>VZTH01016530.1:760752-833275 GCA_013397815.1 Aleadryas rufinucha | reverse complement strand
GTTGGGGTGTGGGGGGGGGGGGGAGGGTGGAAGGGAATGGAATGGAATGGAATATAATATAATATATATATAGATATATATATATAGAGGGGGTGGTTTTGTGGTCTTGGGAATAAAGTGGAGGGCTCCTTTCCCTTACTGCCTTAGCAGCCTGCTTGTCTGGGAGGCAAAGGAGCAGCTCTAGTTTGTCTCACACCTGAAGTGTTTCTCTTTGGTTGTTTAGGGGTGAGTGTGTTAGGAGATGGGACTTTCTGTCCTGATCCACCTGTGGGGAGTGCCTTGAACCTGTGCAGGAGTTGGATTGCAGGTGACAGAGATCTGGGCTCCTTTTGGTACTGTACATGAGGTATCTGCTGGCCCATGTTCTAGTGTTGTATCTGGCTGGTCCAGAAAGTTCATTCTCCATTAAACATTTTTCTTTTGTTTCTGTTTCCTGTGTATGTTTCTCTTTTTCCCTGGCTTCCACAAGATTAGACTTGTCTAAGATATATCAGTAATCTGTTATCTCTAGCTACTTCCAACAGAGATCAAATCACTATCAAACTTCAACAGATCAATGGGAGCAAGACTTAATTTTCTTTGTGCAATACACTTTGCACCTCATCTCTGCTTCCTGTTTATTCCTGATGTGATGCCCCAGTCTGTAAGCCCCTCCTGTACACAGGCTTGCTCAGCCTTGCAAGAGCTTTTTCTGGGATATTTCATTCTCTGGTCTCTGTATTTGAAGAATCATTTGCTTTCAAAACAGACTGAGGTACTGCCAGGCTGAACAGACTTAATTCTTAGATAAATTTTTGGGTGAATATTGATAGACTGTGAAAAGCTGCCTGCACTATAAGAAAAACATTATTTGGAGTACAAAAATAAATGCTTTTTCCTGATGTAATGATTGTTGGTATTTTTTTGTTGTTCATTTTTGCAATCACCATGCCTATGGGAGCTCAGCATTAGCAAAACCTGTAGTGCCTGGATTATCCTAAACTGTGCCAGTAAGGACTCTTACATCTTACTGAAAGCAGCCCGAACTCAGTTATTTTGTCTTGAGTTTGAATGGTTGCCTGTCTTTAAACTGACAGATCCACTCTTTGCAAAATAAGTGTGATTTTTAACTCAAACACAAGCTACCACCCAGATTTACATCATTGTGATGAAGTCCTTTTGCCAAGAGTTCTTGGGTAAGATCCAGGTAGGGAGGTTGCGGTAGTGGTTGTTCAGATGTTTCTTTCAGTGAACTTTTAACTCATATGAAGGCAGGTAAAGCAGCCAGTGTCTGTGCAGCTGTCGGAGGTCCCTGGGCAGTGTGTGAGCCCCTGCACCTTTCCCAGGTTTCCATCAGAGCTGAGGCAGCTCCAGCCTTATCTTTGGCTGCTCCCTGGCCTGGCTGGTTTGGGCACGAGGTATCCAACAGTTTTTATGGAGTTTGGCAAGGGCTAAGGTCCTAATGTCTTATTTTGGCTTTTTTTCTGTGGGACAGAGATCAGGATTGATTTCTTCTGGCCCTCAGAGTAGGTGTGTTGGTGACGGCTAAAATCAACACGGAGGTGCTTCTATTGTTGATGAACAAAAAGAGCTGCTGAAAAAAAGAGGGAAAGTATATTACTTTGTTCCTAGGAATGGGCATATAGCTTTATAGAGTGATGCTGCATCTGCCAGGACTTCATTTAAGCCTGTATGGGACCCATAGCTTCAGTCACAAGGGTCAGAAAACATCAGTGCTTGCCAGGTTTGTGTTAGGTTGACAGTGCCTGTGTAAATAATCGTCCTTTTGAAAGGGGCTGAAGTTTTCTGTTTAATTTTTAGCACTACAACTCCCTTAGGGTTCGTTCTGGGCTTTCAGAAGTAACTGGCAGCTCATTAACAGCTTTGTAATAGCACTGAAAACCATAGGAGGGAAGCTGGACAGGGTACCTAGAGCCCTGGGCTTTGCTGGGCAAAAGGCACTTGTTTCCAGGTATGTGTAGTTCTCTGTATTTTCGTTTTACAAAGAAAAATGTGTCATCTCTCCTATGGATGAGGTGGTGACCTATTGGATCATTCTGATTGCATCATGTTGGCAGGGTGAGGGGAAGGGAGAATCTTGCTCATCTTGACCTCCGAGGGACAACCCTCTGCTTGTTTTCCTATCTCAAATGCAAGCTTGATAGTAAGTGCATCAAATAAAAATCACAATTTGGCCAGTTTATCAAAACAACGATAAAACCTGAAAGAAAATAAGCATGGAGCACAAGTCCTATGAGGAGCAGTTGAAGGAACACAGGTTGTTCAGACTGAAGAAGAGAGGGCTGAGGGAGGACCTTATTACTCCAGAACTACCTGAGAGGAGGTTGTGGCCGGGTGGGGGTCAGGCTCTTCTTCCAGGTAATGAGCAACAGGACAAGAGGAATGGCCTCAGGTTGTTTCAGGGGAGGTTTAGTTTGGGCATTAGGAAAAATTTCTTCACTGAAAGGGTGATCAAGCACTGGAACAGGCTGCCCAGTGAATTGGTGGAGTCACCATCCCTGGAATTCTTTAAAAAAAAACGTGGAGATGTGGTGTTAGGGGATGTGGTTCAGTGATGGGCTTGGCAGCGCTGGGTTGATGACTGGATTCAGTGACCTGAGGGGCTTTTCAAAGCCTGGTGGTTCTGTGTCTAGCACTAAAGGCCCTGTCTGTGCCCTGCAGGCCTGGCGGAAGCGCTGGTTCGTGCTGCGCAGGGGCCGCATGAGCGGCAACCCCGACGTGCTGGAGTACTACAGGAACAACCACTCCAAGAAGCCCATCCGCATCATCGACCTCAATGAATGCGAAGTGCTGAAGCACTCGGGGCCCAACTTCATCAAGAAGGAATTTCAGAACAACTTCGTCTTCATCGTGAGGACCACCTACCGCACCTTCTACCTGGTAGCCAAGACCGAGGAGGAGATGCAGGTCTGGGTGCACAATATCAGCCAGATCTGTAACTTTGGACATCTAGAAGATGGCACAGGTAGGATCACGCTCACCTTGGAGGCTGGGAGAGTGCCCAGGGGTGACAGGAGGCATGGATTTTGCTGTCAGGCTGGGCTGGGCAGTTGGAAGAGGAGTGTGGTTCCTATAGCTCCACACAGCACTGAGAGGCTGCTAAACCCTGACCTGAAAGTTCTCAGGGACCTCACTGCTGCAGGGTGTAAATACTCACTGACTGCTTGGTCTCACTTTGATGAAGCAATTCCTGCTAGAGCAAACAGCAGGTCCTTAATAAGAAAAGGTGCTGTTTATGTGAAAAGCTGACTGAGCGTTATCTTCTGGGGCCGTTTATTTCATTACATGTCCTGTATTTATTTAGTTTGGCTTAATATAAGACACCTGTTCCAGGAAAGCATCCTGCAAAACTCCCATTTTCTCAGGCTCTGCTGGATGTGGAATGTGCACAGACTTGGGTGTATATGCATGTACATAAATCAGTGACAGAAACACTAAGCTGCCTTAGTCTGTTAATGAGAGAAAATAAAGAAAAGGCAGAGGATAGGAGAGTGTTAGAAGTGTGTGTCTAGACTTAAGAGATGGTCCTGCCAGTGAAGCATAAAGGCAGCTCTTTTGACAGGCCCTGCACCTGTATATACTCATCAGAGTGAATTTCTTGAAAAGCTGCCAAGAATTAACCACTGCAAGATGGATGTAGCCAGTAATTAAAGTCGGGACCTGTAGCATCATTAACTTACCTTTTAAATGAGACAATCGGGCTCAGATAACAGCAATCTGTCTTTCCCTTGACAATTCCAAGGGGCAGATCCAGCAGCAATTTGAGAGTTTCAGAGGAAGTGAGTCAGAACGAAGCCTTTCAGTGTGATAAAAGGCAGTGCAAGAGTAGAAGAGGGTGGCCATGGAAGGACAGGAGCCCTTGGGCAGTAATGTGTTTGGGGGTGTCATAGTGGGGCCAGGCAGTTTACCCTTCCATGGTCTTTGTGCTGCTGCACTCAGAGCTGGTGTCTGTGAGTGCTGCATGGCCACACCATTACCTAGCAACTTGACAGGAAACAAAAGGCTATGGAAAAGATTTTATCTTATTCTCTCATGGTTCCCAGCATTGCTTAGCCTTCTTTCGAGTACTGTCTTCTGAGGGAAATGGAAGTGGCAAGAACACTGCAGTGGTCCTGTTACAAGTGTGATGTCTGTTCTTTTCCCATCACTTCAGAAGCCACCATGAAAACTTGCTGACAGATTTTTATGTGTCAGTGCAAGCTGCCCATAAATACAAATTTCAAAGTAGAGCTGGTAGGGATTGGAGTCTACCACCCTTTGGAGCTTGGATGGAATTAGGGATATTCAGTAACCACCTTCCTACTGTTCTGCCCTTGTTGACACTGAGTTGCTGCTCTTGGATTTTATTTCTGGTGCACGATTATTTTAGATATAGTTTTACCAATTACTCTGAAATTAAGGTAAACCTTTCCATGCAAAATAGAAAAGAGAAAAATAATTTTTGTCTCTCAAATGTGCAGGCAGCCTTCTCCTGGCACTGTGTATGTTCATGGGGGATGTGAACTGTGGCAGAGGAGCTAAGACAATGGCATTCCCAGGACAGATGCATTTGTACTGGGAAATGCCTGCTCTGTTTTGCAGAGCACTATTGCTTGTAAGACTTGCACATGGACAGTACTCAGAGTATTACGCATTGGTGTTTCTCTCCCAGCAAAGATTGCCACTGTGGGCACTGATGGATGAGAAATGACAGCTCTTGCAGCAGCAGTTGGGAAAGCTGAGACTCCAGCTTTCCACAGCAGATATTACCCCCAAAGAAGTTCAGCAGTTCGTACTTGGTTCAGTACGAAGCCTGGCACCTGAACTTGCAGCCCTCATCAAGGATGGCATGAGCTAAGCCTCCAGACATGCACTTACTGTGTCTCTAATGCCAAATAGCCCCTAAGAGCTTCCATTTATCCTGCAGCTCCTGCTGGTGAGCTCAGGTCTGGGGTGTATCCAGGTCAGGCTGCCAAGCACATCCAGATCCTCTGATTTAAATCTGCACAGCTCCACAAGTTGCACATCACATTTCAAACAGTTACTAATTGCTTCAGCTTTTCAGGATCTCCTAAATCCTTCAAGAGTCTGTAGGTTTAAACAAATTACCCTTTAACATTAGAAGAGAAAAGCCCTATTAAATGCCACATGCTTTTTTAACTTGAAAGCTACTGTTTTAAAAAAATACTAGTCCCTGATATGAGTCATATCACTCTTAATCTGTGTATTGCTGAAAATTTGCTGTGACTCTGAGGCCAAAACACAGTCTGCTGCTTTCTCTGCTTAATGCCCAAAGTGCAGACACAGGTTTATGCAGTGACTCAGCTTTCAACACTGTCCTGTTGTTCCCAGTCAGTCCCTTCCAGCAGCAAAGAAGCTGGATGAGCAGCCAGGTCCCCACACCAGAGGTGCTGGCAGCCAGATGCGGGGCAAAGTTAGGAAAGCCGTGGCTCCTGCGAGCACAGCTCTGTAGTCAACAAGCGAGGGGACAGCTGAGAGGCAGAGATGACACAGCAGCTCCAGGCAGATGTCAGGAAGCACCTGGGTGGGCAGCTGTCGGGAAGGACTCGCCAGCAGCACTCACACACTGCAAGAAACTGCGGCTGGCTGCGCTGGAAATGACAGAGGAGCTGGCACCTTCGGGGAGTCAGCTGGAGGAGAGAGGAAGAGGCCTTGTTCCCAGTTTTCCTACCATATCTATGCAAAATCCTGCTTCCATCTTTGGTGAAATCTCCCAATAGATCCATCATTTCCCAGCCCCACGGGACCCATGGCCATGCAGGGGATTGAGAGGATGCTTGGCCCAAGTGTCTGGGGCAGGGGAGGGGATGAAATGAAGTGACTGTGGGACATCAGGGGCACAGTTTATCCCATGTGCAAGCTGAATTGACACAATCCGATGTAACAGCTTCTCATTGGAGAAACTAGTGGGAAGGTTGTTTAACCAGTGTCATTAGGAAGCCTTACTGTTATTATTTCTACCTCCTTGATATGTCAGTGCAGCCTTGGAGGTGATTGATGTGAGCACAACATCCCTGTTCCACCGTGTCCCCGCACTGCTGTTGCACCGTAACAATTCTTGGGGAGGGGGCTGGGGTCTGTAGCAGGAGGGAAAAGCCCTGTTTCTCCAAGCAATGGTCCTTCATTGATGGGAGAAGTCACTTTGGAAGATGCTGTGCAGCCTCTGTGGGGACTTTCCCCATAATTGCAGGGCAGAAGTGTTTAGGGTTAGTACCCATCAAAGCAGTTATTGTGGCAGCTGAAGCCTCCTGCTGTCTCTCTGGCAAAGGGGATGGCAGGCACCAAACCTATTCTCTGCCTTCTCACGTTTGAAAGTAGCCATGCATAATTTATTCTGCCCAGCTGCTGTCGTGGTACAGTTTTAATGCACACGATTCAGTTACCAGCAGAGCTGGCAGGGACAGGGACAGTCTGTGAGGAGCTGGCTGCAGGTCCCTGAGCCCCTGAAGGTTAGAAAAGGGCAGGTCTGTGCTGTCCCCATCCCTCCCTCCTGCTCACAACCGTTGCCATGTGGTCTGCAGCTCACAGCCTTTCCTGATGGGATAATCCATGGCTAAACCCTATGAGTACCAGATGGAGTTCAGGCCTGTTCGTTCTCTGTGTTAATAACCCAGAATGTCATTAATTTCTTTCTTATGCATTGTGGCAGTTTTAGTTGTTGGTTTGTTGAGGTTTTTTTTAATGTAGTCAGATGGCGAAGTGAACATGCTTTTCTGAGATCCCTAGGGAGTTAGTCCAGTGTACATTTGATCATTGTCAGCTTGCAAGACAGCTCTCAGAGTCCAAGATTTGAAAGCAGAGTTACTGTCTGAGCCAGCATGCTGAACAAAAGTTATTTTTCAGATGGGAAGGCTGCAGCCGTCAGCTCTGCTTTGTAAATGTGAAATCCTGTAAAAGCTATTCCTTCCAGATGCTCACTGCTGAAACCCTGCTGCTATAAGCACCTGCTCAAAATTAAAGCAAATCCTTTGCTTAAACTTGAATTTAAGCACGTTCTTATATGTTTTGCTGACCTGAGGCCCACCACTGCCCAGACCTCCAAAGCTAATGGAAAGAAGCAGCAGGGAGTCAATGCTGGTAGACAGGAAGGAAAGAGGCAGCTCCCTCTCAGGTTCAAAGGGATGAGGTGTAGGATAGTGCAGGGAGGGACCATCAGCTGTTTTATTCTTCTGACTGCCATCAGAAAGATGAGGGGTGAAGCCTGCTGTGGCTGGCGAGGGACCCTGGGTCAGTAGAATCATAGACTGTCCTCAGTTGGAAGGGACTTGCAGGGATCATTGAGCCAAGCTCCTGGCCCTGCACAGGACAGTCCTGAGAATTGCACCATGTGCCTGAGAGGGCTTAGTTTGTGTTTAGTGATGTGGCTGTCTAACCACTCAAGTCTTGGCAGCCTTGTCCATCCCTCCTGGTCTGCTTGTATGTGTACCCAGCACCTTCCAGGGTTGAGAAGTGACTACAGCAACCTGGTACAGTGCCAAGGCTTGTGGCTCTGTTGAGGTTGAGATTGGACCTGCTGGAGGGTCTCAGGACCTCATCACACAGTGCAGAATCTGGGCCACAGGATGCATGCAGCTGGTCAGGGGCTGGATCCCAGCATTTCCATCAAGTTCTGGATATCAGCATTAGAGAAATCTGCCATCTTGCTACACTTTGAAGGCATGTTAATTCTCTGTGTCAGCAGTTGCTGGTTTCTCATGTTTGTTTCTGCTGTGGGGTTTTTCATTTTGAAGAAGGATTTTGCAGCTTTGACTCAGGCAGTGTCTGAGCCAGAGAGATGGGCACCCACTGCCAAGCCCTGCAGGTGTCAGAGACCCAGTGAGCGCTGCCCCACCCCCACACAGCTCTGGTGAGGAAACTGCCATGCAGCAGCCTGTAACTTCACTAGAAAAATCACATTCTCTAACTGAGGACTTGTGCTCTTGGTGGCACTGTTTGAGCTTGCTGCCAGGAGCAGATGCTTTTGGGGAGCTGCTCTGTAAAGACACCCCTCCCACTCCACAGCTGCCCATTGTAAGAGGTCCGACTTGCACTTGATTTTTTGAGTTGAAATGCCCCAAAAGCTTAGTTTAGCTTGACTCTGTGTGTCTCAGCCATCACTTCTTCGTCCCTTCTGCCCAGATCTCTAGCAGGCACAGAGGTTGGGACAGGAACAGAACCAGACTTCTCTGCTGCCAGGCAGTGCTCAGGCCAGATGGGTCTGAGTGTCCCGGCCATATGCTGCCACTGAAGGGTGGCCTTGGTGGTGTGGGCCAGCCCCACTGCCTGCAGCCCAGACCCACTCCTGTCCCACTGCCATCCCACTCTGTGCTGGGGACATTGGAGTGTTGTGCCCAGAGAAGGTGTTACTGAGCACAGGCTCCCCTGTGCCTTGTGGCCTGCAGAAAAGCAGTGTCACTTTTCTCAGCACAGCCAAGAAGCCTCCAGCTGGGCAGTAACAGTCACACCACAGCCCTTGTGGTTTCATGTCCAGCAGAGAGAGGCACAAAAAGCTTGCAGACAAGTTTAGAGCTTGTCTGGCTATTCCACAAGCTGGAAAGCTCAGTTTTGTCCAGCGAGATCTAGAAAGTGGGAAGAAATCAATCCCTTTCCTTGTCACCATTAATTTGAAGTGTTGGAGATGAATAATTAATTATTTGCATTAGATACTAAAAAAATACTTGATAAAACAGGCTGCTGTGCCCCAGCTCTTTCTTCAGCAGAGTCTGTTCTTCAGTGCTGGCCACCAGAGGGATGCCTCATCCCTGCAGGAGAGGGGGACCCCAGAACAAGGGTGTCTGCACTTCCTGCAGCCTGGAGGACTTTGACAGCTGGGGCAGGAGGAACAAAATCAGGCTCCCCTCTACCGAGAACCAGTGTTTGCCTTGACTCACTGCCACTCTGGGGTACAACATCCCTGGTGCAAAAGCGAGGTGGTGACAGCCGGGACAGGCAGAGGGCCGGGGCGAGTCAGAGCCGTCCCTCAGCCGGGCCATCCGTTGCCATTGCAGGTTCCGTGGAGAGCCTGTCTCACACGACCTCGTCCCCACAGCCCTCGCCGGCCGCCTCCACCCACGCCTCCCGCATCGCCGACCCCTCCTTCTCAGTCGACCACGCTGCTGCCGACGCTGCCGCCGAGGAGACCCCCAGTGAGTCCGAGTCAGTCTTCCTCCCCGACTACCTCTTCCTCTCCAACTGCGAGTCGGGCAAGCTCAGCCACAACAGGTGAGTCTGGGGTCTGCCAGATGTGTCGGGCTGGAGCCACCCTCTGCCTGTCCAGGGGTGAAACTGGGGCACACAGCCCCAGGGAGCCCTGCCACTCAGGGCTGGCTCCCAAGCACAGCAGGGGACCACCAGTCTAATCCAATTTACAGGGTGCTTTTCATAGCACAGATTAGTGGTTGAGCTTCATATGTTGGTCCTGTCCCTTTCCAGGGTGGGTGGCTGAGCATCTCACACACAGCCTCCCTCCAGACACTTGCTGCTGCCCAAGGTGCCCAGCCTCCAGTCCAGCTCAGAGGGAAAGGACAGGTCTTGTCCCAAACTGTGGGGTTGGGTGTTTTGTTTGCTGTGCTCTTATAGCCAGGAGAAAAGGAAAGCTCAGGTTCTGACCTCTGTCTTCTTGCAGGTGTGACAGCTGGTCAAATTCAGACAGATCTCTGGAGCAAACATCATCAGACGATGTTTTTGTTGACTCCTTGCAATCCCAGCCCTCCTTGTACCTTGTACAGCCGACCGGTGCTGGCACTGTGCACCAGGACGGAGCCCCACTGGCAAATCCCAGCATCGTGTCCAGGAGCATAGACATTAGCGGGCCATCCAGTGACTTTTCCTCCTCTTCTCCACTGCTGGGGACGCCGCTGACACCAACATTTCAGATTGACAAGAGCCAGACCGCGCTGCCCTACGGTGTAACGCAGCTGGATGTGCTGTCCAACACGCCCCCGCCGCGGCCGCCCAAGCCAACACACTTCTCGGACAGGAGGGGGGACGAGGTGGGCGGCGGGGCCCTCCAGAACGGGCATGCAGGGCTCTGCCGGGCTCAGGTCGCTCTGGTGCCCAGGAGGATCTCCTTGTCCAGCTTAGACAACATGAGGAACTGGAAAGGTGAGTGCACTTCCAAGAGCCAGCAAAGCAGCACCAATGTGAGGGATGGAGCTGCCCACACGCACAGAGCGGTTTTGACTTCCAGTTGTGCCTCTCTGTCCTCCTCTCTGTGAAATCATACACCACCAAAAGTAACACAAAATGCTGCTTTCAAATGAATTAGCAAGCAGGATTCAGGCCTGCCCCTCAGGTTCAGCTCCTGCTCTGTAGAAGCCTCTCAGTATGTGTACACACGGGCAGCAATTTGGCTCTGATCCCTTCAGGGTACCTCATGCCTTGCTACTTTTCCCCCTCCCTCTTCAGAAGAGAAAGCAGTAGAAAAACCAAAATGAGAAGTCAGCCACTGAATCAGGCAATGCCAAACTGTTTATACAGGTTGAAGTGTGGGCTTGCATGTTGGATGCCTCTGGAGCTGTGCTGCTTTGCTGCACCCAGTCTGTTCTATGAGAGCTGTGTGTCTTTTCACAGCTTAGACTAAAGACCAGGAAGTCAGGGAGACGCTGGGGATGGGATGTAATCCCGGCTGAACCAGGGACTCTGCATGTCCTTGAACAAATCCCACTCTGTCCTTGCACTTCAGTCAGGGCAGTCTGAAAACCTGCTGCTACAGAGCAAGGCAAGGCTGCAAAGCAAACTCTACTCTGAGCTGAGCTGGCTTTTCCACTTGCTCCTGAAACACCATCATCACAAACAAGAGTAACAGTCAAAACCCAGAACATCATGGTGTCAAAAACCAGCATATGCAGTATGAGAAAGCTTTATTACAGGGAGCCACAGAACAGAGGCAGGCAGCTGGAACACCTGGCTGGAAATCATCAAGTGTATTGCAGTGATGTGAAAACCTTCATTTTTGATGAGGAAAAAATGTAGGTTTTCAAGGACAAGCATCCTTTAGACTCCTGCAGTTTGAATGACCAGACAATGTGTGGGGCTGTTAGATCTTGCTTTTAAGCTCAGAAGCTAAAGCAAGGAGATCTCTGCTCAGCCTGTTTATCAGTGTACAGACAATTCTTGGAAGGTTTCTGGAGAAACACCCATCAGTGGAATTGCTGTTCTTAATTATCAGCTACATTTGGTTGCTCCCTGAAAGGTGCTGCTCTTGCTTCTGCACATGCTCTGCTCCAACACAGCTGGTTCGTGTTCCTCCAACCCAATTGACACCAAAATGTTTCTAAGAGGATTAAGTGGCCAAATGTCGTGTTATGCTGCTGTGCTGCAGTGTTGTCTCTGCCTGACGGGGGCAGCAATGAATTAGTAAGTGCTGCCACTTTTTCTTACCCTAAGTACAGCTGAAACTGTTTGAAGGGTGAAACTCTGAATTAAAATGTGTTTAACAAGAAAGATCAGAAAAAGAAACAGGGAGAAAGCAGTTCCTCACCAACTTCCCCAGTGAGTGCACTCAAGTTATTAACTTCATTTTTTACCCTTGCCAACCTGCAGAAGGTGCACAGTGTAATTAGCCCGGGGCGAAGGCAGCATGTGCTGGTGGAAGTGCCGTGAAGGAGGATGAGCTGTAAGGCACCTGTATCCTGGCATCTGCCACAGCCTGGTGCCTCAATGTCTTTTTGCCAAAATAATAAATGAATGTAGCTGTGCTAGGACAGTGACTGTGTCTATCTGAACATGTATCTGCACTCACAGAATTGCTTTGTTCTTGTTTGGCCTTTTTTGCTGGTACCACCAGAAATGCCCCCAGTTGCAGTACTGACATCTCCACCATAAGAGTGGGGAATGGATTAGCATGGTTGCAGGGATTTAAGGCATTCCCATAGAAAAGCCATTTTCTGCACAGAAAATCCCTTTTCAGAAAAGGATGGTGGCTGTAAGCATCTCCCACAGCTGATCTTCTATGCACTGAATGCTGGCTTTTGGGGTTTTTTGGCTTTTGCTTGGAAAATAAAACTGACCTACACCAAGACAAAGGCCCACCTGCACAAGGAGACATAGAGACCGGTGATTGTGTCTCGGGCTGTTCGTTTCCCATCACCTCAAGCCACTTGCACCACATCAGCACTTCTGGAAGACAAAGCAAAGAACTTTTCTCCATTAAGTTCCTCCACGCACCACTTTCTGTACAATAACAATTGCTTCCCTGGCACCTTAAAAGGCTCCTAAATAAACGTTCAAGAAATAATGAAATAATATTCTCTATAAAAGCCTCTTTTCATATAATTCCCCCAATTTGACAGATGGGAAAACAGAGAAGGACTAGAGCAGGAGCTGCATTTAAATTCTTGCTTGCTTGCTCCCACACCAGTCTTTCTCCCCAACTGCTTGTGTTACAGGAAGCATAAGTTACAGCTGGATTATACATGAACAGGTTCCTTGGTTTCATCATACTTAAAATAGATGTAATCACTCTTGAAATGCTACTGAGTTGGATCTGGTCTTAAGTGTCATTGGATTTCCTCATTTAGGAGTTATGGAATCTTTATAAAACTCTAATTATTTTAGAGCCATATGTTTTACTCCAGAGTTATCTCTGTAAGGTTGTACTGCCTTATCCCATTTTTAATCACTTTTTTTTCCTTGCAGCAGACATGGAAGGCAGTTCCTTAAGAAGTCGAGATAAGAGGCTTAGCTTGAATTTGGTAAGTACTCTGCTTGCACAAATTTGGAACACTGGCACATAAACTTCAGAGCGAATCATTTCACATGCTGATATTCAATCATTCCTCTCCTCTGTTCAGCGGAAGAATTTAAAAAATGGGAAAAATGCCTGGCTTTGGGCAACTTCTGGACTGCTGCTTTGTGGCCTCAGGCAGCCTTTGAGAGAAGAAGGAGGGAGAGGCCTCAATACTGAGCATCCTGTTTTTAAAGTAGATGAAGCTGGGTCTGTTATAGAAAAGGTTACCAGCAGCCTCAAGAATTAAACTGTTGATCAAGAGCACCAGAACAAATGGTTCATCCCTTGAAAAAGGGGTCTAAAGAAGCCTATCACTTAATGGTCCTGAGGGATATCTCTTCTTTAGAACATAGGAAAGCAGAGTCTGCTCTCAAAGTGTCTGTGATTGAGGACTCTATCTGTCCACAGCTTCCTGCCTCAGCCTTTGACAGACACAGTTCCATGCAGCACCATCTCACATCACATAGCCAGTCTTCTGCCTGGTGCTGCATGCTGTCTTATGTGGGAGATCCTTTGCTGGTGTCAGGCAACCTATATTTTTCTCCCTTTTGAAAGCTTCCAAGGACTGTAATCACTCCCTCTCACGGCCCAGCCAGCACTAACCTGTATGAAATTATTTTCTAATGCTAATTCTCAATGATCAGAAGTGAGTTGTAGGTCTGTGTCTGCTCTCTCAGCTTCCACATTTGCCAAAATCTAGTTCATCAGGTGTTCTCCTTTCAGACTTTTTTTTGTATTAAGGATCCTCCCTCATTTTATAGGTCGGAATTACTGCTGTGAGAGGCAAGTGCAGCCTCGCTGAAGTTGGAGGATTTAACCAATAAAGTCAGCAATAAGTTTGGTTCTAGTTTCCAGCAGTGACTTGTGAAGCTCAGAGTGGACTGCTCTGGAGCCGGAGCGTTCATCTGACCTCACACGTTTGTCTCTTGTCGCTCCATCTTGTGCCTCTCTGAAAGGCCCCACCAGAACAATCCTTGCCTGGGCTCGGCTCAGGTGTTCCCAGCTCCCAGCAGCTCCCGGCATGGAGGGGGCTGGCTGTGCACTAATGGACCTGTTTCTCCTCTCCACCCTGCCTGTGCAGCCGTGCCGGTTCTCCCCGCTGTACTCGACGGGCGCGGACAGCGCGGAGGACAGCTACGTGCCCATGCGCCCCAGCACCTCCCCCTCGGCGCCCGGCTCCGACTGCTCCCCTGATGGCTACATCCCCATGAGCCCTGGCTCGGCCACCTTCACCTTCCCAGTCGTCAGCACTGAAAAACTCACCAGCCCGTTGCCTGAGCTTCCCTCAGACGTGGAGCCCCCGCCAGTGAACCGAGACCTCAAGCCTCGTAGGAAGTGTAAGCCCAGACCTAAAGTGCAAAGCCAGGGGGTCCTGATGGTGGGGACAGGGGTGGCCTCCTTTGACAGTGTCCTTGGCATGTCTTAAAGCAATTTCCCCTCTAGAGGATGGGCTGAAATGCTGTGTGAGTGACTTTCAGCACTGTAGCCTGGGACGTGCCTGCAGGGTGGTTTGTGAGAGGAGGAAGAGCTTCCATGGCTGCTTTTGCAGTCAAAGCCCAGGTGGCTGCACAAACACAGTGCCCAGCCTCCCACTGGGACTGCAAACAGCCAAAGGGACATTGCCTGGGAGAGACAGCAGACTAAATCCTGCCACTCTGAAGTACATGTGCTCCTGTGTCACCAGCTCTCTGACCGGCCAGGAATGGGACATCCAAACACTCAAGTACTTAAACTTGATGTGTGGGCTGTTGGTTAAACCTCTGTTGGATAGGCACAGCTGTCTTAGTTTAATTAGGAATTTTCTGCAGATGCTTTTGCTGATAGTATTTTTCCACTCCTGATTTTCATGGCATGTCCAAAATCTGGGTTGCACTTCTAGAGCATATACAGGGGACAAAATTCAGCTTTGAAGTGGCGAAATTGCCTACAGTAAAGCTCTTAGGGTTGCAGAGCCACAGGGTTATCCAGAAATTGGTCCAGGCAGTGCTGCTGTAAAGTGAGGACAGACATTTGGACCATCGCCTTTCTTAAAGGATTTTGAGAGTGGTGGGCACATGTACCATGACTGGTGACAGGAATGATCCTGACCCCATGTATAGGAACTTTTTGTTTAGAACAGAACCCAAAACCTGTTATAACCTGCAGGCTGAACAGCCTCTCCAAGGCAGCATATGCAGAGCATATTTGGGGCAAGGATATGGATCTTGTGGGCCACTTGGTCCCTTTATGCCCACTGCATTTATTCTGTTATTTTAGGGTGACTAGGGGACTTTGCTTTCCAGCACTGACCAAAGAGGTCATTTGTTACTGATTTCTGTCTTGGTTATGTTCTGTGAAACACTCTGTTGGTTTCTTTCTGTTAATATAAAACTGCATTTTCCTAAACAGTCTGTACTTTTCATTGAAAACACAGTTCCTTTTGTATTTACTTACAGCACGACCACCTCCTCTGGACCTGAGGAACCTCTCTACAATCCGGGAGCATGCTGCTGTGACCAGGATGTGGACTGTGCCTTAGTAAGTCAACAAGAAACCTGCCATTCCAATCTTCTGTGCATTAGCGTGGAATAGAGTTAAAAATAATTTATCCCATCCAACAAGAAAGTTTCCTGGCAAAGTCCACAAACAAAAATGCCCCAGGGTTCCTTTCAGTACCCCCCAGGCTTTTGCTGTCTCTAAGAAGCAGGGCTCCCTTTCACAATGGGCAGCTCCAGAGAATTCAGCATCATGTTTTGAACAGCCTGGCTCTGGTCTGCATTCTGGTGTGGCTGCTCTGATGGCTAAAAGCTTGGCATGCCTAAATTATGATAGAGCCATTTTTGCTCCTGAAAATTAATATAGCAAAGGAGAACCAGATCAGATAAAGATCTGCCTGAATTGTAGACTGGGTGTAGAATTCTGCACTGCCATACAGCAATCCAGACTTGAACTGTTGGCATCACCTTTTGTCACTAGAAATTAGTTGTTGGTAAAACAAATGCTTTTGATCCCAAAGCCCAGGTAGTATGAACAGATGATACTGTTGGGCTCTGAGGGCAGCAGAAGACTCATCTTCAGGGAACTTGTGAGCAGGGGAGGACCACAGCCTGCTGGCTGGGGGGGTTCTTGGCACAAAAAGAAAAGCAGCTGTGCTGCAGTGTGTATGCAAAAGCCAGAAATTCCCACCAACCTCCTCTGCACACTCCAGGCACCCCAGAAAATGTGGGGTTTTGCTGGCATGAGTTCTAGACAGGGCATTTCCACTCCTCCACTTCAGGATATCATGTGAAGGGCAAAAGAGGCACGAGGTGGGCAGTTTCTCAGTTGCAGAGCCCGCTCTCACATCCAGTCCAGGGCTGGTTAAGCCCTTTGGCACTGCCTGTGAGGGAAAGCCAATGCCCTGCCTCCCAAGCATCCCTGCCAGAGCACTGAGGTTAATCAGTGTAGAGTCCTGAAGGATAACGAGCTTAGGGTGAGTTTGCATGTTTTACACTAACAAAAATAAAAAAAGAAGTTATGCCTGAAACTAATACAGTGAAAGGAATTATGCTGTTCATGCTGCACAGAGAGGCCATCTAATTTCCTATTAACCAAGCCCATTGTGCTCGCCTGTGGTAATTTATTCACCACGCACCTCTGAGAGTTGTGATCATGGGAGAGATTTCCTTGTGCAAGGGCTGAGTCACAGCCATCTGCACAGCACGAGTGGCATGTGTAAACTCTGTGTGCAAAGCCAGACAAGTTCCTTTGCATGTACCTCCAGTAGCTGATTAATTCACATCAGTGTCCAAAATGAGGATACCTGCACAGCCAAGTAACTGTCCCCATTATCACCCAAATAAATGATAGATATCTCTGTGCCGCTTGATGGAGAATTGCTTCAATGTTTTACACTTTCTGTGGTACCACATAGCAAACTTTCATAAATCCCAGAGAAAAAAATCAACAAAATCACTCAGCAATACAGCACACTGTTTCTAGAACTAAGGAGTGGCTTTGGACATCCTCTTCATAAAGGCTGCAGCCTTAGTGTGAGTTTATTCACCATATGGACTGTGTCAGGCTTTGGCTTCATTTCAGTGCATCTGTAAGATGCTTCCTTAACCTCTCCTGTGTTTTTCTTCATAGCAATCGAATGAGCTTTATCTCACCAGAAAGAGACGGTATTAATTCAGCAAGAATATTTGCCAATTCAGTTTCCGGAGAAGAGGAAGAAAGTTACATTCATATGGTAATCTTCATTTTCACACAGCCATCCTTTGCTTTATTCTGCTCTGTCACATTGATGGAGAATGCAGAAGTTTGTTTTCTAAGAAAAAACGTTGAGGAGGTTTGTCCTTTGCCTTCTGGTTTGTTTGTTTTTTTTTTTCAAATGATGAAACGGTTTTAAACCACAGACACTGGGACCAATTTACAGAGAGATAAGGGAAGCCCTTTTCCTGCTCTGCAGAACTCAGCTGTTCGCCCACGAATGTTGCTGAGCAGTTCCAAGAGATCACAGGGATCAGCCATATTTACATGAGAACTCATTAAGACAAAGGAAAATTAAATCTTTTCACCTTCTAAAGTGTGCCTTGCAAAATCTCCTAGGAAATAACAGAAAGCCGTTAGTGCACTTCCTACAGAAACACACCAAATATTGTGCAGAAACAGAACTCCCATTAAAGGCTCTTATTGCTTCTGCTTTGGCTGGTGGCACTAACCCCACTTCCCATCCCATGAAAGAACATCTGGCTTTGTGGCTTCCTTTTCTTCATTTACTCTTCAGCCATATCTTGCAAAAGACATGAATCTTGTTTTTCTTTGAATTTCAGGTGGAAATGGATCTCAAATCCATTCATCTGAGCCAAGGTCTACAGATCTGCCTCCATAGCCAAAGCCCAATACCAATAGCTATAAAAATATTTTGCAAAACTGACCACAGTCTCCATGAACCATACTTTCAGATTTTAACCCACATCTCTACCAGGCTGAAATCTGCTCAAGAGGGCAGTTCCAGTTGTAACCATTCCCTGTTTGATTTTTCTAGTCAAGGAAAACCTGTCATATGTTTGTGGTTATCTGTGATTTTATGAGATTAATTTTCAGTTTCTCGATTTGAGCAGAATTTTGAAGATTTCTTGAAATTCATTAAACAGTGATGTTTAAGAGGGGACCCCTGCAAATCTGAGCCTTCCAAGGGCTTGGATTGGGAAGCTGGGCACAAGTCCTTCGTGATAAATGTAAATCAGCCTGTTTCGTTTGTTTTGCCACAATTACCAGGAGAAAAATGCTCTCAGTTTCATTATGCCATCCCACAATTATCAGTGTTATGCTGTGGTTAGTAACCAAAGGCACCTTTAGCACAGAAAATTACATGGGTCCTGACTGTTCTCACATTCTGCCAGGCAAATCTCCCAGCTGGCAGTTGTGATCCTGTTTCCTTCTAGGATCATGTTTTAAGAGCATTAAAATTTCTCTTCTTTCCTGACAGGAACACAGACAGGCCACATCTCCATACAGTGGTGCTTTTCCATGGACAAGGAAATCTAACCTTGATTACTTAGCACTGGATTTTAACTCTGCTTCCCCATCCCCTGTGCAGAAGGTACGAGTCATCTGAAAAACCCCACAGCCTCCTGTCTTTTTGTCTGCTGGGAGGAAATTGGGACCCAGGGTTGCCTTCTGCTAGGTGCCCCAAGTGCCATGATGAAGCCAGTCGTGTTTCCAGCTGACTGTATTTGTGCCAGGCTCAAGATTAACACAGTAAAAGCATGATTAGGGTGCTGACAAGGTGTCCTTAGGGTGACTCACGGGGATGCCGTTAACACGAGCTCGGCACAGGGCACGAGACTGCGCTGGGATGTGCAGCCATGTGGGCTTGTGGGCAAGCTGGTTGATGCTTGCAGGATCTCTGCATGCTCCTTCATTCTCATCAAGTCTCCACAAAGCCTTTCCTGCTAGTTTTCCCAAAAATCTCTCTGCAGTAACAAGTTTGCAGCCCATGATAAATTCATGGGGTAAAACTGTACCATCTCTTATAACCTGGCAAAATGTGCATCTTTATTCTTGCATCACCAAAACCATTCCAATTTCCTTTGCAATGCTGAGAAAATACATTCCTTGTTCCGAAGAACTTCTAACCTGCCCAGGTGGTGGGTAGGTCCCACTGCAAAGCAATGAACTGTGGTCAGTTTGGGTCATTTTATGTCCTATGTATCATTTTCCCCATCAGCCCATACTCCCAGATGCAAAAGACTCAAGATTCTTAAGCTTTCTTATTTAAACCCTCCCTGTATCTAAAATCAGTTAGGTTATCCCTGCAGCAGGATCACTCAGATGAGGAGAGAATGACTATCTGCATGGAAATAGCCAGCACAGCATGTTTCCCTCACTTGCTGTGCTGGGCTGAGTGACAGGGTGACAGATGGATAATTATAGCTAAAGCAGGCTGTAAAGCAATGCTTTTGTCAGCTGATGTCACTGTGAGCTTCAAGGTGAAGTGAAGCAATCAAGGAATGAGGGAAAGGAAAAACAGAAAACCAAGCTAAGTTTCACTAGCACCCCTTTTCAACCTGAAAATTAATACATTGGGTTTTTTCCTCTCTGTCCCACAGAAACCTTTTCTGTCTGAAGAACAGAGAGTGGACTATGTCCAGGTAGATGAACAGAAGACTCAAGCTTTACAGAACACTAAGCAGGAATGGACAGATGAAAGACAATCAAAAGTGTAAAGGAAGAAGATTTGGGTTCTGGAGGGGTTTTTTTGCACTGGAACCATGATGTTAATGAAGCAGCTATCACAGTAGAGCTCAAAGGCAGAGAGAGTTGTAAGATGCTTACAGTCTGTAGAGGCATTTTTACTGGAAACCTTTGATTTCAGCTGGAAATAGTATGTGGAGTGAGTGAGTGGTTCACTGATGACTCAAGTAATGCATTAGCCTTTTTACTGCCCTTACCAGTAAGCTACATGGTACCATTTTCTGGCATGATTCTGCAAGGAGTCATACACTTAACGTTAACAAATCCACTACAAGTTGCATTAATCTAGTTCGTCCTGCCTTCTCCTTCTGTTGCATAATTCCTAGTTGCTAAAGCTATTTTTTGATATTCCTACAAATGCTGGAGGTGCTCAGAGTGCTTTTACGGCAGCGGGCATCTGACAGGTTTTGGTGACTAATCAACTAAGGGCTAAAATACTGAAACAATAAAAAGAACTTTTTGAATATATAGTGCTTAAGCAAAGAGAATTTTGAAAAATATTTTTCCCCTGGGTTTAAAAGGTCTGACTGCGAGCTGATGCTGTCAGAACTCAAAACAGGACTATGTACCCATGCGACTGGAACGCATGGTCTTTGACCCTCTGGATGATGGGCATTGTATCAAGCTTCTTCTCTCCATCGTGGCTCATACTTGTCGCTTTTCTGTCTGATTCCTACTGATGTTTTCTCCCCCGTCTTGAGAAGTGTCTTTGGCACAGCACAGCTGCTCTTCTAGCAGGAGGCTGCAGCCACACAGCTCTTGACTGGCCAAAAAACAGAAAGGGAAGCTGTGAGCCTGTTTCTGCAAGCCTTGAGAGAACTGGCAAAGGATCAAGAATGCTTTCATCTGAACGGCAGAAGAAATGCCATTGGAATTGCTGGTAGCAGTCGTCAAGCTGATTGTTTCACTAGACCCACCCCAAAAAAAAAAGAGCATTAGGAAGTGCAGCGCGCTCCGAGAGAGGCCAGGAGCCTGCCAAAACAGGACAACAATGTGCTCACGCAGCGTGAGGACCTCTGGGCTCAGGAAGCTTATCTACCTTGGGACTTGTTACAGGCACTATCTCAGGATGACATATGTGTATAGTTTATAAGATATTTAACTTTAAACACTTGGCTGCAGTCTTTATTTCACAGTGGCACACAGCCACTTGACTCATGGAAGTAGGCAGTGACGCCGAGTGACCCACACTGGATTTGGTCTCACAGGCTTTGCTCCTGTAGGTGAGTCCCAGTAGCCATAAGAGATCTGATCCTGTCAACATGGACAGACAGACAGGACCCTTACGAAAGATTTCTTCTCTGACAGTGCCAATTCGCTGGCCTCCCTTCATGTGCCTCTTGTTACCACGTGGCATTGCTGTAACCTGACATCCCAAAACTGCTGATCTACCAAACAGAGGTCATAGAAACGTCATTGCAGAAACCACTGGCATTTCAAGGCTCCTACTCCACTTCCTCCCTACACCCCCTCTGCTGCAGCCATTCAGGCGCTCTGGGAGTCGCATGTCCTGCAGGAGAGGCAGCATAGCCAACAGAAACACAGTTTTCCTCCTACCTCAAGAGAGCTGAAGGGCTTGCAAGTCTCACTGCTTCTGTAGCCCAGCCCCTGGGGATCTGTGGTGACCAGGCTCTCGCTAGGTTACCCTGCAAGAACAAGGATCACCAGCGCCTTCACTGACTGGGGCAATCTGGGCACCCAGGCCTGCGGGCACCGAGCGTCCCAGACCAGAGCTGCTTGGAAAACCAGGGTTACTCCTGCAGAGAGCTGACCTGCTGTTCCCTCCCACTCTGCTCCTCCCTCCCCTTCACCAAAGCTCTCAGATGAAAGTTGATGTTCATAAAAGTGTTGAAAATAATACCAACTTTCCCATATATATCTTGTCTGTCTGGTGTGAAATTTAGTTTGTTAAAACCCAGCTGTTTTGTCCTCTAACTGATTTAGCAGAGCTGTGAGCACCCATGCCCTGGGAGTGGTATTGTGACAGGGGCAGGGCATTTGGGGAGAGGCAGTGGAGATCTGCACCTGCACAGAGGTGTCAGAGAGAGGGAAGCATGGCAGGGCCACAGATACTGAGACCTTTGCCTTCCTGCTCAAAAGAATTGCCTTTCTTTCAAAGTGTGCAAATAACACGTCACTGAAAGCTCTTGGTGTGCACTGATGTACTGAAAGGGTTAAAAGACCAGCTAAGAGGTGTTTTAAATTAGGGACAGACAACCTCCACAAAGAGTGGGTGAAATTCTGTTCTGCTACTGCAGATCCCGGGTTGTGGAGCGCTGGCAGGGCAGCCTCTGATGCGGATCAGAATCACGTACAGATCAGCTCGTGTTTGGAGTGTTTCTTTTCCTGCTGTCAGAAAATCTTCTGAAGTGGAAAAACACCAAGTTATTGGAGACAACTGACTCGCTTGTTATTCTAGTTTATTGTAAAAATATTTAAACTTCAACAAACCTGGCAAACAGATCATTCAGAAGTTTAGAGAAGAAAGAGCTCTCTCGGGATTTTTACTCCCCTAAAAGGACATAAGCATATAGCTTGGCAGGGACTGTCCTTAGATCAGGATGGCCCCTTTCAACTTCCTGTGTCCCCTGCTTGCCCCCACAACACTCTTATCTTGATCAAATGCTGCTCACTGGTTTTTAAATTTCACTTCTAATTAAGAGCTAAGTTTGAGGGTTTATTCTGATTTTTCATGTCAGGTCTGTTTTTACCCACTGCTCCAGGGCCCATGACATGCATTCTTGTGCAAGTACAACACATGAAACAGGAGCAATTAAAAAATACTGGGGAAAAAAAAAATGAAAAGCAGAGCAGTCCTCCCCAAAGGCTTTTTTTTTCCTTTTGATTTGGTCAAATTCCACAATACTTCAAAGAGGGTAAAGAGGAGAAGGATGGTGGGAGGATGGCAAATGCCAAATCTGCTGTGGCTACTCCACCACTTAGGATTTGGGTGTGAAGGGAGCTGCAGCAGCCACGACTCACAGACCTGTGGGCCAGCACCTGTAGAGCCAACCAGGGGGAGAGGAGGGGTGTTACAGAGCAAAAAGGAGTTACTGTTTAGCTTAGTCTGTTCTTAAATCCTAATCCCTTGGCCAAAGAGGAAAGAAAACCTGAAAACAGAGTCAGCTTTCGACAGTGACGTGTCTCAAAATACAGCCCAGGCCAGAGCCCTTGGTTAGTACCAGCTCTGGGACCAGCCAGGCACACCCCTGATGGTGTCCTCTTTTTGCCATGGGGCTGTTACTTGCATGGGTTTTTTCAAACGTGTAATGAGAGCTGATGCAGAGAGAGGCTCTGCACCTAAATGAGCACGGGGTGGCCAGTGGTCCCTTAGCAAACTCTTGTCTGCTGAAGGAACTGGCACTGCCCAGCCCAGGTCTTGTGGTGCCTTCTCCAGCACTGCTGGGGCCTCTTGTTGAAAATGGGGAGAAGCACTAAATGAGCAGAATAGTTTTAGTTTGATTGGAAATGTCACCCTGTGGAGGTGCTGGATGAAGCTCAGTTGCAGGATGATGGGGAAACAACCAGGCTCGATGGTCTGAGTCCTGTGGTTGTCGCCGGGGCCATCAGCTGGTTCCTGCCACTGATGTGTTTAGTATGGCCTTACTCTGCACTCCTTCAATGACCACACATTTGAGCAAGGCATAGCAGGTCCACAACTCATTTGCTTTTTGGATCAAACTCCATTTTACATTTATAACTCCTTTATGACAGGAGTCAGCATTAATTTCCTTACTGGCAGAAATGAACACTTAACCTGAGAAATGCCAACAGCCATGTAACTGGAGCAAGGTGCTTTCAGCCAGCTTACTGTGCCAGTGGTAGCACCTGCTTCCTTCATTGTCACTAACTACATCCTGGATGTAGATTTTGGAGTTGCATTCACTTGCAGTGATTCAGAGGTTTAGTAATTCAAAGACCACAAGATGCTGTGATGAGAGCGAAGCACAGGGCAATGCCTTCCTTTTGTCCCCCTGTTCCGCAAAACTTGCTCAGGTTTTAAAAAAAAAAAATAAAAGCCACCAAAATAGCAGACTTTTGCCATGTCAAAGCCAGGATATTTTTTGTTTTCAAATAAAAATAAACTATTGTCTTGTGCAAATGAAGCATTATACATTTTTTTGTATTTGTACATCTGTGGGGAAGCATTAAACAGTCATCTCTGTTATGAAGGGGCAAGTCATTGCTGGAGGGAAGGGGCTCACCTTCCTCATGTTTCATTGTAATGTTTGGTGTATATATTTGCACATTAAACTGTATCTTTTTTCTAATAAATTAATATAAAAAGTAGCTGTGATCTTTAATTATTTTGATAAGTGAAGGTGCTCATGGGATAAGCTCCCACATTCTTCATTTAATGCTTTTTCCATTTTTTAAATCTCTTATTAGGCAGTGACTTGTTCACATAAAATATTTGGATGCAAATTCAAACAAATTTGCAAACAGATGTCATATACCTGTGTATCAGGGAGATTATCTGCAGAATAACAAAGAACTATGAAGTTGGACTCGGACTCATATCTGTATCCTCCTGGGACAGGGTGAGCTGCAGCCCCCCAGTCCCAGCCCCAGCTCCTGACCATATCCCTGCTGCTGCCACAGCCAAGGGGCAGGAAGGGGCCACAACTCCTGACCAATCATGTAGAACATAAGCACAAATTTATTCAGCACATGCTCTGGGCTTGGACACAAAGCCTAGTTGTTATTTAACCTGGTCTTTTAATTGCTCTGTGCTGAGGAGTGTAGTTGCTGGTAATATAATTTCCACATGCAGCAAGCTGGAGACGTGGGATCCTTTCGAAGTGCACATCTCAGGATTCAGAAGATGAAACGAGGCAGTCCATGGGAGCAGAGCTGAGCAAGCCTTGCTGCTAACAAGCCAGGTAGTTTGGAAATAGTTTATTTATTGCTTCAGGCTAGTGCCACTTTTGGATCTGCATGCTTTGTAATCCTGGCTGGAGACCCACTGTGCATCGAAGGAGGTGTAGTGCTTAGAGAGCCACTGATGCAAAATTGGCTGCACTGCTCAAGACACACAGACACGTGTGACTGAGATAAGCATTTGCCTGCAGGCTTGATAGAAGGGAACTGCATGACATTTTGTGTTTGGTCTTCAAGGGAGGGCAGGTCAGACAAATAAAAGGTCAGATAAAGTCTGACTGCCGGTTCACAGCTCTTCCGTGTCCTCTGCCCAGCAGAGATGGGAACCGCCCTTTCATCAGAGAGCCCTTCCCAGAAAAGGACCTCCCTCTATTGCACCTACTCCCAGAGCCTTGGAGGGAAACAACTGTGTCAAAGCCACCATCAGCCCTGCCACCATGGAGTGAGCCAGGAAGCTCTCAGACTTCTCACATCACTGTGCAAAGTACTTAAGTGATTGGATAATAGTAGTAGTAATAATAATAGTAATAATAATAATAATAATAATAATAGTAATAATAATGTGAAAACACTGACAGCAGAATGTCTGGATATATAAGCACTTGGATCTATAGAGGTTGGCCCCTCTAGTTACATCTGCAGGTTCAAACCACCACAAATACTTCCATGTAGCAAAAAGCCACAGAGCAGCCAGCCAGGTAGCAAAACCAGGTTATCTTCATGGGGTGTGAAACACAAACCTCTCCGAAAAGGCAGTAACTCCCTACCACAGAATCATAGAATATACCTTGGGTTGGAACAGACCCACAGCAAACACTGAAGTCCAGCTCCTGGCCCTGCACAGCACAGCCCCAAGGATCACATCATGTGCCTGAGAGCATTGTCCAAACACTTCTTGAGCTCTGGCAGGCTGAGTACTGTGACCACATTCCTAGGGAGCCTATTCCAGTGCTCACCCTCTGGGTGAAGAACCTTTTACTAATATCCAACCTTTGGCCCAGTGTTTTTTGCCTCTTCAACTCTTTTGGTTAAAGTGCAATTGCTTTGGTCTTTTTTAGCCAGAGATGCTCAGTAGAGCATCTGCCTTCGAAACAGGCATTCCTTCGTAGTCCTTGGGCTCTGTATCAACTCAAGGCCACAGTGGTGATATCTCATTCTCTCCAGGAGATCTCCAAGAGTTTTGGCAAGGGAGCCATACTTTACTTCTGATTTTTGATGTGAGCTTTGCAGGACGGTGACTCTCCCCAAGCCAGTGGCAGCAGCAGAGACAACACTGAATTAGTGGAGTCTTAGTCCTGCAGTTTTGCCAGCAACTTATGCAGGCTGCACACTGTGTTTTGACAGGTCTTAAGATCTGCATTTCCCCATCAAACAGCATCTAAAGCTCCTCTTCCAGTTGTTTAGGGCAGAGAGTGCAGAGGGACTGGGCTATCAGGTTATACATATTTATGGGAGCACAGTGGGAGCCAGGGGTACCACATCCAGTGCAAACAAAGGATGCACTGGCAAAGGCTCAGCCCATTCCCACCTGGGGAGCTGATCCCAGGCCCTGTTGTAATGCAGGAGTGAGCAGGGAGCAACCCAACCTTTCATTCACTGTCCTGTTTTGTTCTACTTTGCTTTTCCTTTCACATCCAATTTTAGCATAAGCTCATTGTTATACAGCCCCAACATCCTGCTCTGACAGCTTTGGGATCTTGGCATTGGCATATCCATCACTGTGTAAGAGCTTGAAAAGCCCTTGCTCTCTGGTGGGCTCTCATTGAGGGCTTTAAAGCTTAGAGCAATTGGAGGGGGTGTTTTCATTGCATATGTTTGTGGTGGCTGTTGCAGTTCAGTTTGCTCCTTCATTCAAAAATGCTCCATTCTTTGTCCAGGAGCTCCATAGTCCTCTGACTATGCTGTTATTTTCGAGGTTTGCTACTGCTGCTGTCATTTCTTAGCATCCTTCCCCACACGAGCAGCATGGGGGAGACCTGCTCTGTATTTTTCCCCAGAAGGGAAAAACCACAGATCTCTCCCATGAAGCATCCATTCTGCCACCTACTCCAGGAGAATATCACTCTGCCAGCACCTTGGTTTTCTCTGAGAAAGCACAGGGTGTTTTGTAGAGTTACACAACTATGAAAAGGGCAAGACATCAAATGCAGGCAGCACTGGCAGGTGTCTGCAAGCACTTGAGGAGGTGCCAGAAGGCAAATACAGCTTTTTCCTTTAGATTTCCAGATCGAAGCTCAGGACAAGCTAGAAGTGCAACCTTTTATATAGCCTGAAAGAGAGAACTCCTCTATAGAAAGACATGGAGGATTGAGCAATATAGGGATTTGTAAAATCCCTGAGGTCTCCATAACTCCTCCATCTCTCTGTTTAGCACATGGATGTACGTGATGTAGCTTTCAGGAAGTAGCCAGGCTTATCAGGCAAAGGGAGATAAAGTTTCCAAAAGGAGTCCTAGTGGAGCCTGGGTGCCTCCACCACAGTGGCATCCAGGTGAGATCCCTGTAAACAGCCAGGCTTTGGGACACTGAGCTGTTCCCTTCAAACCTGACCTGCCCCAGGACATGCCCGACCAGGGACTGCACTATCCCGACCCTGCTGTGCCCTGGTGCAGGCAGCCCCAGCAGGGCTGCAGGGACAGACTGACCCTCTCCTGCCTCCTGCTGCTGCTGCTTCTCCTGTCAAGCAGCCTCACACCCACAGGGCTGTGCCCAGGCCCCTTGAGGCCCCAAAAATCCAGAGGCTGAGAGATTTGCCCTTGGCCATACGTGCAGGTGACTCCGTCAGTCACATCTTAGGGTGTGTTCATTCAGACTGTGAACAATTTATTTTAAAGCACTGAGCAAGCCCAATGTACTGACACTGGCAAATGAAGTTCCCCCAAAATGGTAAGGGCTTCCCAGCAGAAAATTAATCTGGCCTTTGGTGTATATATTATCCATGAAGACGAGGCAGGCAGCAGGACAGCAGGCAGGCTGTTTACAGTTCAAAAATAAGAGATGTCTTTTAAAAAGTGTTTTTAAAATAGAAAACAGAGGATTCATCATTTCTTTGGTTTAACTTCCTCCACAGTTAGTCAGAAATCATCAGGAAAGGGCACCGAAGGAAATCCGTCCTGTTCTGCCTGGTCAGCACAAGGCATGTGCTCACGCAGAGGACAGTGAGGGGGGGCTCTGCCTCTTCCCAGGCAGAGCTGAGCAACGCACCAGAGACAGCTCAAGAGTGAATTTGCATGACATGTAAAGACAAAATGACAGGGAGACAAAGTAAAGATGGATTTCCATGACCAGCACACCCAGAATCTGACTTTTGCACTAAATGAAAATTTGGAATAACTTCAGAAATGTCAGAAATTCTTTTTTCCCTGTTTATATATAGCAAAGAAAAAAAAAAACAGAAGCACACTTTACCATTCATACACCACTTCAGACTTTTCTCTAAACAGCTCTGACTGTTAAATGATACTCAAGGCTCAATGAATAGATTCATTTCCACTGCAGACCTGCCCATCTCTCTGTGCTTCTTTCACCAGTGACCACACCATTACTCCTTCCACAATCCACAGCTGGACTGGACTGGCTCAAAAGATGCTTGAATGTAGTAGTTTGCCTTCAACCTCTGTGGATCAAGTTGGGAGGAAAGGGTATTTTGGTGTTACTCCATCGGGTATGGTTACCTGTACATTTGTGGCTGTAAAACCAGATGTGTAAGCGAAAGCCCCATCCTTTTCCATTGGCAACATAACGTTAATCCTCCTAAGGAGCTCTTGCTAACTCTGCTGACCACAGTTCACTGAAAAAAACAGAGGGAGGAGCATATGGAGTGGCTGGTGTCTACTGGGAGGAGGTGAGAAACAGATGTGCAGGAGCTAGGGGCGAAGAGCAGCTGTATCCATGAGGTTTATTTCAATCCTGCAGATGAGACACTGCATAGAAAAGGTTGAGTAGGTGAAAAACCCCAAACTTCACTTACACAGGCTAGTACAAAGTCTGTACTTCTCTAGAAAGAGATCACAGAATCACAGAATAAGCTGAGTTGGAAGGGACCCCCAAGGATCATTGAGTCCAACCCCTGCCCCTGCACAGGACCATCCCCAAGTGTCACACCATGTGCCTGAGAGTATTGTCCATGTTTCTGTTTGGAGCTGTACCTGCACAACATTGTTCTATATCAGTGAGTAACCTGTGCCAGGTAAGGCAGCAAAGCATCGTGCATCAGCTCTTCCACCACTCTTTAGCTCTCTCATTTGTGCCTCCCCTGAGGAGACAGGCACTGCCAGGCTCACCCTCATGGCCTCTTTGGTGGCACAGAGAGCACAGCCTCACCCATGCTGGCAGGTCCCCAGGCTGCTCCAAAACACCCTCTACAGACAGAGAATCAGGTGTGTCCCAGCCTGTATACAAAGCCTGCACTCAGAAAGGGAAAACTTGTGTTTATCAGGATTATTTTTGCTATGGCTGCCTTTGATCTGCTTCCTGGGGAAGCAGCAGGTTCAAGGAGCTCTGTGGCATAAGGAAATCCTCGAAGTCCTTCTGCCAGGGAAAGGCTCAGCATGGAGCCCGTGCCTGGCTGTGGGGACAGCTCTGTGTGCCCACAGCTCCAGCATGGGGACATTGGCTTTGCCTGACATATCCATAAGCTGCTGCTTTTGTGTAGAAGCCCTGTGCAAGCTCCTTTTGCTCTGTGGATCTAGAGGAAAACACACCCTGCTGCTTGCACCCTAGGGAAAAGCCTCAGTCTTGTACCTGGGGGAGGGAAACCTGCAGCCTCAGGAGGAGGCAGAAAAACATCATATTTCACCAGAAGCCTTGCCTACAAGTACTGTATCTTTGCAGCTGGTGGGACGTGCTTTCTCAATAACCTTTTACCTCTGAATGGTCAAAAAATACTTAAAAATCAGATTTCTCTGATAACTCTGACACTTGCAGTGCAGCCAAGCAGAGTCCTCTGCTGGGAAAACATTGACGCAAAGGCTTCCTGGTGCTGCAGAGCAGCGGTCAGTGTGAGACAGGATCAGTAACTCCAACCCAGGGTTGAGCAACCTGTTTGTAAAATTGTGATCTGGCCACTTCCCCGGGGAGGTGCTCGCTTCCCCTCCCCACCAACCCTCCCAGTACAAAGGGCCAAGGGCAGGGCAGGCAGGGGAAATCCAGCGAGGAAAGCTGCAAGGCACAGGGTGAGACAGTGCTGAGCAAAAGGCAAACCCTACCCTGCTGTGCCCAATGCCTACCTGCTGCTTCCATGGGGAAATTACAGCCCAGGAGCCTCCAGTGCATTCAATCTCACTTTGGTGGGAGGCTGGCAGCAGCTTTAGGGTGGGCACAAGGCATCCAAAGACGTCTGTGGCTGAGCGGGTGGGAGCTCAGGGGAACACAACTTCCACATCCCAAAACATCACCTTTTATTTTGGCTTGGAAAGCGTGCAAATAGCTGTCCTTCAAAAGGTCTAGAGATAATCCTTATCTGCTGTTCACATCAGGCGTGGCCTGGTGGCCGTCACCCCAAACAGCAGAGGGGAGAAAAAATGGAAACTGCTTTGGTGAAAGAAAGCACTTGGTGCTGGCAAAGGCTTTCAGTAGTTGTGGGATCTCCTTTGTGCTGTGATTGCTTTTTTTTAATAACCAGCCATGGTGATGAGCTCCCCCACTTTCTGCTGAAGCAATAGCCACCAGCAGTGGTTGTGATGGTTTTGGACTCTGGGAAGACAGATAACGTCAATAGCTCAGGGCCATCAGTCTTGCTCAACAGCTGACGGCTGCTTGAGCATGTGCCAACCAAAATACGGCTGGTATGTAAATATGACCATAAGTCAGTCATCTTGCTCCATAAATAGTAGGCAGCCCAGGGCCTGTTGAGCTCTCCTGCATCACAGCAGGCTGCAGGACAAGAGCTGCCCTTGAGTAGGGACACCTACTCCTCGAGGCTGAGAGAATCCTTGTCACAGCAGATGAAGTGAATTGGGAATAAGTGTGCCGAAACTTTGGAATCTTAGCGAAGTGATACAAAGAATTGGTTGGGCACATACAGTCCTTCAGACATAAACCATTGACCAAGTCTGTGTCTACATCTGGATACAGCTGCACACAGACTCCCCTGAGAATGGAGTTTAGAACGCAAGGAGGTCCTGCTTGAACCTTGTGTCTCAGCAGGAGGGTCTCCCTGACACGTCTGGCTGACCTGTCCTCTCTGCAGTAAGCAGTCAAGCATACCTTGCCATTTTGCTGCTTCTCTCTTACAGGTGAAGTGTGTCACTCCATCTGCAACACAAACCTCAGGAAGAATCACAAGGCAAAGCCAGAGGGGAGAGAGAACCAGTGGATCTCTTTTGGCCAGCATCTCTCTCTTGTCCTTGCAGCCAAGACCTGGTGGTGCAGGTAAACCCAAACCCAAACTCTGCTGCTATCAAGGCAGAGAAGAGGAACAGCTTCCACTGCCACCTTAAATGCTGATCTTCCATCTTAACTGGTGAAACCTTTAGGGGGAAGTGGTTGATCTCAGGCTGTTGTTTGGAGTCATTTTCATGGAAGTCTCCAAATAGATGTTATGCTTCAGTGCTGAAGATAGCATTTCTTAGGAAAACAAACAAAATGCTGTTACCATGGACCACATTTTGTCGATGATGGTACTGAAGAGAATGAAGTTCAGCTATGTTCCTCTTGCTCCCTGCATGCCCACATGTGCCCACAGCAGAGGGAAACAAGTCCAGCAGTAACTCATGGAGCCTTGGGCAAAGCTGAGGGGAAACCCAGGACTCAGGCCCTCAAGTTAAAGCAATTCACCTGGATTTCTTCTCATAAAAGGGCATTTTTCATCAACTGCTTGGTAATGAAATCAGTTGACATGCTGTTTTGGCTGATGCTGAATTGATTGCAGAATCATTGCTGGAGCTGCCCATTCCCAGCCCCTCAGTGTCCACTGCCAAGGTCCACGATGTCCATTCTGCTTATACCAAGGCTGAGCAACCCGACTCTTGGATTTATCAAAGCCAGAATTTCTGTTATGGGTTGTTGTTTGTGACACCAAGTTAGACACAAAGGACAGAGCCCAAGGACAGCCGTCAGGCAGGGCTCGCCTCCTCCTCCCCATGTCTCGTGCTGTCAGACACCTTCCTCACGTGCTTGTTCTTCACTTCACAACCCATCTGAAAGACTCCCAGCCCTGGGGGGCTGCCAGTGGAATAGTACTTACTGTAACTGAAAACCAAACAGACCTCTATCTGTATAAAAGATTTGTATCTCTATAATGTGTGTATATATATATAGCTTGAGGACATATATATGTATATATTCTCGAGAAGCAGAAGACATCTATCTCTCACACTGGGACACAGAGGCATGTGGGAGCTGGCCTGGAGCTGCACCATTCCTGTGGGAAGACCAGAGTTTCCATTTCTGTGTCTGCCTGGCTGCCCAGTGCCTGCTCTGCTATGCCTGTGCACACCAAGGCCTTGGAGCCTGTGCCCACCCCCACAGCTCCCTGTGCTGATTGGGAAAGGGACAGGAAAACGCCTGTTTTCCCTGTCACCTTATTCTGTGCAGAGCTGCCCCGGAGGCAATGTGACCACCACCAGCAGCTTGTGCTGTCACAGGGATGATGCAAAACACCAGCCATGGTGACTTCAGTTTTCAGCTGCATTTGTTGCTATTGGAAATGTGCTCTCTCATGCTCTCAGTACCTTGCAGGTCTGAGCCCAGGTGTGGCTCCTGGTGTCGGGGTTTTAAGGGTCGGTTCAGACAAATAAGGTGCAGCCACCTGTAACAATTTTGCTCCTGTTCCCTGATCAAGTCAGTGATGGAAGACTACAGCCAGGTTCACTCATACCTGCTCACATGTTGCCTGTGGGACTCATTGCAATATTGGTCATCGGTTTTGGTTTGCCAGAAGTGGCCACTGCTGCTGCACTGGGGTGGGACTGGTGACACCAACTCTGCAGCTCCTCGCCACCAGCAGTGTCAGTGCTGCTGTCACAGCATTGTGGCACACAGCAAGACAGAGGTGTGAGCACTGCATGAGCTGGAAATGTCTCGGTACAAATATCTCCCCCCAGTGCCTCGGGCTCCTCGTCCCAGGGAGATAACCAGCGGTATCTGGCTGTGCCCAGGCACAGGGCTGCTCTGAGCATGGGTGCAGCAGTCACAGGGTGGGAACCTGCCAACACCCAGAGGCTTTAAGGTGGAAGGGCCCCGAGCTGCACCATGGCTCTCCACTCCATGACAGTTCTCCATGCAAGAAGCTTTGCAGTCCGTTTTTGTTATCTTTGCCATGTTCTACCTTCTGAAGCAGGCAGACAATGTCCAAGTTAATGCAGTTGTTCTTACCCTGTGGCACAGGCACTTCTGTGGTTGCTGGACGGTTCCCCAGACAGCCCATGGAGGGTGGTGTTCCTGGGCCCAGACATGGAGATATCCATCGCCCCAGGAGCACAGCACCCGTCACAGCTGATCCTGGTCTGAAGTCGGCCCATTGCCTCCCACTCCAGACCTACGACCTCCAGGGGTGTGTGGCACCCCGGTGAAGGATGGCCCAACTGATGGTGTCTGCAATAAACACCCTCTGGCTGCCTGGCAGCCTCTGCAGCCCTCACAGCTCCACACCCTTCCCAGCTGCTGCCTGGAGAAGAAAGTGATGCCATTTCCTTCATGAGCTCAATTCACAAGTAGCCCTGCTGTGGCCATGCTGGCACTATCAGTTCTCGAGTGGGGTTTTGCTGCTCCCCCCATGCAGGGACACTGTGGCTTTGCTGGGGATGAAAGAGGGGACACAGGAACCGCCATCACCTTCTCTGGTGGAGCTTCTGCTGGGTGTAGGGACACCTGCAGAAAAAGACTCTCTTTTCATGACACTGCAGAGCCCAGTGCCTGTGACTGCGTTGCCCCTGTAACACCAACCCCACCACTGTGTGAGGAATGGAAGGCTCATCCATCACTAAGGTGGTGTGTGTACTTGCATACTAAACCCCACACTTGCATTCATCAGAGAAAAAAGCTGTCAGAAGTGGGGATTCACTGGGGATTGCCAGCGCTCCCTTTCCATTTTTGCTGATTAATTTTATACACAGAAAGGGAACTCTTGCAAACACAGGACTACAGTTGTGCTGTGATGTTTAAGGGTGTAGGGAAGGTGAGACCCATGGGAGGAGGGGATAATTTTGAACAGGCATGATGGTGTAGCTGGAGAACACAGCAAATGGCTTTTCAGCACACAAATGTCTCTGTCACTGCCTGCAAACTCTTTCATCTGGCACAACCTTAACACTACAAAAAACAATACCTGCCAAAGTAACTTAGGGTAATGCAAAGGCCAATCTAAGCTGGGAAAGTAATAACAAAGGGCAGCTAATAAACACTTTAATTTTAGCTGAAAGGTGAAACAAACCCATGCTCGCTGAGAGCAAAGCGTGTGCACAGGCTTGTGCTGTTAACACGTTTGTGTTCCACACTTTGGAAATGTGTATGAAATTTGGCCACGGGGCTTTCAGCAGCAGCCAGAGCATCCCTGTGCCAGCTGCCTATGGAGCACAGGGCGCTGTCCTGTGCTCAGCATTCCTGTGCCCTGAAATGTGCCCAGTCCCTGATATTTTTTTTTCCCTCCCAGGCAATGGGGTGGATAACAGAACATCACCTCCCTAGCGATGCTACTTAGTGAAACCAGCTATTTTACAGCTGATACTTGGCACACCCATTCTCACCTCTGGGATGATGGCGGCTTGTGTAAAAAGAAGGGAAGCGCACAGAAAGGAACGTGGCGCTGTCTGCTTGGCTGACTTTCTAAAAATACCATGCTCAGCTCTCTCATCTGCACGGTCAGCACAGCAGATTCTCCCGACCCCACCAGGCTGATGGGATCTGATTTTCAGCATGTTTTCCTGTAAGATCACACTCCATCTGTCCCCTCCCCAGTAATTCTTGAGCCCACTGCCCACCTTATTCTCAAAGAAGTGAATGTCTTGAACATATTAAGGTTTTGTAAATTTTGTGAGAGCAGGTAATCAGGCTGAGAAAAAAAAAGAGGCAAGAGAATGAATTAAACCCTGGGAAAAAAACTTGAATGGGAGTCGGTGGCTATTAAACACCGAAAAAATCCACCCTTCACTTAAGGTTTCTCTCTCATGTGGATTCATTGGTGTTTAATAAAGCGTGAACTTCCATTTGAGTTTTTCCTGTGGTTAGAACATTTGCAATGTGTGGCTTCTCTGATGTCTTTTAAGCAACAGAGTTGTGCTGCAGCCCTGGAGAACTCAGTCTGCCAGTCCCCAGGCAAAAACCCATAGAAAATTCTCTGTTAGTTTATTTATTGGTTCTGTGGCACATGGGACTTCTTGTTAGGTGCAGCATTTCCCACAGAAACGGGCAAAAGGACAAGCAGCAAAGGCAGGTTGTGTACGGCAAGAGCCACCCCATCCGACAGTAGCTGCTGCAACACCAGCTCAGGCTCCTTCCTCCACTGTGACCAGCCCCTCACCTGTCTCTAGAGGTTCTCAGCTACCTCTGGGAACACCCCAGTTTTGGTTCAATTCTTAGTGCTTGTGCTAAATGCTAAATTCAAGTATCTTCATCTGGTTTATTTTAGTTTGTATCAAAAAAAATAATCCTGCTTTAAAAAAAAAAATCCATCCCTTGGACAATTTTGAAACCACTGTGTTTCAATGGCATTGACTTGGTGCTCATTCCAGCAGCAAGGCATTGCAAACAAGCATTTCAGTTTCAAAACACTTGTGACTCTACTGTTTGCATCTAATTCTGTTTTTCCCATTCAGGATCAGCTTTTCAGAGGCTTGTGAGCCCTTAGTAACACAGTGAGATGCCTTGATGGCATCTCACAAGTGCCTAAGCTCATCTGTCCAAGCCTTTTTCTGGTTTGTTAGGGGGTTTTTTAATAAGTCTAGATAAAAGGTATGTGCTGGCTTTCCCTTATCTTTCATTTCACTGACACACTCAAGGAACCGAGATGGAAGATTTTCCTTTATAACCATCTGCAGCTTTGTCCCTATTTATTCCTGCTTAACCAAATGTCTCATTTTTATTGTTATTTTTTGTTCCCATTTATTTATTTGGTATGAAACTAATGCCCTATGAGCTGTAATTTCCAGGAGTGCTTTAAACTGATTTTAATACAAGATTGGTTTCCATTGGCAGTGTTATATTTTTTCGAGGCTGTGCTGCTAGCTCCTTCCTCCGTTGCTATGGTACAGCCCCATCAGCCCCCCCACACTCTCCCCAAATCCTTTTTCCCCAAGCCAGGTATGCTCCTTTTCCTTGGCAGGGATGGAAATATTGCCAATCTGCTTTGGTCCACAATTTGTATAATTTTATTAGGTCACTGATTTTAGCTTTCTTGCTTCTCCAGATTTTATTGAGCCTATGGTTAAAATGATGAGTGTTAGAGCAGGGAATGGCTCTCCTGGTCCTGACCAAGGGTTCTCCAAGCCACAGTCTCTGATGTTCCCAAAACAGCTCCAGCAGCTGCATCACACCTTGTCTTATCATCCTGAGTCGCCTCTCACAGAGAGTCCCCTGGAATGAGTGCCAAGGTGATGGAAACAATGGATGAATACACTGATCATCTGTCAACCCAAAGCCTCTGGAATGTTTGGAGCAAGGCTAGCCATGCCATTTCCTCAGGTGGCATTTACACTTCCTTAGGTGTCTGTTAATGCCAGCAGTGACTGTATCAGAAGTGCTCAGTGTACACACACACACACACACACAGTTCTGGAAAATAAACAAGGTTTGTCCTGGGACAGTCCCAAAGTGAAAACTAAGCCCTCCCCCCTTAAACCAAGACTAATCTTCCAAGCCTAAGCCTCGATCCTGAATTTGTATGAGATACGCCACTCAGCTCCTGCTTTTCAAAACCCTTCTCATAAACCTACTGAGGAGGTAACAGACCAAACCAGGACAAGCTAGAGTAATTACATTACACCAATTGCATCATATTGTAGTATTTATTTTGTTTTTCCTTTTAAAAAACTACTGAATTGTAATGTTAAACAGAGAAGTCAGGCAAAGGGGACTTCCACGAACCTTCAATTGCTCAGTAGAAGGAACCAGAACAGGTTCTTCACTAAATAGAAATTCTTTCACAGGGAAGTACTTCAGAAATAAATCAGAAATCTTCTCAAATATGTTGTTATTGACAGCCATACACCTGCAAAGAACACGAGGAGCCTAAGGGCAGGAACAGCAGCCAGCTGCTGCAATGGGAGCCACGGGAGTTCTGCCTTTCTGCCTCCCAGCACTTTTTTGCAACTATGGCATAACTCCAGATTAGTTTTTCCTTCCCCTTCTTTCTTTTCCTCTTTCTTTTCTCTCTTCTCTAAACAAAGTCAGCAATTTAAAAGTTCAAACTTCACCAGCAGTCAAGTTTGAGAGGCAGAAGTTGGAGATGGCTGAGAAGAGGAGGGACAGCTCCCAGGGCCAAGCCCTGCCCCAGGTCTCTGCTCCTTGGCGGGGGCGGGATGGGAGGGACAGAGGCAGCGTGACCTTCCCTCATGTGACAGGAGAGGGGAAAACCAGCATGTGGCTTTTAGCACTCCTACACTGTTGAGCACAAATTTCATGTCTGCAGGGCGCTTGGAAAAGGGGCCTAAAGGCCCAGGGATTATGTACAATTTTTGCATCTTGTAGGCTCCAAAACCAGCCCTGAGGCAAACCTAGTCACAGCTCAGGGACTCTTGAGGTGAGGTCCTGGAGGAAGGGGCTCATGATCTGATCTTCTCATATTTTGCAGTTATGCAGGGTTTGAATGAATCCAGCTATAGAGAGTCCCAGTTGTGGAGTTCAATTTCTTATCAACATTTTACAATTCAGAAAGAGGGAAACAAACTGGCAGAATATGGTACCCATAAATCCAAGTTGGACAACAGTGTGTGGAGTTTTTTCCTGTCATGTCTCTGTTCAGGTCAGAACTAGTCAACTAACATTGAAACTCCTTCTGATACTAGGGTTTTTTTCCCAAGGCACTCTGCTTTGGCCAAACTCATAGAAAACTGGGAGCCAAGAAGAAAGAACTCTCGGTGCCCCTGCATGGAGAAAGGCTGGGACAAGGATTCACTCATTGTTCGTGACTGGAGTGCTGGATCAGGAAATCAGCCTCAAGCCCCCATCTCAGCCCCCAGGAATCCCATCTCTGCTGCTGCCATGGTTTGTTTCCTTCCCTTGCAGGCAGCGTGGAACTGAGGTGTTTCTCAGACACTTCAGTGGCCTGAACTGTGAGAGAAGCAGCCTTGTTTACAGCTCACTCTTCCATGCAGATGTCTTACTGGCCAGGAAAAATGCTAATGACAACAGTTTAACTCTCCTGGGTTTAAACTGGGATTGAACAAGCCTGAATAAATTTAGTTTTATAACTTTAGATCACAATCACAATATTAAAAAAAAAAATTTAGTAGTGATTTTTATCTCAACTCCATCAGCAAAACAACAGCCTCCAGTAAGGTAGGTTCTGCTATATTTTGGATTCAGTGCTACTGAACAGATGGTATTTATTGACAAACCTGCTGCTAAGCTGTTTGCATTCCCGGGGCTGTAGGTACAGTCAGCCCGCAGCACATTCACTACTCATTACTAAAATACTCATTTCCCTGGACAGCCATCTGTGTCATTCAGTCATGGCAGAAGCCCAGAAACATCCATTCCCTCCACGGCCACTATCCCCCAGCACTATTTATATGCATCCAAGCCTGGAACACGTTTCCTGTCTGAAGCTTTCATTACCTGCCCCACAGTAAACAGAGGGCAGCAAAATGAGTGAGAGGTAAATTGTACATATAATTTCCACTTTTCACCTTTACAAAAATGAACTAAAGCACAGATGCAGGGGAGTGGCTAAAAGCAAGGCTTTTTGCATTAGCCTGGGCAGACATCAGGGCCTGAAGGGCAGTTTCTTCCTCCAAGTTACAAGGGACAGGACAAGGGGAAATAGCCTCAAATTGTGCCAGGGGAGGTTTAGATTTGATATTAGGAAAAATTTCTTCACCAGAAGGGTTGTCAAGCATTGGAACAGGTTGCCAAGGGCAGTGGTAGAGGTAGAGTATCTCCATTCCTGGAGATATTTAAAAGCTGTGTAGATGTGGCATTTGGGGACATGGTTTGGTGGTGGATTCAGCAATGCTGGGTTAATGGCTGGACTTTATGATCTTAAAGGTCTTTCCCAACCTAAATGATTCTGTGATTCTACTTGCAGCCTTCCACGGGGTGCACAGGATGGCCTGAACCCAGAGCAAGTCAATGCACTAACTGAAGAGGAACATTTGAACTCAGATTTGGGCCTGACCAACACATCGAGTAAAGACAGAGTCATGGCAATGGGAAACACTCAATTCAGGCACTTTTATGTGGAATTTAGGCTTTCTGAAACAGAACAAAATAAGTGAGTCCCGCTGGGGGAGGAGGTAGTACAGAATAGCTGCTGTGCTTCAGCTCACACCCTCCTTTATTGCAAAAGAGCTTCTCTGTTTAGACAGGCCCTAAGAGATGTAGACATTTTTAATGTGTATTTAATCTTTACATCTTTTCTTACTGTTTTGATGTTCCCTCAGGCTTTGAAGATTCAAGATCATTTTTTCCCCAGAAACTACAACTCTTGAAACAAAAATAAGGCAGTGGAAATTGCCTGCTGCCAGTCAGACTAAAGAGGTCGTAACTTTTTCCAGCACAGGAAACGTTCAATAATTTAATATCAGTGACCATGTATTAATGCATTTATGCCCTTAGGTGTATAGAAATCCTTCATTCACAACATTACACACCCCAGTTCATAGGACCACTAATATTTGTTCAGTGTTATTGTGCTTTTCAATGGTATCAAAAGAGACATCTCTGCTGCTGACCCTGCTCGCCTTTGTTGTTCTCTTTACACTTTATTAGATCAGGCTGGAAAGGAGTTAATCTTCCCCATAGCAGCCCTTATAGGGCTGTGCTGTCTGCTGGTATTCCATGTTAATATTTTCCCCATCCCTCCAGCTGAGGAGGGGGAGTGATACAGCAGCTCGGTGGGCATCTGGTGTCCAGCCAATGTAACCCACCACAGCCCTTTTTGGTGCCCAACATGGGCCCAAGACAAGGGCAGATTTGTATGAAACATGTTGTAGTTACAGCAGTTAATAAATTACAAGCTTCTCTGTGGGTCACGGAGTCTGTTGGCTGCTTCCCTATTTTGCTAAGCTTAGGAACAAGCTCCACCCAACTGCACAGGTATCCTGGAATAGATCATGGACTGGCCAGAAGGCAGAGAATTCGAAGCATTGCCTGAGGAGGCAGCTTGTGCGCAACAGGCACCGCCATGTAATGAGTTATCAGAAGATGGAAGACATTATGCTGTACTTACTGATGGAACCTGTCATGTTGTAGCAAACCTTTGGAAGTGGGAAGCTGCTGTGTGGAGTCCCACATGATAACTCATTGAAGCCACTGAAGGAGAAGATAAGTCAAGTCAATTTGCCAAATTGAAAGCCACCCAATCATCCCTAGAGACTGCTGAACGAGAAACGTGGCCATACTCTGTCTCTACACTGACTCTTGGATGGTGGCTAATGCCCTTTGGGGGTGGCTACAGCAGTGGAAGAAGACAACAGGCAGCACGGGGTTAAACCCATCTGGGCTGGTGCATTGTGGCAGGACATGGCTGCACGGCCAGAAAACACCACTCTGGAGGTAAGTCATGTGCATGGTCACATGTCCAAAAGCCACATCATCGAAGAACATGGAAACTATGAACAGGTAGACAAAACTGTCAGAATTGAAGTAGGTCAGGTGGACCTGGACTAGGAGCATAAGCACAAGCTATTTGTAGCTCAATGGGCCCATGAAACATTTAGGGAGAGACAGAACATACAGATGGGCTCATAATCGAGGGGGGGACCTGAGCATGGAGGCCATCACACAGGTCACTCATGGATGTGCGGCAATCAAGCGAGTTAAATCCCCCTGCAAGAGAGGGTGGTGGCTGGGTTTTGATACAGTGCGCCCTGGCAATGGACTCTTCTGGACACAGCCACGACGACGCCAAGGCGAGCGCTACGTACTCACCACAGTGGGAGCAACTACCAGCAATGAACTGGGCTGAAAAAGAGTGAGTTTCACAAGGAATTGAGTGACTGCAATGATGACACAAACCAAGCTGGTGTTGGTGCCCAAGAATTGAACATGCTGCTTCTCCTGTCCTGAGCACCCATCTTGAAAGATGGGCTCAAACTACAGCCTGATCTTATGAACATTTGGAGGAGAAGAGGAAACCCACAGAATGAGAGAGTGTCTATTAAAGGACAGAGGATAGTAGTTAATGAGAATGTATAAACCTGCATGCTGGGTATAAAGATGGTTTAAGTATGCAGCATAAGTTGGTAAGAAGGCATTTCAGTAGTCCTTGTTCCCTGTGGTCATGTGATGGTCAATAAGGAATATGCTGAAGCAGTTAAGAAATACCCTCTATATCATACAAATATTATGAAAAGACAAATTTTTTGTGTACTAGTGAAATACGCAGTACAGGGAATGCAAATGTTTCCTGCTTTATTGCTTTTATAGGTGTACTGCAATAGCAGACGGTTGGTGTGTGGCGGTCTACCCACATATTTATGGAATATTTCATTTTAGGGATAATGTAAGCAAGAGAGCTTTAATCAGCACCCTAAAATATGAGTTGACTGTCAGAAGCTGCTAGATTTTTGTTTATAACACTCATATTCAACTGCCTCCTTTTTACTCTCCTTACTTTTTGTATTTTTACTTCAAAGTAAAAATAACTATTGCCATGTTCTATTTGTATGAGTGTTCACACTTATATTAGTGTACTATAAATGCAGAAGTTAAAAAAATACTCCTCCATGGAATGGCCTGGGAAGAGTGTTTGTTCTGACTGAGTAGAAGTGATGCTGCATTTTTTTGTCACAGTACTGGGTCTGGCTGGGATGGAGTTAATTTCCCTCATGGCAGCCCTCGAAGGGTTGTGCTGGGTATCAGTAGCTGGAAAGGTGTTGAGAACCCACCAGTGGTTTGGGTACAGACAAGCAGTGCTCCATGGCATCCAGGCTGCGGCTCAGTCTCTTCTCCCAAGCAACAAGTGGTAGAACAAGAGGAATTAGCCCCCAGTTGTGCCAGGGGAGGTTTAGATTGGATATTATGAAAAATTCCTTCACCAAAAGAAAGTGAAGCCCAGGATAGCTGTCAAGCCCAGGAACAGGCTCTGTAGGGCAGTGGTGGAGTCACCAGCTCTGGAGGGATTTAAAAGACGTGTAGATGTGGCACCACTTGGGGACTGGGTTTAGTGGTGTGCTTGGCAGTGCCGGGTAAATTGTTGGATCGATGAGCTCAGAGGTCTTTTCCAACCTAAATGATTCTACAGCCCCTTGAAACAGGCTCAGCATGGGAGGTTGGGCTCTTTTTTTTTTTTTTAAAGGATATTGCTTCTGAAAGTAAAGTCCGCAAGAGAAAACTCATCACCACAAAAACTAGTGTAACCGGGTCTGGCAGAAGGTGTCTCTGCCCACGGCAGGTAGGTGGAACTAGACTATCCTTAAGGTCCCTTCCAACCCCAACCATTGATATCTACGATGAAAATCCCATCTCGATCATTCCCCTCGTCCACCCCTCGACAGCACGGCCCGCGCTCCTCCGCCGGTGCTTCTCCCACCGCAAACTCGCCGTGACGACTCGGCAGGTTTTATTTTTAATTCACACCCACCCACGAAACAAAGAGCCGGCGGGCAATTCCCTGAAAGGAGGCTGTAGCCAGGTGGGGAGTGGNCGGAGCCCGGCGAACGCTCCCGCAGGAGGGAGCCACCGGCGCCCTTCCCCCGGGAGGCTGCGCTCGCCCCCGGCCGCGGGGGAGCCGCCGCCCCGGCCTTGCGTGGGGACCGCGGCGGAGCCGCCGCCAGGGCCGCGGCGATGATGTCGGGGCAGTCGATCACGGACCGCATCACGGCGGCGCAGCACAGTGTGACCGGCTNAAGAGCCGGCGGGCAATTCCCTGAAAGGAGGCTGTAGCCAGGTGGGGAGTGGCCTCTTCTCCCAGGCAGATAGCGACAGAACGAGAGATCGTAGTCTCGAGCTGCACCAGGGGAGATTTAGGTTGGACATTAGGGGGAATTTCTTCCCAGGAAGGGTGATTAGACATTGAAATGGGCTGCCCAGGGAGGCGGTGGAGTGACCGANGACCGCATCACGGCGGCGCAGCACAGTGGGACCGGCTCGGCCGTCGCCAAGGCTGTGTGCAAGGCGACGACCCACGAGGTGATGGGCCCCAAGAAGAAGCACCTGGACTGTGAGTAGGGCCCGGCGGCGGGGCCGGGTGGGCCCGGGGTTGGAGCTCCGAGCTCGGGGCAGCCCGTCAGCCGGGCCCTCGGGCCGCGGGCGGGGGACAAGGGAGAGCCGGCCGCTTGCACCTGGAGGGGGGTGTCATGTAATTCTGGGTGGACCTGACTGGCGTGATCTCCAGAACTTATTTTCCACGTGGAGGGAGCGAGGTTTGTAACACCCTGTCGCGCCCGGGGAACAAAAATATTCCAACCTCATGAGCTGTTCCCGGTGAGAGCTGCTTAGCTCTTGTGCTCTGGATACAGTGGCGCTTTTTAATCCAGCACCTGGGGAAAAGGTGAGTTTACTGTTGCAAGCCAGAATTTAATTTTTTAAGCACTGATTCGTCCTTCCCGTGGACTACAGCCGTTTAAATTTTTCGAACATTTTTTGAAATATCATAGTTTTCCGTCTTGCGGCTCGCGAAACGAGGTAAAAGATTAGAAGCGAGGTAAAGGGAAGGGCATAGGTTGACCGGTGCGTTTTTTCTGGATGAGAGTGCGTTGCCGCTAATACATTTAAACTTCGTATCTTACAACCCCCTTCTCTATACCAAAAGATGCAGAGAGTTATCCCTGAAATCTGCAGAAGTATCGGTGGTGTTGCTTCGCTTCAGGCTTTAGTATTTGGGTAGCAATTGGAGTTCCTGTCTGACTGATCGAAAGTGCACAAACCTTATACGTTCTGTAGCACACCCGCTCCTCAGCTCGTAAAAGCGAAATAAGTGTGTGTGTGTTTCCATTAAGGAGAGGAAAAAAGGCTTGAAGCCTTTTGCTGGTTTCTTCAAAGACAGCCTGGTAGTTTTGCAGGATTCATACAAGTTGATGGAACTACAGGAGCTGCTGTTCAGGCTCTTGGTAGAAGCGTTCTGGATTATATTGTTTGAGGATTGCTGGGATGTGTGACCCTGTGACACTGGTCTGCTCATACTGGCCTGTGTGAAAGCTTTCGGTGTGGATCAAACAGTTGCAACCAGCCAAATATGTATTTCATTTGTTATTGATCTGAATGGGCGGGATCCAGCTACAGGAGCGAATATTGCCGCTATTGTGCTGAAATTGAAAGCCTTAAAACTGGGTAACTGACAATTTCTTTTTTAAAGATACCTTTTTAAAGTTATCTTATTTCTTCTGTTCTTGTGTCCTGCCTGTGGTACAAGTTAAGGAGGTAACCCTTGAGTTCAGAAATGGCAACATAACAGGAAGCCAGAAAGTGGTGACAGTTTGCTCAATAGTTTGAAAGCTTCTGAATCCTGAAAGAGGTAGTGTGTTGTTTGAAAATATTATTGAAGTAATGTTATCTGCTATAAGTCACCCTTACAAAAGAAGAAATGGAAACATGGAACAATTCTTAATGTGAGAATACCATAAACTGAGATTGCCTTTTGACTAACAAGTTCCTTTTGCTTCCAGGCTGTTTAGAGCTGTCAGTCAGTCTTCCGAAGGTCCCCTTCTGGGCCAGATGAGGTCTGTTTTCTGGTATAATCCATTTGCTCAGACTTTCACCGAAGACGGACAAAATTCTGTTGTTGTGACTTAGTAGCTGAAATAGAGGAATGATTTGGTGGGGCAGGGAAAAAAAGATTTGAAATATGGTATACTAAATATGTCAGTAGGGGGTTAAAAAAATCCTAATGAACATGCTCCTGTCTTCATTAAGCATACCCAGGCACTGCTTTTCAAACATCTGCAGCCCTTTGAGTGGCAATTCTTATTTTTTCACTTGTACACAAGACTTACTTGTATTAAATGCGAGCAGGTAGATATGAAATACTGTAATCTCTGGGGGAAAAAAAATCACAGAATATGTTTTTTCAAGGTACAATGCAAATACTTCCCAATTTAAGTACATTATGAAGGAAAACATAGCTTGGATTTAATGTAAAACTCTGATGGTTGTACTCTGGTCACTACATGTGTGTGTCATTCAAAATGCTACACCATCTGGTATTATTTGTAATTGCTGCTCAGGAAAAAGTTTTACCGGGAACATTTTTTGAGAGTTGCTGTAGTTGTATCAGAGATTGTGGAGGAGTATCAGTTTGTGCCCTCTGTTCAGATTAATTCTTAAAATCCCCTTATTGCCAAGTTTCCTCAGCAAGAAAAGATGTGGTATTACAATATAGGTTTTTATAGAAAGATGTTGCATATGCAGTGTCTGAACTAGTATTTAAGAGTCTTGGGGTTTGGCTGACTACTAATTGCTGAGTTGTATAGTCATATTTTACTTTAAGAGTGAAAAAACACCCACAAAAAACCAACCCCAAAAACCTAAGCAATGTCAATGTGGATACTTGGGGATTTACCTTTTAAAGTAGGTCATGGTGTCCTAAATAGATCTATTTCTGTAGTATTTTGTAATATTTTCAGATAATATAAAATGTTATATAGAGGCTGATCGTTCCTCTTAGTGGAGCACCTGAACGTTTTGTCTCCTTTCCTAGTGTGGATTCTCTCACTTCCCTCAGCCTCCTGAGTCTGGTTTTCAGCAGAGTGGGGCTGTTACGCTTTTGGAGGCAAACCTCCTCTTGTCTAACTACTGAAGAGTCACAAGAAAAAAGAATAAATTAAAGCTGTAGCCAAGCTGGCAACTGGCAGAGCAGACTTGTGTGTAGACCAAAACTTGGAAAAAACAAACCCCTAAATTAATTGCAGCTTGAACTTTTAAATTAACACAGTAATGAAAAAACAGCTCCCGTTTAACTTGTATACAGCCCACTTAAGAAACACAGGGGAGGGGAAGGTAGTTAATGTTGCTAATCAAAACTTAGAACTACGTATGTATACAAGCTTGGGAAACCTTCTAAGAAGTGGTAATTCTGGCACTGTAATTCTGGTACTGCCCATTCTTTCTTTTGGCAGCCATAGCTTTTGTCTGTCAAGTGAATGCTGATGCAGTGTGGTTGTTGCAGAGATGTGGAAGTTGTGATACAGGACAAAGGCATTTTCTTGAACTCTTTACACAGACCAGTGGCTGTCATTCATTTGAAGTTCTTTAGCAATTTGTGAAGTTTTTCAATACAATAATTGAGGAAATTTAACTTGAACAAAAAAATAGTTAATATTGTTGGAATCTATAAATGGGAGTTGTCTATAGCTTTTTAAAAAAACATTATGGGCTGTCTGTCCTGTATCCTTGTTTAGTGGGGGAGTGGAACAGAATAGTTGAATTGCTTTGCTTCTGGTAAAGTAACTCAAAATTCGTATTTAGCTGTTATTATATAACTGAAACTTAGATTGCTCTCAAATGTGCACTATAAGAGCATATTGACATAACAATGTAACAGTTGAGTGCTATCGTTTACATCTGCCAGCTAAACTGGTTGCATTCCTTGGCTACATTGAGAAAATTGGCTGAAGTGGCTCTGATGTTTTACGTTTTTGTAATGTTCCATTTATGATGCAACTTTCTAGAAGAATGCGTATTTTTTTTTAAGACTGCTGGGACTGAGGAAAATGGTGTTAATTCTTACATCTGTCTTAAAGCAGCTTCAGTCCTGTGATGAAATGAAAGAAATGCATGAATATTAAACCATTATGGTTGCCTTTAACTTATGTATTTACAGCTCTCTTGAGAGAGATTCTTGACTCGAGAAAATGACGACTTTTCTTGTTACTTAAAAGTTGAAAAGTATGTCGGTTTTTGTTAATGCCTGGCTGAGAATTTTCAAAAAACCTGATGTATGTATATTTTATTTTGTTTTTAATATCTGGATTTATGCATGCTGTTCTCTGAAGAGCTATGTAGCTTCATAGATGATGTACCAGTATTTTAGATGAGTTGTGGAAAAGAAATATTCAGTACTCTTCTAGGCAGTAGGATTTCCACAGCTCTTCCAGGCTGCTTGAAAGCCCCTATGGTACTCTTCTGGATTAAAGCTGTTCAATTTTTTTTTCCTTTCTTTTTTTTTTTTTCCTGTGTGATGTTAACATGTTTCTAAATTCCATTCTAGAAATAGCACCACAGTTTCACTTGCAGTTGAAATGATTCCTCTGGGTAATTGGCAAAATGCTTTGAGTTGTGAAGTGTTTATATAAGTACTGCGATAAGAAAATGAGCATCACTCACCCTATGCATTTCATTCCAGTTTTTGCTGCCAACATCCATGTTACTGTTGCCCAGCTGTCAGTCTCTCAGGTGCATGTTTTCCTTTTTACTTCCAGATGTATGGGGATAATAGCCTTTTCCTTCTGTGCCACCAGCTGTAATTGATCCCTACAGTTGTCTCTATATAGATACTCCTCTTGTAGACTTAGAAGAATCATATTCGAGAAATGGCACTTGCTTTTCTTTTTATGGATCTCAATTGTAGAATTAAAATGTAATGCCAGCTTTATTTTTATTACTAGTTGTAAAATAATAATGAAAAAAAATACCCCAAGTAGCCTTATTGAAGCCTTGAAGTAGCCTTGTTTTTAAACTTGTGCTTTTGCAACACATTTTTTAAGAAAGTCCGGTTTTGACCTCTAAAATGCACTGAGTTTTTTGCTTAGTTTAGTATTTTAGAGACATTTTATTTGTCTAAGCATGTGTTCTTTGATATTGGTAACTGTGGCTTATGTGTTTGGATGTTGAAGGAGATTTTGGAATCAAAGACCGCTCTGTGCTGAGTACCCTCTGTAAAAATTGTCTTCAGGGCAGCCAGTGGGTGTTGTCTTCAGCGCATGTCTCGAGTGCACGGGGCTGGCAGCTCACTCGGGCTCTCGAACCTCAGTCACAGCTTGAGTTAGACTCCCAGTGGCCCTGCCCATGTGAAGTATTTCATTTTGGTTGCCTTTTGAAGTGGACAGGCACATATCTTACAGAAGCCAGTAGCACATGCTGGAAAACTTATTAGCACTTCCACAGAAGTGTCCACACTTGAGAATCAAACAATAACAAAAGAGCTTCTCAAATACAGCAGAGCTCTGCTAGCTCTACTCTGCTACTGTCGCTTGACAGAAGACATCTGCATGGCTTCTTGTGGAAGTAAACCTTTATTCTGGCATAAGCCAAAATTTGTTTTATGGATGTGGGGCTTAGGGAGTGTTCACCAGTTAGAGCATTGGATGCTGGTACTACCAGTAGGATTCCTGTGACAGTGTGCCCAAGCAGCACTGTAAGAACACTCAATAGCAGTCGCAGACATTAGAGTGTGCAAAGGATCTCCCAGTGTTAGCATCATCTTGGCTTCTGCTGGAACATCTGCTGGGAGACCTTAGCTTGAGGCAAGGTGACAGGACTGAAATCTCTCTGGAGAACTGGCAAAATATGGATGAAAATAGCTTGGCTAGCTTGACTGGAGAGCAGCAAGATTTTAGGTTTTAACCTGGATCTTCCTTCCTTGTTTCATCTGTTATTTAATAAGCACATTTAATATTGAAAAGTCTTCAGTGAAAAATTTGACTTGCTTGCTGATTATGTGAAGCAAAAGGACTTCGTGCTGAATTAATTTCTTGACAGGCTATGTGGTCTTTGACCTCAGCAGATCAATGGAATTTCTTTAACTGTTACCTAGTGTTAGAGGTATTGCTTTCTATAGAGTTTGTGAGATTTTTGTTGGTTGGGGTTCTTTTGTTGGTTGGTTTTTATAAACTGAGAGTAGGACTTAAAATACTCCTGTAACATTTCTGTGCTGGGTACAGACACATCAGGTGCTGCTCTTAGATACTGCTCTGTATTTTCCATGTATCTATAACACTTGATTATAAACTGGTTGGATTTAGGAAGACTTAGTTGCCTTAGTGTGTTTTGAGAGAACTACTTAGAAATGTCATAACAAAATCCTTATTCAGTTGATGAGGCTGTTGAATTATAATTTAATATTTTTCTGTGTATAAATTCTGGGTTTGGGACTTGCCTCATTATATGGGGCAATAATTGCCTATGAACTGTTTTGACTTCTAGGTTAAAGTACTTTTTAATTTGACAGAACATCTGATGATGATATAACTGTGAGTAGGGAGCAGTAGCTAACAAATTACATAGGTTTTGAGAAACTTTACATTTGTAAATACTGAACTATTTGAATACTACTCAGCAATAAGGTTTTGATGTATAGCTTGCTTAAAGCTTCTTCTTTTTCTGCAGTTATTTCAGCATTTTTGTGTGTTGATAATAAGAGTGAAAGTTTTCATCCCAGTTTCCATGTTTTGTACATACTTGGAAACCTCTGACATCTGAATGAAATTAGTAATTTACTATAACTTGCATTTTATAGCTTTTTGCCTTGATGAGATACTATCTAAAATTCTTTACTCTGTTAAAATTACTGTGGTTATTAAACTATTTTAAACAGTGATCCTTAATCAGAGGACTTTGTTCTTAATAAACTGATCTTTAATTAAGGTACATCTGTAATATATTCTGTGCACTAGAAAGATACAAATTGTAAGTGCAATATTTCTGTGAAAGACTTTGTCCTAAACTATCAACATGTGAGCTCTAAGCTCACATTTAAATTGCCTATGATGACACAGTCTGTCCTCTCCGTGCTGCTTCCAAGGCAGAGCAGTTGGCTGTTTCAGTGGTGCCAACACGTCGGAATTCAGTTGCTGCCTGGCTTCCCAGGCACCTGCCCTTCTTCAGGTCCTTACCCAGACAAGCCCCACAAACAGCGATGGGCTCTGCTGCCAATGGGCTGCTCACAGGCTCAGCTTAAATGAGAGGCCACAAAGGAAGCTTTTCAAACCAAATATTTGTTTTGCTAGCCTTGCCCAGTCCTTAGGGTGTACTTTGATCACACCTGAGCCAAATTTAGCACACAGAGAGAAATAAATATCTCATGTGCATGTCTTGAGGGGTTTAGAGTAGTTCTGGATTCAGTTCTCTGCTCTTTTCTCAGCCAGTACCTTCTTTATCCTGCTCGGGCAAGTGCTCTTCCCATGTGTCTGCTGGTGCCTGTGCTGGTTTTGTACCAAATCTCAGGCAGTCTTAAACCTCTCTGTCTCTGACCTCTCAAGTTAATGTTCTACTATTGGGTTTATTGTCAGTCTAGGACACGATGAGCTTTTTTGCATGAAAGCCTGAGACCTACCATGATCCACCACGAAATACACAGTAGGTTTGTGACCAGGTGTTTTTTAAGCTAAGTGGAAGGGTGGATAGATGCAGATTCTTGCTCTTAATTCTTACAGAAAAGAGGCTTATTTTAGATTTGTAGCATCTCATTTGCCATCATGTGTGAGTACTCAGACCTAGGTCAGAGTGGCAGGCTTGTGCTGCCTGTTGATCTCACGAGGTTGGGATGCCTCAGCTCTCCCTTGCTTCTCAGATTTTCACTTTTTTCGTTAGATTGAATGGCCTCAGGCAATGAGCATCCAGAAGGTTGCTTACACTGGCTTTCAGAGACTAATTTGGGCTCCACTGAGTTTCTAATGGAACAGGTTATTTATTGATAGTATAAGAGATACTGGGACTCTGTAAAATTACTGAAATTCTTTTTAAGTTCATACTTGGAGTCTTTCAGTAAAATGTAATGAATCTGAGTAAGGAGGGTAAAGGAGCTCAATTATTTCTTAAACAAAGAACTGAAGTTAATGCTTCCAGTATGAATTCTCAATGTAAAAAACACAAAATAACGTGTTGATCCTCTGAGCATGTAACTCATTGTAATGCTTTGATTTTTTTTCCCTTTAATTTAGATCTAATACAGTGCACAAATGAAATGAATGTGAATATTCCACAGTTGGCAGATACACTCTTTGAGAGAACTGCAAATAGTAGCTGGGTTGTAGTGTTTAAAGCTCTAATTACAACACACCACCTCATGATGTATGGAAATGAGGTAAGACATGATTTGTTCTGTTAAAGTCTCCTTGACAGCTTTTAAAAAATTGTCTCAATCTGTAAAGCATTAGATATGTACTTCAGTTTTTCAAAGATTTTGTTTTTCCTCTGCTGATGGCTCTTAAGTATTTGTCCAGAGTAAAAAAAAATATTCCTTCATGATTTTGATACCAGAATATATCAGTGTTTCCAATTTACCTGCAGGTATCTTGGTTGGTCTGTGAGGGAATGAGTGACCTTTCTAGAATAAAGACTTGAAAAACTTCTGATGAGCTTTACTTCATTAGGCTAATGCTTATCAGTAAGAGCACAGCAGAAGAGTCTTGTTAGCACTTCATAAATGTGCAGCCAACCTAATAACAGATAAGAAAGAATACTTGCTAAAGGGGAGGGGAATATGGTGGCTAGAACATTTGATCTTGCAAGACATCATCTAATAGGTTGAGTCTTTATATGTTGTTACTGTTAACATTCCTCTGAAACATCTTTCTACTGCGTTTAGTTCACTTAAATTATTTCATCACAATTTATTAAAAGCTTCCTAGTCAATAACATGGTGTTAGAAATGTAGCCTCTCTTGCACAAGCCATATGTTAAAAGCTAAACTTTGGTCAGGTGGCAATCCTGAACCTATGTGTGGTCATTGACCTAAGAAATTATTGCTGACTACTGGTAATACTGAAGTGATGATTCTTAAAAGTGCCTTCCAGCCATAAACTGCTGGGAAAGCTTGGTGATCCTCCTCTCTGCAAAGCTCTGTGAACTTGATTGAAATGACCTGTAAAACACAGTGTGCTCTTCACATTGCAGCAGTAGAGCTGTGTCAAACTTCAGGAGCTCGGATAATGCAAGTAGTATTTTTGGTTTGTGTTTTCCAGATTGTCTGTTTTAAAGTACAAAGTTAACTAAGCAGCTTCCTCTAGGATTATTTGTATTTTATGCATGGGCAGTGCTGTCTCTTTGTTTAGTTTAAATTTATATTTTTGCCAAATGGAGTTTTGGACTTCAGAGGCTTTGCTAATGAGTATTTTCAGGTTTTCCTTCAAATTTTTCCCTTTTAACTAATTTCTATTGTTGATAGAGGTTGCTAGAAACAGTTACAAGGTAAGTGTAGTTTGCCTGTAATATGCTTCTATGTTTTGACTCTCACAACAATTAAATCCTTAACTTTTTCTTCACCAACAGCGCTTTATCCAGTATCTTGCATCCCGGAACACTTTGTTCAACTTAAATAACTACCTGGACAAAAGTGCCATGCAGGGTAAGGATCTTTCACTGAAGGAAATAACTCTGCTCCTTTTTTTTTCTCTGTGATGGTACATGTGTTGAGGCACACTAGGAGCCAAATGACATTTCAATGGAAGGGTATTTTGATTTTTTTATTGCATGGGACACTAAAGAATGTCCAGCCAAGAATACAGACACAGGGAAAGTGAGATTCTGAGTTAGCTAGGTGAGTGCTAGAAATCTGTCTGTAATGTATGTAGCATTGCACACATAGCTGTAAATTTTACAAAGTGAGCTCTTGATGCTCATTAGAATAAACCTGATTAATTACCAGCACAATAATAACTTTCGTTGTAGCATTTTAAAGCCTCAGAAGTAAATACTTACTGTTATAGATGCATGGAATGGTAACTAGGATGTGCTGTATAAATAGGGAGAACTTCTTCAAAACTCTGATAAGTCCTTTAATTACTTGCTAATGGTAGAAAACATTTTTAGGTTTTTATGTGGGTTTTGAGGGATGGCAGATAAGTTACCAAATTCTTCAGCATTTTACTAGGAATATATTTTCATTCTAATTTCAAGAACATCTTAACAAGATCTGCTTGGTGCTTGCCTAATCCTTTATGCTAGGTTCTTGTCTAATATTTTAATGTATTTAGGTGTTTATTCTTATAATTGCAACAATTGCTTTCCTAATCTCAGCAACTTGGGAAGAAACTAACATCATAACTCAAGACTCTGGAAAGTGCCTAGGAAGGACTTACGTAAAATAGGCTAGTAGGAGAACAGTTTTTGAAAAGAACTGAAAAACTGTACCCCTTCAAAATGTCTAACTTACAAATGCTTAACTTTTAGGCTATGATATGTCTACCTTCATTAGGCGCTACAGCAGATACTTGAATGAAAAAGCACTTTCATATAGACTTGTAGCAGTTGACTTCACCAAAATGAAAAGAGGGTAAGACTGCTACTGCTTCTTCTGTTTGATCTTTTTCCTGTTGCGGGGGGTGGGAGAAGGGGCAACCCAGTTGTTCTTGAGCTTATAATAGAATGCTGGTTTTTTGGCCCTTTGAAGCAATATTGTGTTGTTGCAACAATGCGATGTGTGCTGAGGTCTCTGTATGTTGTAAGCGTGTCTTTTACTCTGTAGGATAGATGGAGTGATGAGAACTATGAATCCTGAAAAGCTTCTGAAAACCCTTCCAATCATACAGAACCAGCTTGATGCACTCCTTGATTTTGATGTAAGTACTTTAAGCTCAGTGTTAAGTAACACTCTCTCATTTTGAAGTGAGAGTTTTGTTATTTTGTTAAATACTAATTTACTTTCTCATTGCTTTCTACACAGGCAAATCCAAATGAACTAACAAATGGTGTTATAAATGCTGCCTTTATGCTCCTCTTTAAAGATTCCATTAGACTTTTTGCAGCATACAATGAGGGGATTATTAATCTTTTAGGTATGTGAGAATTTTTTTAGCTTTTGAATTTTTGTGAAAGATATTGAGAACTAAAGAACGTAGACAATTTCTGACTGCAGTTTCCTAATAAATTGTCTCTGCTCTATTGCTGTTAAATGAAGCCTGTCTTAGTTTTAGTGACCAGGAGCTTAGGCTTACACATCCACTTGTACCTGGAAGAATACATGTTGAAACAGAAAGTGAAATGAGAGGATGATTGGTGAGACTGAAACAAAGATACCATAAAAGTACAATGTATAACCTTTGCAATTGGACTGTAAAGGTTAAGTGAGATATGTGGTGGTTTGAGTATTTAATTTACTCACAGTATGGCTGAATTCTGTTTTCCTGTACTTTCTTTAAAGCTTGACTTGTCACCTTTGACTGGTACCTGAATCTGCCTGAGCTGATTAGATGAAATGTAGGAGTTTTTGTAGAAGGGTGATAAGCTCTTAACAAAGCTTTTTCGTTACTATTCAAGCAAATTTATGAATGAAACAATCAGTTTCCATTAATCCATTAGTTTTTACTCAGTTACATATTTGTAAGTGTATTGGGCAAAACCATAGGAAGTGATGGATGTGGTTGATGCTCCTTTTGGTAGGTCTGTTCAGAATATGTATCAAAATGTATTGATACAAAATCTAAAAAGGTAACTAAATACCAGGAATATTTTCAAATTGTAAGATCATTTGTCTCATTGCCAGCTAATAAGCTGACTTTCTGAAAATATTCACCATAATACCTAATTTAACAATTTGCACTGATTCACCTCCATGTTTAATAAATTTTTGCATTGTAGTCTAATACACTGAAACAGAAAAATCAGTGGTTTTGTATTGACTGACTTATTACAAAAGGTTTCAAGTATTCATGTAAGGTTGAAAATCTGAATAGCTTTGAGTTATTCCTGTCTGTTCTCTTACTGAAGCTTGTCTCAGATTAACTTCTATGATACAGTGTCAGCTTTTTGCTGGGGAGGGTATTATCTTACAAGAGTTCTATTTGCATCCTCAGAAAGATATTTTGATATGAAGAAGAACCAGTGCAAAGAAGGCTTGGATATTTACAAAAAATTTCTAGCCAGAATGACCAATTTGTCAGAGTTCCTCAAAGTAGCAGAGGTAAATAAATCTATGTGTATGGAAAGGATATAATTTAGCTGTCTGTATTGGTGCAGTATCAATATTCATAAAAACACCTTTAAGCAGATTGTTTGCTTAACTTCACTATAAAAGGAAGTAATCTAAAGATTAGGTATTTTAAAGATTGTATGTGCTTATTAACATGGAGTGGGATTCTTGGGTATCCTTTTTATTAGCTAGAGCACAGCAAACTTTCTGAAGTATCATTCTAAATTTTATGGATGCTCCAGAACGTATAAACTGAATGTTACAGTCTATTTAAAGATATTTATAGGGCTCTCCTTTACTGTAAGTGCTGAAGAATAGAGTAGTAGTTTCAGTAAGCAATGTGGCTGTTTCTAATGCATCTAGTAGGCTTTTCTGCAGGAAAGTTAGGCTGGATGAAAAGTTCAGTTTGCCTTGAGATGCATTTTAATGCATCTGTGATTTCTAAGGTGTGTTCCTAGTGAAACTTGTACCAGTTCAGAAAGTTATGAATATCACTTTTTAATATGCTGGCTTCTATGTAACATTCAGACACTGCTGGTTTTTATTTTCATTGCCACTGCATGTAGTAATGTACTTTTTTTTTTCTTCTTTTTTTTTTGTAAACCCAGCAAGTTGGAATTGACCAGGGTGACATTCCAGATCTTACTCAGGTCAGTGTACATTGCTTATTGATTAACCCAACTATTTTGTTCTTTGTGTTGTTAAAGTTGGTGTGTATCATAGTAATCATTCTTCTCGAGACTGTATTCTCTTCTATGTATTTATATATGGGAAATATGTATAGTAGTTTCTCATATGCATTAAATGTGTTCAGTACTTACACTTTGCAGTTCCTAATGAGATTTTTTGATTTTTAAACCAATAAAACTCACAGAAAATAATATTTTTCAAGAACTTCTGGTTTTTATCACGGGGGATTCCATGGCAGGTAAGCCTGAAGTATCTTGCCATACCTAGAGGAAAACCTGCTATTTCACTGTAACTTAATGTCTTCCAACACACTGAAAGATGGCAGTGAACTGGTTCAGTTGAAATTGTTTTCTGTCCCTTAAAGTCTGAGGAATAAATTTGATGTTTGTCTATCAGCTCTTAATGCTGGCTTTGCTATTACTCAGTAGTATGAGGGACATGCACAATGCAGGTTGCGTGCTGGAAAACTCAGTCTGCAAGGTGGAATGCAGGGAAACGCCTTCCAGGGAGGATAAACTGCTGGGCAGAAGGGAGGTGAGAAAATGGTTTGACCTGGTGAACAGGAAACACTGATAGTCTACAGAGGTCAACAAGGTTATTCTTTGTGAGTCCCTTCAGTTTATAGAGATGTTTTATTTCTCACCTAGGGCCAACCCAGCAGAGCAGAGTGTTTGTCATTATTTCTGTAGCATGGAGTAACCTGCTGGGTGGAATAAGCAGCCTGAGGACATTCGGGCACAAACTGCAGTGCCTTAGAGCTCAAGTACTGGAGCTGTTGGAGTGCAGCCAGTGAGAAACTAAAAATCTAATGTGTAAGCTTTGAACAGTCACATCTAATCCTACACTACCTTAATGAAATTAAATTTCATGGGTTAATCATGAAAGATATATCTAGTGGGAAGATTTGTCTAAATTTAATCAGTGTCTTCTTAATATGGAAATCAAACCTAAGTCACAAACTTCCGTTGTCAGTGGTGTTCATTACTGCCTCCAGTATGATTTCCATCTGAAACCATGCATGCTTCAAAGTATAAATCTCCAATGCTTGTTCCTAGCATTTAATATCAATCACTTTAAGAACTTGCCCATGTGGTAGGAAAGATCCATGACTGAAACCATCAGGCTAAGAGCAGATAATGATTGAAAACAGTAGCTTGATGTTTTCTATTGATGTTTGATCTTAGCATTATATTTTGTCTTTTGATTAGAACTGCAGTATTCAGCTGGGCTGTTTTATGCTAATCACATTATACTCGAGTCTGAAGTTATTTATACCTCACTGGGTTAGTGTGCACTTGTCCACTTAATTGGGTCATTATAAGGCTCTTGAAAGCAGGTGGGGGTTTTTTATTTACTAGGAATAGGGCTATTTAACTTCATTTTGCTGCATTTTTAATCTGAAACTTTCAGTGACAAAATCCTTAATATCTACTGTGCCCACAACATTTTATTTCTAATAGCTCAGTTGTTTTGCTGTAAGTGCACTTATATGAGATAAGCATTTCTGAACTGGTGGTAGACCTCAGCATCCTGTGCATTTTGGCAATTTCAGTGCTGCTGTTAAACATTCCACTTAGACAGAAAATTTCATGGCATTTAATATGAGTTGAATAATTGTACATCCATTTAGTGCCACTTCAAAAGGGTTTGCTAGAATTTGTTAATACTGCCACTTTTGCCTGTTTCTATGAAGAAAGTATTTTCCTTTGTAGGTGCCCTGTTTCACAGTGATGTTGCTTTGTTTATAGCTGTTAGTGTATTGCATGAACATAACTGGGTCATTTCCCTCTGTGTGGATGTTAGTCTGTCATGTGTTTTGGGGATGGGGGATGGAGGTGAATCATGAAATACAGCCTTTCTCAAGTCAGTGGCTGGATTAGCCCAGGTATAATTCCTGACATAAAACTACCCTGTTCACTCAAAGTCTGATGTTTTGTTGGATATCTGCAGTAGTGAGAAAGTTCAGAGGAGGTTACTGGATTGTTGGGTTTAGTTCTTGTCATTGAGGGGATTGTTCAGAGGGTTTTAGAAGAAGTAAGTACAGAAAATGCATTTTCATACAAATAAGTTTGAGTGGCTTTGGGAGAAAAAAAAAAGACAAGGAAAAGCTTTCTGGAATTACAGCATAGTCTCCTGTTACTAAGATTACCTAAGTAGCTGTGCCGTGCAATGTCTTTTGCAAGCTATTTGTGCCTCCTGGAAGGTGGAAGTATAGGGAAGTTTGGTTTTGTTGGGGTTTTTTTGGTTTTGGTTTTTTGGTTGTTTTTTTGTTGGTTGCTTGTTTGGTTTTGGATTTTTTTTTTTTTGTTTGGTGTGGGTTTTTTTGTCCCTGCTACCTTTCCAGAAGGGTATTTCAAAATGTTCCCCTTGTGGTTGAGCTGTCTGGGTCGAACACTGAATTTATTCGTGACCTGTTGTTGAGGTAACTACACTGTCTTAGCTTACCTTGCTCTGCTTGAGAAATAGAAGCTCAGGTCTTCATTTTAAGACAAGCAGTTTCATAGGATTATTCTAATTGCCTTTTTTTTTTTTTTAATCTCTTGATTCATCTAGCTTGAATTGGCCTTCAGTGAAAGTGGGAAGCTAGAATTGTGCTCAGTATTTCAAAGGGGAGCTTGCCAAAGCCTTGTGTGAATAATATTTTTCCTCTTTCCAGGAAATGCCTTTTTCTAGCTTTTGGTACAGAAGGGCTAGCAAGGGCAGGTTTGTTTTTCCTCCAAACAATGCCTGTCACATCTGTTCTACCTGCTGAAAGTTGGCAAGTGGTAAGAGAGGCTTAATGTCTCTGAAACCCTGCCAGGTGAGGAGGACTGAGCTGGCAAATAGATTTAAATTTTAGAGGTACATTCCCTTCATCTAAATCAGCAGTAGATTTATTTCACTTAGAGTAATAGAGTTGGTTTATCATACAGTTACATGTTGAGTAGCTACTCAGTCTGCAGTAGTGTCCTTGGGATCAGATGGAATTTGATTCCCTCTTTTATCAAACCTAACATCCTGCTGTTGTCAGGTGTTTCTACTGAAAGCCTTCAACTGTGGATATTTGAATGGAGACTGATTGGGTTTTTGTTGTTACTTAGGAAAGTAGATCAAAAATGCCAGGTCTTTGTTTTGGGACTTCTGTGAGTTTAAGGGAGTAGTGCTTAATCATCTCTGGTTATTCAGTTAATTCTGACATAGCAAATACTGTTGCCAAAACCAAGAATCTAAATTGCATGCACAGAAGCAGAGCCACTCTGGGGGAATCCTTCCTCTGTGGTGCCACTCCTTTTAAAGAACCACCACTGAGTAGACAGAATTGGGATGTGTAGGATGGCAGCAAAACCCAAAGGCACAATTACTGATGTGTGACTTTTTGTTTGTTTTTAGTTGGTGAGAAAACGAATCTGTGTGCTAAACAATGATGTGTTGATAGAAGCAGTGTTTTATAAATACTTTTAATTTTAGGCACCCAGCAGCTTGCTTGAGGCACTGGAACAGCATTTGGCTTCTGTGGAGGGAAAGAAAACAAAGGAAGTCTCTGCTGCCAGCAGGTGAGCACCCAGTGAATTACAACCAGGCCCATACTTAAGATTTGTCATTGTCATTCTAACAATTTTCAGAATTCAGTCGTGTGATGGTCTTGATTTTTATTCTCTTCTAAATGTATCTTCCTAGAAATATAAATGAATTATCTAGTGAGTAATAGTCTGATAGCTTAGCCACATTTGAAATGTAGGTATGTCTGCCTATGTCTCAGACTTCTGATTATGCTGTAATAAACCACTGGTTAAAGTCCTTTGACTTGTAAGCTTTATAAGGTGTTTGGATTTTGATACTCTTCTTACCCAAGATAGGATGGTATTTATCTGAATTGTTATTATTTATCTTTATGTATTTATGGTCTGCCTCTCAGACCATGAATTTATCTTAACCTTCTCCTAAAAGTTCTTCAGTCCCTCCTCAGAACAGCCAAATTAGCTTAGACGTGTTGTGCTGAAAGAAATTGTGTTATTTTTTCTATCAAGTATGGTATCAGGGTGTGTGAAAATAGTTCTGACTGAATAAGAGATCCCTTTTGGCACAGACATTCTCCCACAGAAGCTTGGTAAATATTGATAAATGTACCAGGCTGAGCTACTTTCCCAATTTGCTGTCTTTCTCCTCAGATTTTTTTTTTTCAGGAATCTAAGGATTCACTGCCACAATATTCTGTTCATATGTATAATACATAGGCAGTAACTGCTGTGCTTTCTTTGCTGTTACGTAGTGTGCAAACGAGCTTTCTGTACCTCAGCCATTTGAATAACATTCCAGTCTAGTCTAGATAACTTTAAAGAGAAAAGACAACTGCTATGTTCTGCATTTTCCAGTTCCTACCCGCTGAAACTCGAGGGAATCACTCTGTGTACTCGTGCCTGTTTGTCACCAAACTGGTTTTGGGGTGTCTGCTCTTAGGTACCAGAGAGTAAGGGAAGAAGTGACTGGGGAGGAGGATGATACACGACTAGATAAGGCACTTGATGATTAAACTGTAAGTGATGTATACCTGACTGTGGCTTTTTTAATAACTTTTTTTTAAATTATTGCTGTTCTTAGAGCCAGTGCCCTATCCAGTGCTGTTTCTACACTTGCCAATACAGGAATGTCATTCACCCGGATGGATGAGAAAGAAAAGCAGCAGGCATTGGAGGAGGAACAAGTTAGACTGCAGGCACTTAAGGTACAAGGTTTTCACAAGTTTTGTATTCCAAGATTTTTTGTAACTGGATAAAATAGTGTATGGTGAGGGAGCTTGCAAGGTCACTCTGTGTTCTGTATGAGGAATGTGAGCTGTGTAAAACATACACCCATGCTTTGACCAGTGCTGTAAAAATGCAGTGGGTGTATCTAGAAGTAGTGAGGGATGTAAACCTGAAATGAATGTAAACAAGGTTATGCTGCTTCCTTATTATTGGGATGCACATTGGCGTGCTGGATTCTGAACGTCTCAATTGAACCATGATGAGACTCATAAAGTAGGGACATGAGTCTTCCTGAACAAAGGTCCATTGAGCTGTTTCTCTGAGTGACTCTGGAGGGAGCCTGGAATGTGTAGCTTGACTAGAAGTGATTTACGTCTACGCAGTTATTAAAAAATAATTATTAAAACATAATTAAAAATAATTAATTATTTTACAAATATATAAAATTGAAAAATAATTATTTTAAAAATAATTATTTAAAACATCAAGTCTCACCTTGATTTTTACATGCTTTGTTAAAACAAATACTCTTATCTCTAATTTCAATTCTTTTTCTGGTTTTAGGACTTTACAGAAGAATAACTGTTTTATATATTAAGACCATAATTAAAATATTCTTCTTGGAAAAGGTCTCCAGGACTGAAATGTTAATAAACTAGTAAGACTAAAATGCCAACTGTCTGTCTCATCTTTCAGGAGCAGCGATTAAGAGAGATCTCTGTAGTATCAAATTCCACTTCCACATCAGCATCCCCAAGCACTTTATCAGGAAAAAGTGTGAATACCACTGTAGCTGTTGACCTCTTTGCTGCACCAGCACCCACAACAAATAGGTGAGAGATACTTTGCTTTCTGAAAGAAGCAGAAATTACAGCACTGGCCTGTAGCTCCACAATTAACTGCAAAGCTGTGATCCTAGTTATCTCTCAGGTACCTTTTGCTGATGCTTTCTTGGTGTACCCACAGGAATTTTGTCAGTAAGTGCTTAATTACGAGTTTGTTGTACCACTATTGTTGATGGGCTGCTAGCAAATAAGAGAAAATGAGATTGTTACGAGTGTTCATAAAAGCAAGAATACAGTGCCTGTTACATATCTTCATATTTCTGTCTCTCTCATTTCTTATTCAGCATGCCCAACCTTTCTAGTGATCTTTTTGATCTTCAGCCTGCATTTGTTCCAACGGTGCAAAGTACTCCAGCTATATCAACATCAGCAAGCAGTGCTTGGGGAGGTGAGCTCATACCTTGATTTGACTGTCTAAATGATAAGGGAATTCTTAGAACACAAGGTTCATACTTAATTGAATCTGCATCTTAAACCTTAACTATTTTGCATCCAAACATTCATAACAAAATATGAAGGAAATCATCTGAAAACTCTGACAGACTTTCATGAACACAGCATTAGTGTTGATGGAACAAAGGAGCAGAACTATTCAGTAAAGGGGACAGGGAGAAGAAATGTAACTAAAGATCAAATTTGAAAAATACTAGGAAATAAAACCTAAGCAGGTGTAACTGAAAAGATCCTGGACTAGTATTTCCATTTAATTAAGCAATATTTAATATACTTCTCATTTAAAAGGTGTTGGTAACTTCAGAATTCTTGTAAAAAAGCTGTGGAGTCCAGTTTCTTCACCCATCCTTCCAAAGAATGTTCAGGTTACAAGTCAAAAGAAACAGTTTAAATGCCAAAAGAAGGCAATGTTAACACCATGGTAAATGTTAGTGTTTTAATAGGTGGAATTGATACTCTTATATGCTATTTAAAAGGTAGATTACTGAAGACAAAAATGTAGTATCTAACTTCTTTGATGTATGTTTTGTCATTCTCCCCCTCCCACCCAATGTCAATACTAGAAATATTTTCCCTAAACAGAGAGCTATTAGAATTTTTATCTGAAACTAAAAATTTGTATCTAAATGGGCTGACCATTAAGTGGAATATTTACAATTTGACTTTGTCTAGAGGTTCTCATATTCAATCATTTCAGTCTGTTTTTCTTTTCCATTATTTGTACTCTGTATTCTTTCCTTCACTTCTGCGTCTGAAAGGTCCTTTCTCGTCTTCAAATGGTTGTGTTGGTTCTCCACCTCATCTGGACATCTTTGACATGAAGCCAGTTGAAGAAGCTGTAAAATCTGCCACCCCTTTCATCAATTCTTCTTTTTCCTCCAAACAAACAGTGGAACTGTTTAGTGGTAAAAAAAACAAACCCCATGTAATTTATTTGCAACTGGAGATAATAATGCTAATAAAGTGGGCCATGTAATCTTTTTGTGGTTTGAGCCAATCTTCACTTTTTATTAACAAGTGAAAGTGGTACATTAATTCCAGGTGTAGTAAATTATATGTTTCCTTAAACATTTATTTCTGTAGTTGAAATAAATTATTATTTTGTTCTCCTCGCCCAATTTAGACACCCTAAGACTTGCAGTGTTGCTGAAATCTGCTGATTTCTTTCAAACTGCAACCTCCTTTCTCTTTTGTAATGGGGAATGCAGGAGTTGACTTTTCAAATCTGTAAAATAAAAAACCTTTTTGTAATAGTAAAAATTCTTAATTTTTAACGGCAGACTTAATTGATGGGTTCCCTCTTCTTTTTCTCTTTAAAACTGATCTTCTTTTCTTCTCTCTTTTTGCAAAGATGACTTTAGTGGTCATAAACCAACATATGCTTCTGTGTATCATCCTGTGACTGTTGATGGTAATTTGATTTTTTTTTTTTGGTTTTTTAAAACTTTATGGTTTCACTGAAATGAGTGATATTACTTCATGGGTGTATTTCATTACTTAACTTTTTTTTCAGGTTTTCCTCTTCATTCAGCTCCTCCGAGTACCACCTCTTCAGCAATTAATGTGGACTTTGATGCTGTTTTTGGAGGAAAATCTACAGCATCAGAGTACAGGACTGCAAGTGGTAATGACTTATGACTAATTTATACCCTACAGGCAACAGTTGCTTAACAATTTAGCATAATTGCTATTGCAGTTGAAAATTTAATAACTTAATATATTTGCAAGGTGATTATGGGCTGATAAGAGGCAAGCAGTTCAGTTCTAGTTATTTACTTTAAAATTAGCTTTGACTGATTTCATTCTCTGTGTAATAACTGTTTCCTCTCTCTCTGGGGGAATGAACTTTGAACGTGACCCACTGGATGTCTCCTAACGGGTAAGCTCATGTTCATTTGTCTTCTGTGCTTTCTCTTGATCGGTGATAATGACTTCCCTCTGACCCCACTGAGAGGCAGAGCACTTGCACAAGTGCAGAACTGGTTGTGTGTGTTGCTTGAAGAATACCTGAGTTAGAGTCTTTCTCTTCTGTATAGCGAAGTATTGTTGAAGTACAATTAAAGATTCTTTTAGATTAGTAAGTACAATATAGAATTCCGTAAAAATATAAGTTAAACTATGCTTCTATCAAAGTCTTAAATACTTTCATCATGTTGAACCTTCACATATAAATGCTCAAAATAGTGTTCTATAAAGAAAATACCTCCCTGGCCTATGGATGTTGTTTATTAAATGCAATGTAACCATTTTGTTAACAAGTGCTTTTATTTTCTTTGTTCAGGTTTTAACTTTCTAGATGATGTATTGCAACCCACAGTACCACCACAAAGTCAAAGAGCCACTGTAGCCAGCCAGCAAAGTGGAAAAATTTTGGCAAATGACCTTGATTCTTCACTTGCTAATCTAGTAGGAAGTAAGTGTGAAGCTTTTAAAATTAACTTTCCCATCTGTTACTGAAAGTAAAATAAGCTTTTTTTCCCTCCCAAATGAAAATGCTTAAGGATTTTGTTTGTTTCTTTTCCCCCACAGATCTTGGCTTTGGAGGAACTCCATCCAAAAAGTAAGTGCATATATGTACTTAGAATACTCTCACATGACTATTTGATAGTCTCTGGCACTAAAATGGCAAGAATCTCAACTCTTGAAATAATCTGAAATAATTAAGAAGTGCATTGGAACAGTGTGTTTGTGGTCAGCCACTGTAACATGACCAACCTTAACTTTTGAAGTAGCTCACTTTTGTTAGTTCTGCAATTGCTATATTTTTATTGAAGTATTTTTATGAAACACTATAAAAGTTACATCAAACTCCAGTTATTACATTGTACAGTGCAGTACTGATAGTTCACTTTTAACATAAACAGAACCCCCAGATTTCACACTTACTGGAGAACAGATATATAAGTAATTACTGACATCCTGAGTGTTTCTTCAGATTTCAGCTGTGTGCATGCACTAAGGCATGTTTTGGTTTCCTGTTATGTTGTTTTACTCTAGCTGTTGCCCCTCCATGAGAACTAACACCGTGGTTTCATTTCAGATCGGATATGCAGTGGTCTCAGCCTACAGAGAAAAAACTTACCGGTGGAACAAACTGGCAAGCGAAAACAAGCACATCGACCACGTGGAACCCGACTCCCTTACCCACTATTCCACACATGGTAATTTCTGTACTATGCAATCACACTTCATTCTAGCAAACGCTGCTTCTCTGCTTGAGTTAATTTATAAAGAATAGCAAAGGCATTTGATACAAGAGGAGGGGTAGCAGGGAATGCTCATGGGATCATACTGAATGAGGTAGAGTTTTTAGCATGCTTTATTTCTCCTCACTGTTAAACTTGTCCATTAAGGACTTCGGTCTCAAGTGAAAGGCTGATTACCTGTCTCAGTTCATAAATTCTTTTTGGATTGAAACAAATGATCCCAGTCCAGAAAATTCCTGATGTGCATGTTTGAGATGCTCCCACTCCCCCTCCCACGCACATGTGCACACAAACATCCACTTTTAAGAATCCTGAGAATGTGTTTTAAGGGCAAAACTGCTGTTCCTTCCAGTCTTCGCTCCTTTTTCAGTTTTATCTTGAAAAACTACTGCAACCCCTGCAAGGCACCTTAATAATGAGGTCAAGCAGCACTTTGGACTTTTGATGATGCTCAACATGCAACTTCCTATTTTTAACACAGTACAAAATGTTAAGTGTATCTTTTATAGTTATTTAAATGAAGAATTTTCATTTCTAGAAGGGATATTTGTAGGCAACTGACTTTTCTATGCTTTTAAAAGAGATTTTTCAAGTGTGTTGTATTCATAATATATTCATACAAATATGAATCACTTCTAAAAAATAGCTGTCTTAGAGGGAAGTGGAATGTTATCTCAGTTATATGTAGAACTAGGATAATTACCACATGTGCTGTGAATTTTGGACTGCTGTCTGACTTAATTTTGCAATAAGAATAGTTTTGCCTCTAATGCTTATTTTCCTTGTCTTACATGACTATGTTCATTCAGAATTAGAAAAGTTGAATACGGTATTAAATCCAGTATTGGACTCAAAAATGAGACTAAAAAATTTGATGAGAGGGCACAGTTGTATTGAACTTTTACGTAAGATTTTTTTGAGACCATACAATCTCTTTATCCCATCTAGGTGCTCTAGAATGTATTGTTAGAGTGCTGATGCATTTTTGTCTGGAACATAGAGGGTCCCTTAGCACCCATTGATCACTGTGGATTTAAAGTTACGTTTTTATTTCATGTGTTCATCAGGTCTAAGCATTTGAGTGTTTTATGCCAGGTGTCTGCTCATGCATTTGCCTGGAACTCCCAGCAATTAATGATGTGAAGATCTAGCTCAGCTGTGAGCCTGTTTAGAATCTGTGCCCCAGAACTGTAAAGATCTCAGTGTCCTGGCTGGGCCTCTGGCACTCAGAACTAACCCTGCAATTCATGTACCACTGCATCCTATCCCATTGCCAAGTGTTTCATCCAGCACTCAGGTGTCAGTATAATTAGCACTGCTTAACAAAGCATGGCCTTATGAAGCACATGCATCGCTGTGCCTGTGAACATAACCTGATCGAAGGTATTTCTGGCTTAAAATGCTCTTCATTTTTCTTTTTTCATATTGTGGTATGTTGCTCACATCAGTTTTTAGTGTGTGGGCAACACTGACCTGACTGAACATCTGTTGCTATTCACTTGTTAAGCTGAATGGTCACTGGCTTTCTTGGCTTTTTTTCTATGCCCTTCTCACACAATGGGAGGAAGAAGGAACATTGCATGCCATGCCCTCTGAAAGCTTCTCACACACATGCTTGTGCAAGCAATATGCTTGGATCTGGCTAGGTGTAGTAAAATTTCTAATTTTGCTGTAAGTTGTAGTAGTGGTAGCTTTCTAAGCATAGTTACTGATGTTACTGTCCTTGCACTTTTTTTCCTCACTTCAATTGTTTTAATAAATGAGTTGAGCATAGTTACAGACTGTTACGGTACGGGACTTGAATTCATCCCTTAGTTAGAATTTCCAGCATGAATACCTATTAAATAATTTTCTATCTTATCCTTTTGCTATGCCAGAATGGAGTACACTATCCTGGATATGTAAGTCAATTCCTTGTAAATACATTGGTTATTTTAAGTACTGAAAAACATGTTTTTCAGAGTTTTATATAAATTACTTAAGTATGCATGAGTTTCTCTAAATTATATTAAAATTTTCTTTATTAAAGGTACCTGCCCCTATCACATACCCATTGACCACACCTCAAGTGCCTGTATATGGAATGGTAAGAAACGTGCTTTGTTTTGTATTCTTGAAAACTGAGTTGTCTCTACCAGTAGGTTTCATGTCATGCATTATGATGTTCAAACCATCCTTCAAATTAAATGTATTGGCAATAGTGTGTGAAATCTGGTATGTTTCTCATACTGCATTGAAAGAGATGACTCTGAGGTTTATATAGCAGGAGTTTTTAAAAGCTTTGACTTTATTCTACGTGTGTGTATCTATATGTTTATTTTCTACTATACTTAACATGCAAAAAGTTGTATTTTCTGGAAGTAGTTTGAATTTTCTATATTTGTTTTGTGGGTTTTTGTTCTTCTTACAGGTACCTCCTCAGGTTGGAGCTGCTCCTTTGATGGCACCCCAGTCAGTGATGTATACACAGCCTGGTCTAAGGCCAACAAATCCTTTTGCACCTGTTTCTGAAACTCAGGTGAACGGTGCTCTTTAATCTTGTGATGACATTGAAACATCAGCCTTTGTAAACACAACCAAATGCTTCATGAAGGGCTGCTGGTGTATTGCTGCACGTGAAAGTGAGGGGTTCCTCAGTCAAGGGCAGGAGCTGTTGCTAGTCAGGAGGCAAATTCAGATGATGAAATAGCAGGAAGCAAGGAAGAAAGTAAAAATCAGATTTTTACCTCTCACTGTTTCAATATTAAGTGTACTGGAGTGGTGAAGGTATGTAGGTTTTAGTCTCCCTGTGACATTAGCTGGATACTTGGTTTAGTCATACTGACAGACCAGTGTTGGAAGCTTCCTGAAGGATCAGGTGATGGGGGATTGAAAAAGGCATGGACAAGAGATCATTCACACTGGAGAAACTGTACTCCTGTCACCCAAATACCTTGGTCTTAATATTCTTTGGGGTTTTTTTAAAGTGCCAAAGCCTATAGACTTAACTTATAAGTAACAAGGCAGTCAAATAGATTCATTATTCTAAAACACTGGGAAACCATTTGTTATGTAAGTGGCATTAATATGTAATCTTTGTTTCACAGATACAGTTTATGTAGAGCCACCAAAGCAACAAGATGTGAGAACAACCAAATACTGGTAAAAAAAGAAAAGACTGAATTTCAATCTTTCCATGATGTATTCCTGAACAGGGCAACTGTTTATTCCCTGTATAATACAATATTATTTTGAACTGCAATGCTTTAGAGATTCTTGTTTATAACAGTCACTGCAGTGTGAAGTCATGTTTGTTCCCTGATTTTGTTTTTAAACTGCTCAGCAGAAAATGTATTTTTACTGAGGTTGACTCAGAAGGTGCAAGCTGGATTATCATCTTCAAAATCAAGAAGGTTACATGATTGCTCTACAACCTTAATCATCAGTGGATTACCTTATGAATTGACTGAGGATGTCAAAACTATTTATTTTATCGATAAATTCTGTGGCTGTTGTAACCAAGACACAACACAAATCAAGTTGAGCAATAAAATTTTTATGTGCTCTAATAAATACTCTGATAGAGCAATGCTTGCATTATCATAAGGCCAATATTGTGTGAAATCAGACAGCTTTTTCACATTAGACTAGCTTATAATAATTTGCAAACTTTATAATGTAAGTTTGAAATGCTGTGAATCAACAAGACACTTACTACATAGATAGCTATAGTAAAAATAATGAATTGCTCCATTGGTATGTCAGTATTACAGGGCTAAGTAAAAAGAGCCAGCAGCTGCAAGGCTGCAGGTCTGTGATGGAGCAGGGGAAACGAGTGTGTTACAGAACAGCTCACGCAGCCTCCAACAGGTGCCTGCAGCTGCCCTTCCATGGGGACCTTCTCTCAGGAGGCACCTCCCACCCTGGGCTGGGGGAAGAGCAGCCTTGGGAGCCAGTGGCTGTCACTGCCACAGCACACGGGAGCAGTGTGAGAGTCTTGTTGATAACTGCAATAGAGGCAAGAGAGCCAATTCTTCTTTCTGAAGTCCATTAGGCCAAAAGACTCAAACCTGGCAATCATGCTGACACTTGTGAACTGGCAACTATTTAGAAATTATCCAGCTGTAGAGAATAGCTTGTGTTTCTTTTTTGAAATAAGAACCTAGTTGTAAACCATATAAAACTAATTATTTTTAAATTTGTAAATACGTGTAAACTTTTAGATAATTGTTTCTCTGATGCTGCAGTAATCTTTTTCTTCTGTAGTAATTTCAAGGTAAAAATGCTACATTAAGAGAAATCCGGACTCTTTTTGAGAGGAAAATCTTTAAAATCAACTAATTTATGAAGAATGCTGTTCACAATAGGTCAGATGTGTACAGACTTCTGGCACATATTTTGTATTTAAGACTCTTCCTCCAGAACTGAAATTGGCTATGAAAATGCCTTATCTTGTATTTTTCACTGTCTGATAAAAAGTGATAGCAGTAAAAAAACCCCATAGTTACGATTAAGTAGATAGAAGTGGGAACAACCTTTACTCCAGAAGTTTTGCGGCAAAATGCAATGAAAAGCTCTCCTGTAAAATTACTTCTAATAATGATTAATATTAAAGATGAGCTTTCTATTGTTAAAATAAATAGACATCCAGAGCAGTATGTCTTTTATCCTTTGGGGGGAGTCTGTAATTGCAGAAATATCTGACTCTCACCATAAATGCAGGTAGGCCTGAGAATCTTGTCAAACTCTCCTGTAGAGAACTTCTAAATTAAGCACATTCCTCACAGTGAGAACAACCCTTCTCTTTTTCCAAATACTTAATTCTGTCCAAATAGTGCAAGAGTAGTATTTCTTAACCCTGTGGTAAATATTTTGCCAAATTTATCAATACAAAAGAAACAAAATAAAACTTCACTCCTCAACCCTTGAAATCTGTAACTGCTGATTTCCTGGAAAAGAAACCTTGCAGAAATTTCAAACTCAGTGTTCCTTGATGTGTATTGATTTTGAAAGAATTTGGACCAGTATATGGCAGTTTAATGTTCAAGTTTGAATTACAAAGGGCTTCAAGCTTTAATCCACCTTTATTGGGTTGAACAATTGTACAATTTTAAGCCAATGAGTTCTTCAGTGCCTATAGTTGCCCTCCACATGATGAGGGAATAGATGCCATTTAGAATGGGTCGTTGTGTTGAGGGGACTGTTCATTTAAGAGATAGTGAATTCCATAGATTTATTCAGCAATCAAAAGTCCTGTGTTCAAATAGACCAGTCCATGTAGTTATAAATGTCTGGGCATTAATGGCAGAGGTGAGAGTGCTATAAGCAGGCAGTTCCTAGCACTGTAAGCTGTTAGGTCTCTTTCTTATACTGAGTTGTATACATAATAATTCATTATTTTAATAAAATATGCAAATAAATGCCTGGCAAGCAGTATATATTTGTTATAACTTTATTGCAGAGCATTCTGAATATCTGGAAGATACTTGGCTCAAAATGGATTTAGTACTGGACAATAGTTTGCACTACTTCTGATTTGCTCTGGATCTTTTAATGGTTCTTTTGCTCTGCTTTCTTGTAGCAAAGCTGTCTGATACCAACTTAATTAGTATTAAAAAAGGAGAAACAGCCACAAAGTATGTTTAAAAACTTTATAACCTACCTTCTTTTGATGCTTTGAAACACAGCTTTCAGCTTGATCCTTGTGAAGCAAAGATCGCTTTGCACCTTCCTTCTCTCTGCACACGAGTGCACAGGACTGGGTTTTGCCCACCTCTTCCTTGTGCATGTATTGGAACACATAAAATGGCAGAGTATGTGATTAAATAACATACATGAGAAGTGAAAACCAAGGACTTAGGATGCTGTCAAGGCTTTTATGCCTCAGAACTTATTCTCCACAAAAACCCCCACTTTGAACACCCAGGTTCTTGAGGGTGACTGTATCCAGCCTACAGGAGCTGCAAATAGCAGTTGTGATGAGTGAAGAGAGATGTAAATAAATGTGACTTTCCTTCCAACTTGTTGGATCAGAATCATGTTCTGAATACTTCAGGAAGCTGATAACTAAGATGTCTCTCCATGTTTGTCTGAACAAGGAGGAAGACTTTGACATGTGCTGTACACTTTGCATTATTGTACTTTAGTGAGTCACTTGAGCCTCACTGTTGGGACTTGATGCTGCTCCAGGCAGGCTCTCTATCATTGAATACACCATAGGATAACTTCTGAGGGACTTTGGAAAGGTGGATTGTGTGAGGCCTCTTGGACTTGAACCTGTACCTCTCTAAATAACTGGGGTTTTCTAATGTTCTCTAGATATAGATTTACTTTGCCTCCAAGAAGTTACTGATTTTTTTTTTTAATAAATTTTGGACATGTGTACTAGAAAAATCTCAGTTCTGTGCACATAGTGGTGGAATATTTGTAGGTAAAAATAACAAATGGACTTTGTTTAAGAAAAAAAAAAACAACAGCAACAACCACACAAAAGTAACAACTACACAACTTCTGACTACAAGATTGAATACAGGGTGTATCTATCCCCAGCTGGATTTTTTGATGTGTGGCAGGGAGGGGGGGGTTACAATTAGAATAGTATGCACTGTGGATCGGTGCTTAATTTGTACATAAAAAGGAAAACTTTGTTTGGGGTAGTTTGTATTGTAAGGATAACATCTAAAGGCACTGTATCAGTCATTTATTTCCATTTAAAAGATTATATTTTTGAGCAATGGAAACTGTACATGTTATCATTTATACATTACTGATGGCTAGGAATATAGAAAACCTGTTGCTATGACTCTGAAGATGTATTGACTTGTCATTGATCTGTACATCACTGCGTCCCTACTTTATGCAGACTTCCATGATCATTTATTTAAAGAGATTGTAGTAACTGGTACAGTTACAACAGGAATTGTAACGTCAAATCTTTCAGTATATCTCAGATGTGTATCCTTGTGATTAAGCTTAATCCTTTTAAATATGTTTGGCTGGAATTTCATCTTGGAGCAATGACAAAATAGGTGCTGGAACAGATTTCCCTCACCCCAACCCACACTATTTATTTAATAGGTCTTGTTTTGTATGTTATGTTTTCCCCCATAACAGGTTTGTGCCTTTTATTGGATATTTATTTAAAAGGAGCTATGATAATTTAGGTTGCTTTTTTTTCAGATGTATTCTTGTACAGCTGTTCCTTTATGTGAGTTCCTTCATTTTATAAGAATACAGAATGTGTGGAAAATACACTAGCCACAAACAGGAAAAAAAAAATCTAAGGGTTTATGTTCTATGAATAATTTTTTTAAAAAGAAGCCTAAGCACAAGACTGGCTGTGTTGATATTTTAATTGTGGAACTTCGCAATTTGTTAATACGCAAATTGTTCATTTTTTTAAAAAACTGCTCATATCCAATTATTTGATGAAACAAGTTTTGGAAAAAAATAAACTTTGGCATATGCAAGGTGTGTGTACGTGATCATTTTTTGTGTTCTCGAGTTTAAGGCTTTCTATAGTGCTGATAGCGGTGGCTGCATTGGGGTGCTTGGTTGGTTTGTTACTCCTTTGTGTTTATAGTAGCGAAGAGAAGGCTCCAGGTAGACTGTGAGTTTTGGCTGAGTTTGCCTGGAGCTGGATTCGTTCCCCAACCATCATCATTCCAGCAGAAGTGTGGAGGGCCTGGGATAGGCTAAGGAAGTGTGGCTGCTGCAGGTGCTCCTTCTTTCTAAATTAGAAAATGCTATTTTTAACAGTTGTACTTCTGTTTCTTTAGGTTGCAGAGATCTGTTTTCAGTTGTAAGCTTGGACTACTTAACAGGTCACAGGTGTTCTGTCCTACTTCCATGTCAGTGCTGAAGCACGGGGCAGCAGCACTGAGCTGTGGGGCCCAGGGCTCGGCCTGGCCCTAGCCCCGCGCTATCGCTCCGTCCCTCCCAGGAGAGGCGGGAATTCACTGACCTGACTGCACGAGCAGGGCCACGGGGCGAGCAGGCGCCACTTTATACGCGTAAATACAGGGCAAGCATTACTGGTGCTCCTTTAGAAATGTTTATTGTAAATCGTTAAAGGCATTGCTCCTTTTTGCTGTATTTGGCTTGTTCGACAACATCTGCGCTCGGGGAGAGGCAGAGCAGCTGCGTTTAGAAACAACAGCGCTTCCTCCGTAGGCTGAAGCAGAGGCTGGGATAAACGACAGCCGCTTCCCGCCCACCGGTATATCGGCACGGGATCCCCTCGCCGGGACGGGGCAAGCAGGGCACCCGCAGCTCCTGCCGCCCCAGGCAGCCCCGCTGTCGGAGCCTTCCCCCTCCTGCCCCGCCCTCCGCACCGTCACCGGCCCCAGGGCATTGTAGGACAGGGACAGCGTCCGGAGAGAGGACACCTCTGGAATTCCCAACGCTATTCCCAAAATTCCGGGGGTTTTTCCCCAA
>VZTH01016530.1:741744-760674 GCA_013397815.1 Aleadryas rufinucha | reverse complement strand
CGCCCCGCTCCGGCCCCGCCCCGCCGCCGATGGGCGGTGCCCTGGGGCCGCCACCGCCCCCACCTCGCGTCCCGCTCGGCGCTCACGTGATGACGCACGGTTCCGGCGTTCCGGCGCACGCCGCGCACGCCTCTTCCGTTTCCAAGATGGCGACCGCCGAAGGCAGCGAGGCGGCGGCGGGCGGGAGGCGTGGCCCACTCGGCATCCCGGAGGCGGCGTTTGTGGTGAGCGGGGCCGGCGAGCGGGGCTGGGCAGCCCCGAGGCAGCGTTCGTGGGGAGCGGGGCCGAGGAGTGGGGGCTGTGCTCCGCCAGCCGGGCCTGGCCCCCGTGAGGCGTCACCTCGGCGGAGTCGCGGGCGGGCGGTGCCCGAGGGGCGCGGATGGCGTAGGCCCTTAACGGCCTCAGTCCTGGGCCTTTTCGTGGTTGAGCTGCCCTGTTTCGATCCCTACGTGGCGTTATTGAGCGTTATGCACCTTACAAGAAGCTCAGATCCCCGCGTTAAGCAGTATCGTGTTATTGCAGTGCCCGACTCGGGGCAGTGAGCAGCGTGTTGTGAGAGCCCTCCTGGCACACGCTGCACGGGGCACGCCTTGCCGCTCCTGCTCCACGGATAGCGTGCCGTGCTCCAAGCACCTTTCCGTGTATCTTCTTCTCTTAATCAACTTTTAGACAGCTGAGAAGATTCACTCTTCAGAAGCGCCCATGTGTTCTTCTTGAAAACCAGCAAATGTGTGTCTTCTGGAAAACAGGCAGAACTTGTTTATCCAGCTTTAAAAACTGATGCACCACGCATTTGATGATTCTGTTGAGTGGTTGAAAAGAAGGAATCAGTGACTTATGCAGTGATAGAATGTCACAATCATATGTTGTTCACTTTCAGCTCTGAGCTCACTCTTGGTACACTGTCTTGATTGCTGTTGTACTTCCTTTGATCGATAGCTATTGATCAGAGTGGATGAACCTGGCTGCCTTGGTGATCTCAGGAAGTGCTGGATGTCTGCCCCATCTGATACAACTGCTTTTATAGAAATAAATTGGTTTGACTTGCATTTTGGTGTTTCTAGATGTAGTGCTTGTTCTGCTGATGTGTCTTGTGTGGGCATAGGGACTGACCAGACAGGTATGGTGCATTTGCTTTCAGTGATCCAATTCCTCCTTTTCCTTTAAGGTTTTTTTAACAATAATTAGGATCTGGCAAATCCTAACTGGGCTGGAAAACCATTGCTGCTTCCAGTTGACTTCCTTCCATGCCTCATGGGAGACCAACATAGATGGAAGTGAAAGGGAAGGGCTGTGTCTTCAGGTGCCCTATGAGACCTCACTGATCCTGACAGAGGAGAACTTGTGGTCTGTGCTGACTCTGCAGTGCAGGTGGCCACCCTGCAGGAAACAGCAGATGACCAGCCTCAACAAACACTTAAGGGCATCTGTCACATCCCTCATTCCATGCTGAGGGCTGCCTTTGTAGCTGTTGTGTTTGGTTCCGTGTTGTTTCCTTTCAATACCCATGTCTGAAGTACCTTGCTTGCTGTACCACGCAGCTCCGAGAGTTCTGGGGCTGTGCCTTAGTCCTGTGCTTCTCTTCAGTTCTTCGTAACCTTGTGTCTGGATCTAAATGTCTTGGAAGTTTCCTAATCCTCAGTTTTGAGAGGTGCTCTGATCAAGTACAAGGTGTGTCTGCAGAAGAGATCCTCGATAGTGATCCAAGAGCACTTGGATGTAGATGTTAAGATAGACTTTTATTCAAAATAAGCCTACACTAAGAAGTTGTAATGGTATTCTGCTTTGCAGAGTGAAAATGCTACTGTCTTGAGGGTAGGTTTTACTAGAGCTTTTTTTCTTCAGAAAATAGGTTTCTATTGCAAAAACATTTAAAGACTTGCTGATTGCTTGCTTGACATTTGCCCCCCCCACACATGCTGCATGGGCAGTCTTACTGTGAATCTTGTCTTCAGAGATGTTTTCTGTAAGTGTCTTGGTTCAGTAGAGGCTCTTCACACAATTTATGGCTGATGTCTTGTCTGAGGCAATTGATCTGTGCATTCTTGTCCCTCTCCAGGTTTCAAATGATGTTAAGCACACTGAGTAAGTAATGTTAAGACACGGGGTTTTACTGGATAACAAACTCTCTGAACAGAACTTTCAGCTCTGGTGGTTTTGAGCTGTTGCCCAGACATTTCCAAATAAAATGCCTTCTTTGTTCTGCCTTCTTCAGCAGGTGTGAGGATGCAGATCTGCAAACACGTGTCTCTTGTTATGTTCTCTGCACATGCCCCCAAGTGATGAAGCTCTCTGCAGAGTGAGTGCCTGCAGCTCTTATTTGGGTCATCCCTCAGAAGAGAACCGTAGGGACATGTGGGAATGCGCTATCCTGCTGCATTTCAGGGCTCCTACAGAACATTCCTGTGGCTTGGCTTGAAGTTCACAAAATGGTGTTTTGCCAGTGAATTTTCTTCCTAAAAAGATAGAGATGAGTTTTGACAGGTCCTTGCAGAACCTATAAGGTGATTCTGCAGTGGAGGTGTTGTGGAATATGCCGCAAAGTGGGGATCCTAATGGCTTTGACAGCCAGCTGTGCCTCAAAGCTGTTCTGGTCAAGCTCAAAGTGACTGTGCATCAGCCTCTTAGATGGGGAGGTGGGACAAGAGCCTGACCAGCAGGCTTGGAAGCCCCAGCTGGAAAACCTTGGGGGTAAATCTGAGCCCACCTTAAACTGGGACATTTTGTAGTGGAAGGAGATCACCAGTATATAGGGGGCCTAGATTTACTTCTGGATTCACTTCTCAGCATCTTTGTTTCAGGAGGATGTGGACTGTGTCCTGTCCCTGTGCACAGACAGACAGGAGCTGAGGCAGAGCTGGGTGCCAGGCAGGCTGTGGGGGGAGCTGCTGCCCACCCGCTTTTGCTTCCTGCCCCAGGTGATTTCAATGAGCAGAGCTGCTTCCACAAGAGAGAGTTTCTTTTCACAGTATCCTTAGGCCTCACTTCCACAACACTTTCCCAAACCTAATCCTTGTTTTCTTTGTTGAAAGCTTCTCTATGAGCTTTATCCAGAGGCAGGAATGCTTCCCGGCCTGTGAGGTAGCTCGAGGCATTCCTCAGGCAGTCTGAGGTGTGGTCTCTTGAGTTTGGATCCACCACGTGGACAGTGCTGCCTGCTGCAGGTTGTGGAGTTTGTGTTCTGCTACAGATTTCCTTAATGATAAAGAAGGCAGGGACTTCTTACCAGGTTCAGTAATTTCATAGTAAGTTTCTTTAGCCAAGAGAGTTAAGGCATCTTAATGAGGGGGAGCAGCTTCATGTCTGATATTACTTGAGCAACGTATTACAGTCTTTTTCTGCTGTGAAACTTTTGGAATGGAGACACCAAGTTCAAAAGGAGGAGCTGAAGAGGACTGTGGTAGGGCTTCCATCAGGTTTTACTGAGCTGTGTAGGCAAGTAAGGGCAGAATTATCTCAGTGGGGGAGCGGGGTCATCGGTAATTATGTGTGTAAATGGTGGCAAGGCCAGAAACGTGTGGTTGGTCCCTGGCCTGATGTAACTTTCAGAGGCTGGGAACATTGTCCCCAGGCAGGTGAACTGCTTCCTAGGATTCTGAAGGAGGCACATGCCAAGGTTGACATCCTTGCCAGCTCAGGCTTGTCTTTGGCAGCTTTTCCAGTTGATGGTAGGACTGGCTGGAGTTGTTCTCTAGAGGTTTCTGTGGCTTCCTGCTAACTATAGAAGGAGCTTTTGAAACCAGGCTATTCAATTCCATAGTGCCTGTCTGAGCAGATACCTCAGTTTTCCCCTCTTTGCATCTTTCTCTGCCACAACGTTCTTGGTCAGGCCGTGACTCTTGTCCTTCATCAGTTTTATCCTAAACAGTTCATTATCTGGTTAGCCACGGAGAAGCATTATCCCTGCTTTACAGGTAGGAAACCCAGGTGTAGCCATGCTCTCTGGATGCCCACCCCTGTTAGGTGTCACTTGTCCTCAGCCAGGACTGAAAGCACCACTAGCCATGTACCCACAAATATGGTAATGAAATAATCCTTGCACCTATCCCTTAGTTCCCTACCAAAAAAAAGCAGGGAGGGGGAAATGAAGAGTTGACTAAGAAAAGAAACAAAGTGCTCTTGTACTCCAGTCCAGGAAAAAAGTTAGTTTACATTTCAAACTCCCTCCTGATGTTGCTGCAGTAAGATGATAGCATGTCTGTGTCTAGGATTTCTATAAAACTCTTCTAACACTGAGGGTTTCTTTCTCTCCTTAAAGGAAGATGTAGATTCCTTTATGAAACAACCTGGAAATGAGACAGCAGATGTAGTTCTTAAGAAGTTGGATGAGCAGTATCAGAAGTATAAATTTTTGGAACTTAATCTTGCTCAGAAGAAAAGGAGGTAAGTCACAATTTTTGCAGGACTGGGAAATGCTTAGCACAGTTCTATTTTTTTTTTTAAGTAATAAGTCTAGTGGCCAGGAAGGCCATGGGGATCCCAGTGCCTCTGCCAGGGCTGTTGGGGAGAGCAGTGCCCTCAGCTCTGGAGAGCTTTTGCTTGAACACTGCAGAGTCCTGTGGCTCTGGCTGTCAGAATAGTCCATGAACCTCAGAAGGAACACTCTTGTTTTGTTTTACCTGCAGTGGTTTGTACCTATATTTCTACTGAGGTTTCCCTCTCCTCTGGGAGATGACAAATACACAAAATGTAGCATTTTAGTAAAAAGGAGTCTGTTACTGTTACTGTGTGTTGTGAAAGCCGAATGGATTGCTGTGCTTCCAAAGCCAGCGAGCCTTGGTGGTGTGAGGGGCAGGTGAAGCTGGAGCTGAGCTGCCTTTACATGCTGTGTCTTCCTGTATTACACCTGCATTTGTAAGCCTGGAAAAAGCTGTTAACAAGTTTTAAAATGGAGGGTGGACTGTATAATAAAACTGATCACTTGTTTAGGAAACTTTGTGTCTCTGTAAAATAATAAATTATGACTGTTGTTAATTCACAGGCTAAAAAGTCAGATTCCTGAAATTAAACAGACATTAGAAATTTTAAAACACATGCAGAAGAAAAAGGTAAACTATTTTGAATATCTAATGAGTATGAGAAAAGCTAACGACCTTTCCACCCTAACAGAACACATTGCAAGAAATGTTTTGGAGAGCACACTTAATATGCCTTTATAAATAACAGAATTATTTTTAAAGGTATGTAGTATTTTTTGAAAGCTAGTTCAAAAAAGTTTAATGTTCGTAATGCAAACTTCACTTTTAATAGTGTATAGATTGCAGCTAAGCTTTGACTTCATCTCCATTCTTTATAGAGATTTCTGTATTGTTTTTAAATATATCTTTTAAAAATGCATTATTCTTGGAGCTCTAACTCTAATGTTGAAGTAAAGTTATGTAGAATTCCACCCAAATTAATACTGTATGAATGGCAAAAAGCAGAAAAGTGTGCTCTTTATTCTAAGTTTTTTGTCTTTGACATAAGTTTCCAGTGAAAATAGCAATTGTAAGTTTTATCATTTGTCTTAAGGATTCCACACATCCAATGGAAACCAGATTTTTATTGGCAGATAATCTCTACTGCAAAGCTTCAGTTCCTCCTACAGATAAAGTTTGTTTGTGGTTGGGGGTAAGTAAAATGGAACTTTCTCTGAAACTGTTTCAGTAACTTATAAAAGGCTTGTTTGAGAGAGTTTTGGTTGCTGTTTCCCCTGGTTGTAGTGGGCATGATTCTATTGATGGGTGCATGGGGGAGCTGTGCCCTGGCAGCAGAGCACATCTAACCAGGCACCTTCAGTATGTTAGTGAAGATTTCTTGTTCTATTTTGTTTGGTTCCTGAACAGTAAGACTTCAGAGAATTGTCTTTTTGCTGGATTGTTCTTTCCAAAAAGCTTGTATTTCCCTTACCATTTCTGTCACTTTTTGGTTCAAATTACCATCCAGCATTGCCTGGCATGGGAATGTACCCAGCAAAATAACTTAGTTTGGCAAGTAGCTTCCCATCTTCTCTATATTATTTGTATTCAGCATCTTGCTTTCCCTTTTCATGCACCTTGTTAGGGAAAGATGGGATTTCTGTTACTCACAGGTATCTGCCAGCATTTACAGTGGACTTTGCACTAAAGCCTGGTGGGATCAGGATTCACACCCCAGATTCCTAAGTACTTAAGCAATATCAGGTTGAGGTATTTTGTATTTAGAGGCTTCATTATATGTGGAGATTAACCTGCTGATGCTTATTTTGAGACTTTTAAATCACGGATGTTCCTAAATCCCAGTGGTGGCTGCCAAACAAAACATCTTGTTTAGGACAGAAACACTGTTGACACATGAAGCATCCAGATTAATTGGACAGTTGCTCCCAACCTCTCCCACTTCTATCATAAAAAGAAAAAAATTTTCTGATACCCATTTCTTTCAGGAGACTGTCTTCAAAATTCATAAACACTGACTTTAATGGAGCATCCCAGCTTTATTATTGACAGTTCATACTGAAAAGCTATAATGAAATACCACACACATACAGTTCTTTTTATTTAGGTGTTCTTGGCCTTCTGCCTTTCTCCTGCTTGTTGCTTACAGTCTGTGTTGGGCTGTGCCTGTCACTGTTACTGGGTATCTCTGCCCTCCACGTGCTTTAAAGAACAGCTTATCCAGCTCTGGCAGCTCAGTGTAGCCTTCCCTGGGATCCTGTCAGTCACAGAATGTGCCTCTGCTCAGGGCACACTTCTTGAATGGGACAAATCTTCATTGGTGCATTTTCACCTGATACTGCTCTTTTATCTCATCCTGTGGTAGCTTCTTACTGAAACAACCATGTGTGGATTAAAAACCACCACCACAGCACCAAAGAGGACTTTTATATCTGTTGTATCTTTAAACACCTGTACTAGCTCTTGTTACTGACAGTGCCAGCTGTTTGTCAGTGTTCCACACAGAGAGCCTGAGGTTTATCTTGAATCCAACAAAAACTCTCTCTGGAGTTGTGTGGCACCTGAAAGGTGCTGCTAAGAAATGTAAGGTCTCTCACTTTTCAAATACAGTGAGGATGAGATGCTGATGCCTGAAAGGCTGAATGTGATCCACAGGGGAAGAAATCCCTCCTTGCTTAGCTATAGGAAGAGAACTTCTTTAAGTCACTAGGGAGATCTATTACTCAGTTACTGAAGGGGTGGAGGCCTCGAGTGGATTCTGACATTGCCTGTCCTGCATCTTGCTGTCTTGGCCTGGCAGGACAGTCTGCTGCTAACATGATGAGTTATGAACAACAGCCTAAAATAAGCTCAGTGTGGCTTAGTCCTTACAATGCAAGAGTAAGAGCTTTTATCAGTCTTTCTTTTTTAGGCCAATGTGATGCTTGAATATGATATTGATGAAGCTCAGGCTCTGTTAGAGAAGAATTTGTCAACAGCCACAAAAAACCTCGATCTTCTAGAGGAAGACCTGGATTTTCTCAGAGATCAGTTCACCACTACAGAAGTCAGTATCCTTTTTGTTCACGTGGGGGAGGACATGTATGTGAAAGCCAACAGCCAGGTAATGACCAGCTTCCTGATGTGTTTTTATCTTAGACTGGCTGCCCTCAAAATTCTGTAGCACCTATGAACTTTAACTGTCCTAGCAATGAAATGGAATACTGTGTTTGCAGGACTGAGTTGGAGGTTGGTGTGTGAGAGGTAGCAAAGCTTGTATTTGTCATCATGAAACCTATTGCAGTGGTTGCAACCCAGACTGACTCCAGAGTTGGAAGTGTGGGTGATGCCCAGGTGACCACTTCAAAGCACAGTGAGCCTTCCTCTAGAGCATATGAATATTGTTTGCCCATCACACCCTTTGCAGCTGCCTCCAAGCAGCACAAGCCCTGCTGCAGTAAGCCTGGGACTGGCTTAGGCTGTGCTCAGTGGTTTTTTTTAATTTCTTCATACTGTTATGAACCACCTCCTCGGTGTGTGGGGTTGTTTTTTATACTTTCCACTTAAAAACTGTTTTAATGAATGTAGCCATTAACTGAGGCATTAGATTTAGTTTAATGAAGGCCCAACTGCTTGTTCTTTCAAGTTGACACTTGAGCTGTCTTAGTACTGCAGGAGTTTGGGATGCCTGAAAGAGGCAAATACAGCTGATATGGGCAGCTTGACTGAAATCAGCAGAGTTAGGCAAAACTAAAAGTGTGTTTCTCTGCAATATCTTTTTGGAGGCTTTTTAAGTAATGAAATAAATACTGCAGTTACCAACAGTTACCAATGTTCCTGAGTGTTGAAGCTTTGCACCAAGTGAGCCCTTTCACTAAATGGTTTCTCTACTGACTGTTATAACTAAGTGGCCAACCTTGTAACCTGCTTTTTCTCTTTTTTAAATTTTTTTTTTCTCTTTTCTGATAGCAGGAGCTGTTTCCTTAATTCCACACCCTCAGATATGGCTAGAGTTTATAATTGGGACGTAAAGAGAAGAAACAAGCAAGACCCTTCCAAAAACAAAGCATAGTTTTGCCAATTTTAAATGTGGTTTCAATTTCCAAGTATTTTTTATTTAAACACCCCCAAAATTCATTCAGGACTGAGTTACTTTCAGCATTTCAGTAAATGGTAAAATATATAAAAACTAATGGTGAGCACCATTTTATTTATTTGTAAACTCAAAATTCGGTTTCATGCATGCTTCATGAAATGAATTATTTGAAAAGGCACCACACAGTCCAGCAAAGGATACAGTATTTTGATCGGACCAGTCTGTCATAAATAAATTTCTACCTGAAAGCCTGTCTGAAAAGCTGCAGGGCATGTATGTAATGGAGCCTGACATGTTCACAGGCTAAGGCAATGCAGGGGTTTTCTTTTTCATCTCTGTACAGCTGATGAAGTTAACTTTGACTTGGGCTGGGAAGATGTGCAGCTGTAATGTTCTAGGAAACAACAAAACTAGAGTGGAATCTTGGGGTTTGTTTCAGTCAGTTAATGGCAGCACCACTCTGCAAACATTCCTGGATATCCACTTTGAATAAACTTGTAGTAGTAACTGTGGGTTAGCCAACTGCCTGTTAGTGAGCTCTCAGCACTTTACATGCAGCAGTTTGTGGTTTGTCCTCAGAGGGCAGTGGGAAAGGAGTGAGCAGCACAGGGGATGCCAAGCCTGCAGGTCTCACCCCTTCTCTTTCATACATGTGCACACATGGTTGGTTGTTTTGGCAAATGCGTTGAACAAGGATACCCAAGAGCCCACAGCTTGTGAGAGCTTCCCATTTCCACCCCCTTGGCCCAGATGTCCAGTTCAGATGTCTGAACACAGCCTCCCAGGTGGTGAAACCTGTGTTAGATCGGGATGGTTGACTGGAACATGACCTCTGGTGGTGCAGCTGGAGTATTTTTTTGGTCCTTACGAAGCCTTGCGAGATTGTTGCCTTTTACCTTTGCAGTTTCTTTCTAAAATGAAATGCTCAGTGGTGATGTCAGTGGCTAATAATCACATTCTGTGACTGAGAGTACAGGTTTCACTGCAAAATAAATGCAAATGTTAACTGTTCAATCTTCATGTAAGAAACAATATACCTGTAAATTTTTTGTACTTTTATTTCATGATATTAAAATAGTAAAACTAAACAGTTGTGGCAAACAGCTGTTTTTGTGCATCTTTCTTTGTGTGAAAGTCATGATTGTGATGTGTGATCTTTTATAATGTTTCCCTCCCTTAACTGGGCGTGGGGGTGAAAAATTCCATTGAAGCAGCAGACGTGAAAAGTGTGGCTGCTGGATCCTGGCTGAATGAAAGGGGGAGTGTGAGTCAGCACATCTGAATTGGTGACTGAAAGCAAGTCATTTACCAGCACTGTGCCTGTCAAAGGGTGAGCCGCAGGGAAGGGCAGAGAGCAGGTAAACCCTCAGCACTGGTCACCAGTGAGTGCCTGGGCTCATCTCTTCCTTCCCCAGGGCGATGCTGTTTGTTTCAGTGTCTCTGGCTGCAGCAGAGCAATGTGGAGCTCTAATGTATTCTCCAACAGGTATCTGCTACAGCAGTGGGACCTGGGGCTGGTCAGGCTGCAGGCTGCTGCTTTCCATTTTCTTTCCTAGCATCAGCAGTGATGGAAAGGCAGCTGCAAACACATCCTGATTTCTCTTACAGTTTTTTCTTCAGTTTGGATTAATGAGATCCCAACAGGCTGTGCTCCCCCCGCACCACCCCCGGCTGGTCCTAAGGCAGCAATTGCCTGCCTTTGTTGCGCACAACGAAACGACTAGTTAAGCATTTTTGCACAGCAAAAGCAGAACCGAGCAAAATCAGGCCGTGTGCCACTGCCAGGAATCTGCTGCTGCATGTCAGGGGGGACAGGGTGACAGCCTTGGAGCTGAAATGGCTCCTGTATTCAAAGGAGTCTGGCTCCTGGGGGATGGGAGATGGCTGTGGATGTCATAAGTCGGGGTTTGGTGTTAGTGTGTTTGATCTGAGGTAAATAAAAAACCCCAAAACTCACAGGTGAGCTCAATGACTAATCCTTGCCTAGGTCTGCTCTGCCCCTTGCTGTCGCAGCTGCCGTGCCACCAGTCCTGCAGACGCCTCCTGGAGGGGCCAAGGCTGCGGTGGCTCCCCCTGGGAGCAGGGGGTGGTTTTGTCTCAGAGTAGTTGGTCTGGTTTTTTTCAGCAAGGCAGAGGGCAGGTTCTGCAGAGTGAGGCAGGCCCTGCAGGGAAGGGTGTCCAGTGGCTGTGGGGCAGTGCCTGGCAATGGTGGATCCAGCCCTGGCAGGAGTACAGAGCGGGGACAAGGAGCAGGGAACACGCTCAGAGAGAATGGGCAGGGGGAAAGGAAAAAAAAAAACCCACCAAAGTTTCTTTACAAGTTTTGAATTTCACATTATCACGTAGTAACCATTTTGCTAAATACAAGCATATTTTCAGTCACATACAGACAGCTAAATACAGCGTTATTTTCACATTTCGTTACAGTGCATAACAAAGCGAGGACAGTGTATAGTACGCTTTTATTCTGGAGGTTCTGAGCAAGTTCAGTCTAACATGCAGATTGTTTTTAACAAGTGGTAGAGACCACAGAAAGTTAGCTTTTGCTTTTTTTTTCTCTTTTTGTCCTAGAGTATAAGAGCTCCTGACCTTTAGCCTGTGAGAGGTATCACCTTCTGATTTCTCAAAGTCCCTCTAAGTCAAAGCATTAAAACCAGTTGTTAGAAAAGAATTCTTAGCATATCCTATAAGTTCTTCATCTTAGAAAAAACATTCCAAATTTTGTACAGATGAATCTACATTTCCTACATTTTAATAAGCTGTCTAGAAAATGCAAGGAATTAGAAAAAGATGTAATGATTTCTCTATCATTTAATATAACAATTTATTAACTCTTAAGTAGTTACGACTGTGTACATTTTCTTCTGTACCGTTCCTCTTTAGAATTACAACACTTCTGTACTTAAATTGAAGATTTATTCTGAAGGCCTGAATGCACTTACTGGCTTAGGCTTTCTGGAATTTCTCCCTGGGAGCAGTAAAGGGGAATGTCCAAAATCCATTAAATAAAATATTGTCTGTCACATGAAAAGTGATCGTTCCCCTCTGGCCAGGTTCTCGCACAGGGAATTACAGAATTTGACTATTGCTGAAATGTTTGATCCAACTCCTGATCCAGCTCTTCACTGCCCCTCATGTCACATTGGCTCTGCCCTTGGGGCTGCTGCTGTCCTCAGCCAGACACCCCAAGACACACCTCGTGTCCAGCTGGCCCCTGAAAAGCTGAAGCAGCTGCTTGCTGGACTTTCCATCCAGGGAACAAAGAAAGTGACCCTTTGGTACTGTCTGTCGTGCCTTTGTGAAACGCGACTGACTGAGCTGCTCTGAGCAAGCCCCGCGCTCTGCCCCGGCGGCCGCCCAGCTCCCGGGGTGCTCCCTGCACCCACCTGCACTCACCCAGAAACAGACTTTGTAAAGGGGATACCACAAGTGCCTGGCATTCACTGGCCTTCAGCACGAAGAGTTGGATACACTCACAGCCTACTCAAGCAGTGAGAAGCTCAGTGAGAAGCACCAGGCCACTGCCACCCCCCTTCCTGGCATTTGCTCCCTGTGCCCTCCCAGCAGGTGCAGTGCTGCTGCTCCCCTGCAGAGCCCAGGAACTGAAATTGTTCCTAGAACACTGAAAACAAAAGTGTTCAGGGTTTGGGTTGTTCAGTTGGGTTTGCTGTGGGTTTGGGGTTTTTTTACAGCTTCAATATGGAAACCACAGGTATTTTTCTTAATACAGACCTGCCCATGTGCTGCTGCAAACTGTGAGAACAGGTTCAGAAGGAGAAAGTCTGAACTCAACAGCAATCAAGACCCGTATTCCTGTAGATGGGGTAGATTAAAAAGCTGGAACAAATATTTTCTTCTCTACTCAGAGAACTAAAATAAACAGTAGGTGCTTCCTGTGGCTCTTACCTAATCCCCCCCTCCTGCCCATTGCAGTTTGGTGTATAAAGCTTTCAAACACAAGTAAAAAAGTCACTGTAGTTTTGTTTGTTTGCTTTCAATAGGCTGAACTTCCTTATTTTGCTACAGGAGCACAGTCACCCCATTGCACTTCAAAAGCTTGGGTTAAAACTTGGCAGAAGCAAAGCTCTAAGTGGTGAATGGCATTCCCAAAAACATCCACCTACATACAGCTTCTGTGACACGGCTGCCATCCCATGATGGCCAACCTGAGATGGATCCTCTTTTTCAAACTAAAACATGGAGGAAAACAAATTTTACTCAAATGTGTCTTGAGGCTTTCCTTTCCACCTGCTCAGACACTCCTGCTGTGTGTTCCACCTTCCCAGTGCCAGTTCTCTTCCACAGAGGCCAAGACAGAAAATGACACTTTAACAGCAGAAAGTACCCATGGAAGCTGTTGCTTTCCATGCTATTTAACTTCTTTAAGAGCAAATCTCACCTTTTAGGATGTCTGATGCACCTGAGTTAAGCTTTTCAAGTTTTTTATTTTGTTGGATTTCTTTTTTTCCTCCCTCCTTTCCATTCCTCCTTGTGACCTGGCTGGGAAGGTCAGCACAGCGCTGTTACTGAAACAGAAATGTTGGTGTGTCCCACCTGGCTGCACACCCCAGCCTTAAGACGTAACACCTGAGGACATGGTTCTCTCTTTATGCTCTTGATCACTTAATTCTACTGGAAAGCCCTGAACGTGGGGTACTTTCAAGGTACTCACCCAGGCAGAAAATGAGTAAAAATTGCATTGAATAATCTCTACTGGAGCAAGAGTTGCCACTTAAGAGTTCTGGTTCAGCACAGCAAGAAAAGCACTGTTAAGGGAGGGATAATTTAAATTTTAATTATCAATCAAATAACTACTGCTTTCCTCTTTAAATCCCACAAAACATTCTTTGCTATCGAACTAGGTTCAGGAACATAAGAAAGAAAACTCAGAAGTGTGCATACTATGTCAGTAAACTTCTCCTGTGGAACTGACCTTATGAGGAAATGGTATCTGTGCTGCCTTTAGACCTTCCTGGAAAGAAATAGCTGACACAAATCAAGATGTCCTCCTGCCTTCTCTCTGTCCACCCGTTTGTCATAGGACTGAGTATCCATCCTGTGGCTCCAAAAGCCAGCAGGGAGCTATGGATTTACTAAAAAGAGGACATGTACAGTACCCTGGCATGTACCAGCCCATTCAGCTCTGTATACTCTCTCCTGTGTTGTGTAGCCCCTCATTTCTGCTTCCTGTCTCCTTACAACATCCACATGCACCCTCACTCACTCTCCTTCAGGTTTGTAGCCCCCAGTTCTGAAAGGTTTTTTGGAACAGAACATTTCTTTCCAGGGTCTGTTCTGGTGTCCAAAACAATGTGGGAGGCTGTTCACAACGGGAGTGTTGCTCTCCCTTCTGTCACACTGAGTTCACTTAGTAAAGTACGTTTGGTTAGTAGAGTTCATCACCACTCGCCTCACTAGAGGAGCTCAGCACAAGCACCGCCTATCTGATTTCACCACTTCTTCTGAAGAGTGCACTACGTTTGGGACAAACCCGCTCTTTACCCCTTCCCATCCCTCCTGGATTGAAATGTCCCCCCTTTTCACCAGCTCGTATATATCACGAGTCAGATCAGTGAAGGCCTTCTCCACGTTAATGGCATCCCGAGCTGAGGTCTCAATGTACTTCATACCATAGGCAGCAGCCAGTTTCTCCGCCTCGTGCCTGGTCACTTGTCGCTGTGTGTCAAGGTCACACTTGTGACCTACCAGAACAAAGACGATCTGGTAGGGCTGGACGTGCACCTTGGTCTCCTCCAGCCACTCGTGGACGTTCTGGAAAGACCTGCGGTTTGTAATGTCAAAGAGGAGGAGTCCTCCAACCGAGTTCCTGTAGTAGGCTCTGGTGATGGACCTGCAAGCCAAGGAGCCACAAAAGGGTTAAGTTACAGCTGTCTGAACAGACGTCCTTTAAGAAAGCAGCATTACCACCACCCTGTCTACCCTGCAGAACACGGGGCAAGAGAAGGCCATTCAGGCAATGTCTTAGGACTTTCAGCTTGTGCTCTGTAGAGCTTGTCATTCAAAAGGAAAACTTACCTTGACTTAACGATTTCACGCTTGGGTAACTGCCCCACTGATTTATTATGGCTCTGTTCAAAATCCCCCCCACCAATTTTTTTCTCTCATGGATTTCTGTATGCCCCTGGCTGTTGAGTCCCACCCCCCACCATGTCAGTTCTGTGGACACTTCATCTAACCCACTGGTTTAGAAGCACTGTGACAAACCAAAGGATTCAACTGAAAGCAAATACCTGCTCTCTGACAGACACAAAAGCAGGAGGTCAGAAATTTGGAAGGCTGACCATGGGGTTGTAGCTCCCCTCCATATACCCAGGGCCTTGGCACAGGGACATCCACCCTACACCTACACCTTCTCCCACTACACCACTGGATTAAAGTGACATTGCAGTGACAGGACACTGTTACTGTAAGTGGCACTGACAGGAGCAGCCCGTCTGACCTCCTGAGAAATGATACAAGAGCTTCAAAGGACAATCTGCATTAACGCTGGTCACGTTCCTGCCAAATACTGACAACATTAAACAGTCTCCAAAAAGACCCCGGAACTGCAGGCTGGGTAACAGAGCACATCTCCCACAGCTCTTCCGAGCCAGGCCAGCCCAAGGCAGCCAGAAGCAGCACAGGAAATCAGCAAACACGGGGCAATGGAGCAAAGCTGAGGCCATGAGGTTGAGGAGAGCTACAGTTCAGTGACTACTACACAAGGGAATATCAAGGAGCTGATTAACAGTGGTGTTTCTGCAAGTCACGGATTCGCTCTAAATCCAGAAGCAATGATCTATTTCAGCCCCTGGAGGAATTCACACTCAGGCCTGAACTTTCCTTGCTGGAGTAATATAAGCACTGCTGCATCTTTACCTTAGGACAAGCCTTTTTTTGGCCATGCAAGACTGTTGTCAGGTGCTGTTTGGTCCTGTAGTGTGTGTATCTGTCAAAACTGCCCCAAGAAAGGATGAACCAGAGTTTTCAAGAATTGTTTTATCAGCAGACATACAGCGATGGGTGAAAATTCACAGACAAAACTGAAGAAAGCCAGAAGCAGGAGAAAAAACATAGTTGGCTGTGTTTGGATAATTTCTCCTCTCCAACTGTTTGGCTAAGGGACAATAGTCACTCTGCACATTTGGCACTGAGGGAATTAGATCTGCCTTTTGCTATCTGGCCAGCTGCAAACAGATATTGGCACTTTGAATTCACCCCCACACTGTCACAGACATTTCTGCTTCTCCCTTGTGTTCCATGCCATCAGCCCTGGCTCCTCCTGCCAGCAACAACAATGCCTCAGGTACTTTTGAAAGACATGACGGGATCTAAGCTGAATGCTGCTTCAAGGTAAAACTAGGTGAAGGTCTCAGTGCCTTTTCTTAAAGCCTTTTCCACAACTATTTTCTCACTGATCTGCAGAAGGCAAAGTATATTGCCTTCATGCTGCACATCCCTCCCCAATTCCCTTCCAAGATTTCTACCTTCCCTCCTCCTGCCGTGCTCACACACTGATGCAGAGCAGTACAGGGACTTGCACCTATTTTGGCCAAGTTCTAACATAAAGGCAAGGTCTCTGTCTGGGAACTGTCCCCTGCTCTGTACCCACAGTGGGGACTCCTGCACCCAGGATCTGTGCCTGTTTGTTCGAGTATTTCCCTCTCAGCCAAGGGAGAGCTGCTGGCTGGAAGGAAACAGCTCTTCTGTAGGTGGTGGGACACAGTTCCAGGGAGCGAGGGCTGCACAGGCTTTTGCTTTTGCTAGCATTACACAACATCACGTTTCAGACAAGGAAATAGCAGTATCTGAGCAACCAGAGATGGGCAAAACCTGCTGGATCCGGGAAGAATTGGACCCTGCTCTTCTACAGCTCCAAAGCAGCCTCAACACTGCCCCAGGCAGCATGTTTTGGAGCTTGGTCTGGCAAAATAGAGTGGCACATGCTTAACTGTAATTTAAGCCTTGACTGCACAGAAATTGCTACTAATTTATGGAGAGTGAAAGAGCTCACAACAGGGGGTGAGGAAGAGCAAAAATGTAACACAGCTGCTGCTCAGAGAATGCCAAGGTGTTTTCAAAATAACTACAGTGGTTTTGTCCTCATGGGGCAGCTGTTAAACTATGCAAAGCAGATTGGAAATGCTCAAATCAGAGAACTCTGAAAAAGGGAAGCTCATTTTTATGGTTTTGCCTCTTAAGAAATTCCCTGTGCTTGACAAATGACAAAGTTTAAGGTTTCTGGAGATCACCTGCTCCACTGTGCTTCTTGCCTATGACAAGTCCAAGGGGCTTTGGCTTATTCCAGTAACAGCTAATTCTTGTCTCTGGTCAGGAAACACGCCTTGTAGGAGGAGCCCAAGAGTTGTCTTCATGGGCCACAATTTGTCACAGGGCTAAGAGCGATTTGAAAGGGATAAACACAAACCAGACTGTTTTACTGTATTTTTTTTCACATTTCAGAGTGCACCACAAAGACCCCTGGGTCTGTTCATTTCCCTCCAGCTTTTCACATTGGGAATTCAAGTCTGCGCTTTGGCAAGGGCATTTCAAAGTTGCACAGTGAGGTTTTTTTAATGTCACTGACCATTGCTGCCCCTTGCACTCTTCCTGCCTTTGCAGGCTGCTGCCCACCGCAGCAGTGCAGCTGCCCTTGCGCTGAAGGTCGCCTGCTCATCATGCTGACAACCCGAGTGCCGGGCCAGGTCAGCCCCCAGCACTGAGGGCAAGCGGCCTCCAGGGCCCCGAACTTCCTAATGTGTAAAAGGAAGGAAACTGAAGCCATCCGACAGCTCTTGCTCTTCCCAGCAAAGACAGGAACAGAGGAAGGCACTCAGGTGTGTTTTCTACAGACCTCAGCCACAGAGCCAAAGCTGGGAGCTGATGCAACTGCAAGCTAAAGCACCTCCTCTCTCAGCAGAATAAAGCACCAGCTCCTCGCCTGCAAGGCTTCAAGGTAGCGGAGGAAAAACCTGTCAGTGCATAAGGACCAACTACTGCACATCCTGGGCCAGACGCCAGTGCCACAGATGCGAGGGAAGATGGTGAGGGGAGTGGGGGTAGGGGAGTTTTCATCTACTGAATGAAACCAAAACATTCCTCAGGCGAGTCATTACAGCACAGAAGTAGAAGCTCTGTGATGCTGCACAGAGATGTGGAACACAGGAAGTGATCCCAGAGGGAGCAGGATGGAAGAGCGGATGAGGGTTAAAGACACATGAAAAATACACGCAAACAGGCGGCCAGGAGCTGCAGCTACACTCACACCCCTCCAAATGAGCATTGTCTGAGCAGCAGGTCCGAGCCCCTCTTTGGCTGGGGCCAAGCCTGCTCCAACCAGGGCTGCTGTTTTCCCCATACAGTCCTGCGGGAAACTTGGCACGGTCCCACATGCTGCCTTTATTTTACTTCATCGAAATGTGTTTACTGTTGCTTAAGCTCCCAAATTGTCTGTGCCCATGCAGCGCTCGGCGTGGCACTCTCCAGAAAGCACCTGTCATCCTTGCACAGCCACAGCCAAGGGTTTGTCCCGACCTTTCTCTGTCCTACGGAGAGCTGAGCTCTGCTGTCGCAGCAGAGCACCAAAACACATATTCCACTGCATTTCGCGAGCCTCAGCGTAAGTGTTCGGCTGTGAAACATCCTGGTCACTGCCTCCGCATCGAGGGGAGCAGGCGCTTTCCCTGCCAGCTGCATCCGCTGATGCACGGACACCTCCCGGCTGGTCGAACGCGGACTCAGCGCTGCCTCGGGCCTCGTCCCCCTCCCCAGCGGCAGCGGGGCCGCTCCTCGACATCCACACCTGCACATCCCGCACACCTGCATGCGGCCATCTGGGGTGGACACGGATCCCAGGGACACGCGAAACGGGGGGAGGGGGGCACAAAAGGTGCCAATTTGACTCTTCTTTGTCTCATTTCCACCCGCCTCCCCCGGCCGCGGCCCCCCCGCCCAAGGTGGGCCCCGGCCCGCACCCCCTGGCCCCGAGCCGCGGGTCTCACCGGAACCGCTCCTGCCCGGCCGTGTCCCAGATCTGCAGCTTGATCCTCTTGCCAGGCTCGATCTCCACCAGCCTGGAGAAGAAATCCACGCCCACCGTGGGGTCGGAGATCTGGGCGAAGCGCCCCTCGGTGAATCGGCGGATGAGGCAAGACTTGCCCACGGTGGAGTCGCCGATGACGATCAGGCGGAACTGGTACAGCCAGATCGCCTCCATCCTGCTGCCGCCGGCCCCTCAGCGCCCGCCNCCGGGAGGAGTTCATCTTCCTCAGCGCTTCGCTAGGTAAAGGGGGGTCGAGCAGGGTGCGCAACACCGTTCTGTGTTTTAAACCCGAGTCGCATTTCGGGAGAGATTCAGGCTCCTCACTACTGCATCGGGAGCATCGTTCCCTTTGAAATCTACCGGAGCAGCCAAGTTCTCCTGACACTTCTGGAGAGCCT
>VZTH01016530.1:524061-741628 GCA_013397815.1 Aleadryas rufinucha | reverse complement strand
AGCCTCTGCACCGCACCAGGGTCACCTGCACCGCACCAGCCTGTCTGGAAAGAGACAATGGTAACAGGAAGGTTTCTTACTCACGAAACCCAACAAATACACATGCTCACACATACGTATGTGTCTGTATATATACATTTATATAGATATACATATATATATACACATATATTTATATATGTATTGTGTGTGTATCTATGATGTGTGTACAGACTCAAAAATAAATAATTACAGACATTAAATACCCAGCAACTTAAATACCACAAGTCTTAAATCCACTTTCCCTCACTTTGCTCGAGTGAGTTCTGGGCTCTGCAGGCTGAAGCGCAGTGCTCAGGAGTCCGAGTGGCCGTGAACATCCAGCAGTGCAAGTACAGACACCTCAGACTGCCAGTCCCTGTTCTGCCAAACCTGTCCCAAACAGGGAGTGTCACCTCCATGGCAGTACACAGCCACTCTCCCCTGGCTCCGTGGGACATGGCCGAGTTTGAGCACCTACTTTTAAAATTCTTGCCAGAGCAGAGTTTTTATCTCTGGAAAGGAAAATTGACATGTATATTATTAAAAACAGTGTGTAAAATGTCTGTATTCAGTCAGATATAAAAAAAGGAGGAATATTGAGACTTTTTTAAAATTTATGAATGTGTTGGTGTTTTTTGTTAAAATAAAGATGGTTTCATTAAACGCTCTTCCTGCATGACCACTATTGAAACAAACACATTGACAGTGGCTGTTATATTCATTAGGTCCTCAGAAAAAGGACATTTATATAGGCATGAGACAGTTAGCCACCTTGTAAATTGTACTAGGACATTAGAGAGACCATTTCCAGTCTTGAGGAATAAATGGCATGGAACTTTTTCAATATTCTTTGAAATATAATCTATTTATTAAAAAATAACGACCCCAAAAGATCCTATTTTAACATACTTCAGGACAGGAAAGAAAATGGATGAAGCAATCTACACAGCAACAGCAACAGAGCAACAGAAAAATATTAAACCTATAAATCCAAGTTAGTGGTACATTAACCAGTGACTCATTGCCAGCGAGGCTTTGTGGGGATCTGGTGCACTTTACTGAATGATTTCTGAGTACTCGATGCCCATTAGGTGAAGCCCACAACCAATTGTGGTTTCTCTTCACTGTTTTTCTCTCCTCCCCATGCACTCACACACACAGTCGCCCCATTCCCTTTCTTCCCCAGGTCTGACCGTGCCCAAGCAGGCACGGGACACTCAGTAACACCCTGCAAGTCACCCACCAGCAGCATCTCCAGGACCAGCTCAAGGCACAGTGACAGTGGATATTTCCTGGCATCGGCGTGAGCTTCGACAGGGAGCAGCCAGAGCGCCTTGACTTGCAGGGCTGTGCAGAGCTGAGGAGACAACCAAGGTGCCCAGCAGATCCTGTCATAGCTAGAGGAATTCCTGGAGCATCAGGGACCTGTCTTCCCCAGCAAATCAACCTGCAGGACCCCGTGATGCAGATATTATGTTCATCCTCTCTGAGCACATGCATAAAAATCAACACCCGCTGTGTGACTAGGCAGCCACGGTATTAATTAGCAGCAAGTGAGAAAGTAGGAGCAAATGAGATCCTGGGAGAGCCTTTGTTCTGGTACCGTTTTAGAAAATGCAAAATCTGCTGTCTGAGAGATAGTAACCCAGATTCAATGCAAAAGGAGGTTTGTTGGCTGAGGACAGGACGGCAGGTGCTGGTGAGACACCGTGGGAGTGTGTGCACTGATGGCAGCACTGGGAGCAGCCCCCGTGGGCTGATGGTGGCCCTGGACTGGGGACAGCCCTACAGCACTCCTTCCCATGGGCCTGGGGATCATTCCAGAGAAGCCCCTTTCCCCTCAGAGCTGGTAGTGCTGAGGAGCTGCCTGAGAGCCACCTGAGCACAGGTGAGGGTATGGCTGGTCCCAGAGCTCTCTCACCTGCTGGCAGCACCTGTGGGACTCCACAAACAGGGTCCAATCCAGCAGCCAGCACTGCGTTGGGAAGCCAAGGGGAGCTCCTGTGTTGGCAGCACTGCCCTACACCCTGTGCTGTGTACAGCCAGACATGGGTGACAGCCCTGCCCAAGGGCTCTGTGCACACCTTGCACTAGGTGACAAACATCCACATATCAGCCACTGGAGCAAGTATTTCTTATTTAGTAAATTTATTTTAAGGCATAAAAGCTGAGACAAAATGAGGCAGAGGCTGGAGAATGACTCCCTTGCTCCCCTGTGCTCCCTGTAGTCTCTTTCCCAGAGGGATTATATTCACTCCCTTTTAGTGTTAGATGATGAAGCCCTCAGCAGATACTTGGGCTTTTTGCAAGCCCTGTTCCTCAGGCTGGTGGGTGGTGATTGCTGTGCATGCTCCAGGTGGCAGGAGCTCCACGTTGGGGCCCGGCCCCAGCCTCAGCAGTCCCTATGGCTGAGGCAGGATGGTCTCGAGGCAGGCAACTCCTCTTGGGCAGGAGCTCTGCTGTGAGAAACAAAACAGAGAAGGTACTGAGCCATGGTCAGGGATGTCTCAGAGCCAGACACCCTCCTGGACCTCAGCACTGCAATTCACAGAGGTGCTTCACAGAATCATGGAATGGTTTGGGTTGGAAGGGACATTAAAGCTCATCCAGCTCCAAACCCTTGCCATGTGCAGGCAAACCTTCCACTAAACCAGGTTGCTCAAAGGCCTGTCCAACCTGGCCTTGGTTGGATTCCCTCTAAATAGATAGCATTCCCTCTAAATAGTTTAGTGTTCAGTTGTAGCTCAGCTTTTCTCCTGTACCAGTGCCTTTACAGAGAGAGGCTGAAGCCATCTCCAAGCCCAAAGCCGCACTACAAGGAGCAGAGTGCATCAGCAATGCACACACCATGCAATTTTAATGCCCTTTCAGTTTCCAAGGATACAAAAAACAATCAATCAGCCACAATCCCTCGCTGCGGGTCTGGCTGCACAGGAGCTCTGTGAGGCAGCCCGTGTCTGTGCCCCAGCCTGGGACATGCAGGGATCACAACACTCTGGGAACTGGAGCACCCACATCCACGTGCTGTCATCCCTGGCCCTTGCAGGTTTTATATCCCAGCCATACTCACAGTGGAGCTGCTCGCTGTTGCAGAGATAAACTGCACCCAAAGCAGAGCCCTGAGTCCCTCCACGCCCAGACAGGCCAGAGACCAGTCACTGAAAACAGTCACAGGCCACACACCAGGGTGATGGCAGTGCTGAGAGCAGGGCTGGGTAACCACATGGAGCACACAATTTATTAGCTAGTTCTGAAAAACATCCCTGTTAAATGAGGCCTGTCCAGATGTGACATGGAGACAGATTACACTGTTGACAGGGATGTGATTGCACCCATGACCTATAGCTGACTGTGTTGCTGTAAAACCCAGCACAGAGGGAAGGTATTAGGGCGAATTAGTGTTTATTATTTATATGATGCCCACAGTTAGTCAGGGTGGTGCAGACAAGCGTAAAGTCAAGGGCACCACACAGTGCTCTGGAACTGACAGCCCAGCTGACAGCAGGCACTGGGAGCATAATTTAGGACTTTATGACGAGGTGACAGGCTTAGAGCCTTCAGCAGCAGTAGCAGGAGGGGAGAGCAGACAGGGCTGAATGCCAGGAGGTACATGGTGTAGCTTCTGTCCCACCTTGGCTTTTGGCTGGGCTAAAGTGCCTTTTGGAGAGGTGGAGTTCTCTGGCAGACTGGCAGCCCCTGTGTCCAGGAAACTTGTCTGTTCTCCCTCCCCAAACACCCCCCTGTCAGCAAAATGCTTCTAGAGCACAAGGGAGTGAGCAGTGCCCACCACAGCAGCTCCAGGCGTGCTGGCTGGGGCTCCAGGGCTGGCATCCTACAGAGCTGCCACTCGTTCCCCAGTGTCACACTGGAATCAAAACAGAAGGAATAAAGCAGACACAGGCTTGATAAAGAGAGTCCTGGCTGAGTGATGCTGGCTGTCCCATTAATGGGCCCCCAACAATAAAGGAACCCATTACCTAAATGGCTCTCTCACACTAGGTGCCCAGGCTCCTTCTGTACCCAGCTGAGAGAGGCAGGAATATCTTGAGAGCTATTTATCCCACTCAGCATGATGGGAGGAACCATCCTCCACCACCACTTGTGTCTCCCTTGGCTGCAGAGGAACAAAGGGCCCAGCACAGAGCAGCTGCCTGACTTCAGACAGCTTCAGCTGCCCCATTCCCTGAGCAGGAGGCTCTGCCTCCTCACAAGGAGCTTAACAATGGCATAGAGACGGGGCTGCAAAGCCAGCCAGGATCCATGACAGTGGGAGAATGTGAGAGAGACACAAATGCAGAGAAACTTCAGAAATAACCAGAGAATCCTCTTGAGTCAGGAGCAGTGCTCCAGAGCAGCGTTAGCGTTTGCTTTCAGCCAGAATGGACAGAGAAGATTAAACTCCCATCCAGTGTGACCCACATGGGTGGACGTGTACAGAGGATGAGGTTGTCCCTGCATCCCTGCAAGTGGCAGAGCCACCCTCTGGTGCCACTCAGCACCCATGACACAGCCTCCAGCCCCAAAAGCAGGCACATACAAGCAAGTCAGCTGGGCTTTTTGAAGGGACATAAAACATTTGCAAAACTTTTCCCTGTGACAGTAAATTAAACGTCAGCTCATTACCACAGGAGGGCTCACTCCAGATGCAGCTCCTGGTGTCTTATTTCAGATTACGATCACATTAAAATGGTCTTGGGCTGGCTGATCGAAAAAGGGGCCTCCCATCAAGAGATCATTGTATATGCCTGAGTCTGCCTGAACCCTAGCACAGATCCTCCACTGGGAATATGATGTCCTTGTAGCTGTTCTTCCCAGGAAGGGAACAGGATCTGCTTAGAGCAAACAGAAGCCATTACAATCAGAATAAATTAGTAATGGTGAGTGGGAGAGAGAGATAAGGGAAGGGAAAAAGGTTATTGTGATTTTTCTTGGTATAAAGTGGGTGTCTGAGCTACTTACACTGCCAGAAAGCAGCTCCCTGGCTTCCCCTCTGAGTCCAGAGCTCAGACTGCTTGCTTAGAGCTCAAGAGCTACTTTGGATTGTTAACAACTACTGTAATGGTATTACGGGTTGTTAGATGCATGAAATCTGATTTCTGTTCCTGCTGGTAGCGTCTCAAGTTCAGCAGCAGCACAGGCTGCTCTGTAGAGAAAAGGCAAAACACTCCTGCAGTCGCTGTGTCAGCACTGCTGAACACGTGCCTTTCCATCAGAAGATGCCACGCCTGTTGAGGATTAGCTGTGGGGTCTTTAAGGTGCTGCAGGGGGTAGGACTTGTAGCTCTGTGGTGTTGTATAGTTTCCATTTTTTAATATACAGGATGCCACGTAATTCACTAAACCCTGATGGCAGTCCTGGAAACAAAGGAAAACTGACCCACAGAAATGCCTAGATGCACAGGCTTCCTTCCTTTCCTCCTAAAGCAACCTGAAGCAGGGCTGGTTGAGCTAGTTTGGGTCCACAACAGAGGCTGAACTGCCACAGCCCAGAGACAAGTTCAACCATAATATGATTTTACAACATTTTAAGAAGCAAATATCTGCCTGCTTAAGCGAGCATGTATTTCAGGTCACCTGCAGGGCAATGACTGCACATCAGCCCCTTTCCAGCAGGAATATTTACTGGAGCCCTCGAGCATGAACCTGGTGTGACCAGCAAACCTGGCAAGCTCAGCTCCTGCTCCTGTTTGTGTTTTTCCACTCCTTCTAGGATGCTGCTGCCTGCTGACAGCTTCACCCTTCATTCAGACTTTACTCTCTGAGATGAGGCATTTAAGCTGAGTGAATGGAAATTAATGCAAAATGAAAAGGAGGTTGGTTTGGGGCTGCCAGACTCCTGTAGGGCTCCTGAAGGAGACATATCCAGCTCTCCATCATTCCCATCCCTCTCTCAGAAGAAAATCTCATGTAAACCATTTATAGTAATTTCTCCATGGGCCTTCTGGATACTGATGCTCAGTTTTTGCACCTTCCAACCAACCAGCCAGCCAACCAACCAATCAATGCATTCTGAAGTGTGGGTGAAGGGGGAAAACACCCCAAAAGTGGGAATGGCCACTCTGGAGTTGCTCACTGTTGCTCAAATCTCATTGCTCCAAATCAGCCATCTCCTGCTCAGGGACAGGCCAGGAGCTGGTCCTGCTGTCCCAAAACACTCTGAGTCCTCCTGCAGCCCCACAAACTTCACCCTGGCAGAGCTGCTTCTTGTGGCAGAGCCACCAGTACCAGGAGCCTCCCAAAAAATGCATCCCCTGGGAAGCAGTGGGTAGTGGCTGCTCCTGGCTGACCCCGTGGGAAGGAATTTCTGTTTCAAGGGCTGTCCAGTGGTCAGTGGACCTCGTGCAGCAGCGATGCTGCTGGGAGCTCCAGGAACACGTACCCTGCACATCTGTGCAAGCACTGATCTTGCATGAGGCTTCACAGTGAGCTTCCCAATTCCTGCTGACAACCACTGTGGCAGTGCTCAGAGGGACATCTGCTCCCAGGCGTCCCCTCTAACACCTGAGGGCTGCAAAGTAAGCAGGTGGAAAAGAAAAAGGATTGAGCCATGAAAAATCTTCAAGTACAAACCAGACAACTAAAACAAATAATCAAACCTAGTGCTGAATATGCCCACACTTAGTTATCAGGATCAGAAATGTATTTATTCAGTTTTTGATACACCAGTCTATTTGATATATTTTTTGGCTTAATAAGCCTGCAAAAATACAGAATTTTTAAATTTCAACAGATCACATTATTACAAGAGTTTATTCAGCCAGCGGGTTTTTATCTCCAAATCTCTACAGTACTTCAGTTTTTCCTGTCTTGGTGAAGGATAAAGCTAGGCAAATATTTTGTAATGGATAATTAATTCAGCCAGTTCTTTCCATCTCTGCTGAGACACTCACTCAAGATTCAACAACTCTTTCTTTCTCTTCTTTAGTTAGCTTCTAAACTATTTTCAATAGTTTCTGATATCTGTGATATGAATGATTTTGAATGGCCACAGGTCACACATTTTATTGCCTGATGAGGCAGAAATACTTTCTAGAATTTTGCTTTTTCTCCTTTTTTTTTCTTTAATCCTGGAAGATTTCCAAGAAAAACTTTTATAAATCAGACAGTTACAACCCCACTCTTGTCACCATCAGCACACACCTACAGGCCAGAGTCTCTGTTAGGTTCAGCATTCACAGACAACAAATGTCAGCATCATAAACCACATGCAAACAGGCCATTAACCTTATACCCACAAGATCCTCTGCTCCTCCACAGGACACTGGCAATAAATGTGCCTTAAATCATTTTATGATAAAGTGCCTTCTGTGCTACAGTAAGTGAAACAGAGAGAGCATAGCAAATTTTATTGCCTCAGAATCAGCTGTGTGACAAAAGTGTGTGTGGTTTGGCAGTGTAATCTTTTACTCTGATAAACTATTAAATGCCAAAGAAAGCTTCTTAAGTTAATCAGGGCTTAATTCAAATAAACAAGCCGGCAAAAGATTAACGAAAAATCCTCATTGGAATCTGAATACAAAAATAGTCTCACAAAGTCCCGTGCCAAGTTCATAAAAGTAACTCTGCTGGGATGAACTGGCCCACTGACCCCCTTTTTCTCCCCTTACTGGCACCACCAGTGAAAAAGATGTTAATTTTCTGAAGCACCAACACAACCATTTCCAGCTGCATTGATGCAGACAGCACTTCTGGCAACATTGCCATGTGCTAACGCTGCTTGAGGAGGAGGAGGGGGGTTAACTCCGCTTTCATGATGGAATCAGCTGAACCCACCAGGAAGAGACCTGGACCTGTCTGAGACAGAGCCCCTGGCATTACCAACCACTCTCCCAGCCACAGCAGAAATTCTGCTCCCAGGAATATCCCAATCCCTGCGGATAGGGGAGCACCAGGGAGGAAAGCAGCAGTCCCGTGGGTAACTTCACTGCCACAAGCCACCCCTCACCCTATGACCAGGGCTCCTCACAGTGGGTAAGTTATACAAATGTATAAATATTCTCAAGTTCAGCACCTAAGCTAAAGATAATATTTTGAATACTCTCATCCTAGGCCCGGTACTGTTATTTTATCCCACAAAGGTAACAAATGACCAAATCTTGGTGAACAAAACATGCCAGGGGGGAGCCCATTCAAAGCAGTTTTGGGCTGACATGTTACAGATGTATCAGCTCCTTCATTAGACAGTCATTGCTTAATTCTGTTGCTCTATGGACTCTCTCTTAGTGCTTTTATTACCATGTCTGGTACATTTCCAAGTATTGTCTTTTTCCAACTGCAAAACCACTTTAATTCTTTATTTTTTCCCATGAAAGCTGCTGATTATCTCCCAAATATTTCCTTTTAAAGAAAAAGTCTTGTTACTCCAAGTGCACATTTTTCCATTAATTTATTTACAATGATCTTTGCTAAGCTGAAAATTCACATTAGACTTGAGTTAAATAAAATCAACTCACTGAAGAAGAATATCAGAATAATCAGAGAGCCAAAATCTAAAGTGGGAAAGTTATAAAAAATATTTCTTCATGACATTTCATTTGCCCTTTGGCAAAAATGCTTTATTTTGACACAACAAAATTTAACACCTCCTTTTCTTGCTTTTTTGTTATTTAGAGCATGATAAAAATAGGTACAAGACGACAAACTGATGACTAAAGAAAAACATTCTATTTAATCACAATATGTACATCCAAAATAGAAATTACAAAGCCGCAATTCAAAATGTATTCACAACGCCACTCCACCACAGTCAACGTGCCAGATGCAAAGGTTTTTTGCAAGCCACTGGCAAAAGGGAAATTCCAGCCACACACAACTCACTAACAAGCATCAGGGGAAAGGAAGACCAGAGGGGCAGCAGGGGAGGGCAGAGGCAGGGGACCCCCAGGAAAGTGCAGCTCTGCACTCGCTTCACATTCACTCACTCCCTGCTTACCTCTCCCAGCATCTCCTGCGTTCCAGTTTTCACCTTTCATCCCTGACCCATGGTGCCAGGCAAACGTGTGAATGTCCCCCACCTCATTAGTTCACACTGAAATGTTTTGCACACAAGGCATTGCAAAGGTGTGATTAGGCCCATTAGCAATGTAACCATATTTTACATTTGGGCAAACACTTAGTTTATATTGCACTCAAACTCTCACAAAGAAGCTTGCCTGAGGTCACTGAGGAAGCCTGTGGGAAAGCCAGGAAAACAGCCCCTGCTTGCAAAATCCCAGAAGCTGTAAGACCATCCCTGCACTCTTTCAGATTAAAGCAGAAAGAAATTAATATATCGAACTCCTCATTGTCATCCTCATCAGGTTTCTTCATTTTCTGCTGCAAATAGTCCTGTCTTTCCTTAGAGGCACCTTGGAACTCAGTTTTCCTCACGTTAAAGAGGTGTTATCACCAGTGACAAATGCAAAGCTCCCGTTCTCAAACTGCTGGTGACTTGGAGCAATTGTACACCAGGTACAAAGTGTACCCCTTGCAGGGAGTATGAATAATACCCCGCTGCTGCTTCAGTACAACTACATCTCTGCACGGAAAAAATGGCACAGGAAACAGTACAAAAATAAAAGTATCTGTATCTCCTTTTCCTTCTGTCACTGCTCCCATTCCAATATGCTGAATACATAAATGATTAAACAGAAAGGCAAATTAAGTTTCTTCTTGGCCAAAATCACGTATAGCATCAGTTCAGCATCTTCCATGTCCCCCGTCAGTGCATCAGTACTTAACATGAACACCTACGAGGTGATGCCCATTAATTGCCTTATCACCCTGACACTTGCAGCCCTGTGGATGGTCTCTTTCTCCCTGGTGCAGGAAGTTTCCCAGTTCTAATGAACACACTGGGCATTTCTATGGTACTGATGGGTTATTTCAGTTTTTTCCTCCCTGCCAGAGAGCGCAGTGGCAGCAATCCCTCGATCCATTCATTGGCAGCCAACATCATCTCCTGCCAAAAGGCCACCTCCTCCTGCGTGGAGTCCATCCAGTCCACAGAGATGCCATAGCTCAAACCTGAAAAGAACAAGAAAACTTTGGAAGCTACACAAAGAGTTCCTACTCTGTGCAAAAATACTCAATGGGATGTAACTGCTGCAGGCAGTGTCTTAACATAAAAGCTGCTGACTCCCCCTCAGCAAGCTGCACCCTGAGCACCTCCTGTTCTTCTGAGAATGCCCCTTCTACACCAGAGTTCAGAATGAAGTCACTGCAAAAGCCATAAAATGCAAGAACCCTAAACATAACCTGCCAAGGAAAGCAATAGTGGGCTCAAGTCCTTTCTGCATCTTTCTGAATGGTAAAGAAGGTCTTAAAGGCTTGGTTTTCCCCTTAAAAGATTTTCTTGTGGACAAGGTGGAATATTCATCAAAATTCTCTTGTTTCATTTCTACAGGAATCAAACACACCATAGCAGAAAAGTGTGGACATCAGTTCAGTTCAACCAAATTTTCAGGTGCCAATTACTTGTCAATGAGATAGAAGTCTAAATTTAGATCACAGCTAATCTTGGGTTTGGTATTTTTATGTCTTATTCTTGTTGCCCCTTCCCTCTGGAGAGTTCACAACCCTCCTGGTGACATTAGAGGCTGAAAACAGAGAACACCCAGGCAAATCCAATAGCCACAGGTGCACCTGCAAGGCAGACCTTCAGCCACCATGAGCCCTGTCCCCCATGGAACATTTATCCTCGACTGCAACACTGTGAGATCTCAAAGAGCACTTCAAGGCTGGACAGTCACCAGGTGGTGCTGTCCCGTGTGACATTCCAGTCCATCCCTGAGCACTCTTCCCTGGGAGGAGCACCAATACAAGGCTGGTTTGTCATGCAGCCTGTTTTCCTGTAACAGCAGGAAAACTCTCTGAGGGACTCAAGGAGATTCTTGAGTTTTGCCAGACCTCAGATCTGATGTTGGCAGGAAATGTGGGAACAGAGGGTTGTTACCATGTACCAGGTGTTGTAGCCCTGTACCAGGGCTCCCTCCATCCAAAACATAGTGCAGGTACCAGTTACTGAGACACCCCATCCCTGCTTTCTCCCCAACAGGAAAATACTCCTTAACTTCCCACTTTACCTTGTGGCTCAGCACCACAGCAACAGTATTGAGTTAATACTAAGGAAAATACCTGTCCCAAGGCCCAGCCTGATTCCTCCAAGGAAATGGTTGGTAAGCTTTTCATGATCCCACACAGTGAGTTCAACACAGGCATCCTTCAGATCCTCGGTATGAAAGCCATCATACACAATGGTGTGATTGAAAACAGGGTTTGTGTCTCTCTTTATGACTCGGGTCTTTTGGTAGCTCTTCTTACTGGTGTCTGGAAGCACATAGCTTTGAGAGGAGAAAAAACACAGCATGAAGCACTGAACATTGACCACGAGCTTTATCACAGCAAGGATTTTCCTAGTTTGGCCACAGGTGACTAACAAGGGCAATTCTCTCCTACAATTCTCTCAGTGCAACACGGCTTTCCAGTATGAGGCACAGCTTGGTGAGCCTGAGAACAGAGCAGGAAACACAGCCCTTTGTGTGGGCACAGAGCAGGAGCAGCACCGTGCTCATGCACTCACCACTTCACAAAGGAGTCAACTCCAGATGGACGCAACTGCAGCAGGTCCTTGACGTCTTTGACCCAAATGTGAACTTCGCCAGAGGGAGGATTCTTGGGCCCTGCCATTTAGGAGAAGAGAAAAGCTGTAGTGCCAGTCAGAGCCAGAGCTCCCAGAGCAACAGGCCTGCTCTGCAGGGACCCGTGGGACCCATGGCTCCTCTGTGCTCACTGCCCCTCCCTGCGGGTCTCAGCTCCCTCACTCCTGCAGCTGCAGGGGCTCCTGACACAACCTGCCAGTGCTGTATCAGACAGCAAAGAGAAGGAACTGCTGACCCAACCCAACCTCGTGCCTGTCCCACAGTACCATGGGTTCTGTGCTGCTCCTATCACATCACAGCACCCTACACAGTGCCCACATGCTCATAACAGCTGATGAGTTGGAGGTTGTTGAGCCCTTCCTCTCTCCCCAACTTTCCCAGTAAATCCAGATGTGCAAATCAGATGTAGGCTGCAGGCAGTGCTGTCAAACACTGCTGGTTGTGCCTTTGTGCTGATCTCTAAGATCTTGCTCTAATGAGATTGCTCTTTTAAGCAGCCCCTAAGCAGATGAGACATTGCAAGCTGTGTGTTTGCACGTGGGCAGTAGTCCTTAATGCATGAACCACATTTACCTAGGCTTCCAGGGGGGACATACTTAATGGACAAACTCATCACTCCTCGATGATCCACACCATTAACAGCAGAAAGGCTCTGAAACAGAAGGAGTTATGACTGACTAAATGAAGGATTGTGGAAACACAGCAAGGCAAACAGCTTTTGACTTCAGAGGAGGAGCACAAATGGACAAACTCTGATTTTCCATGGCTGGAGCAGCCCGTTCTTAGGGCAGCTCCTTTCTCTGTGGGTTTGTTCTTAAACTCAGTCTCTCAGAACCAAAAGCCTGAGGATTCAGAGTACAAGGCTGCCCTTCCAGACATGTCCAGCTGGATATAATTAAGCATGTTGGTTCTGAAAGATAAATGTCCTCTATTTGCTTAAAAGGGATCTCAAATCAGACCTGTGAATCCAGAAGCATGCAGGAAGCTGTACGGGCTTTACAAACAGTGGCACCTGAATATTTACCTCTCAAGGCATGTCAGCTGCTTCACCTAGCACTCTGCTGTCTGTTTTTAAGGGATGGTCTTCATGTGAGTGGAGAGAACAGCAAAGTCATGTCAGAGTTGCTGTGATGAGTGTCAGGTTGGATTTATGAAATCAGTCACCAAAACAGACCCGAGAAGGCCGCTGTTCCAAGCACTGAACTGCACTAAGGTGTTCAGGGGTTGTTCCCTGAAGTGCAGTTCAGGTTGTTCTGCTCCACCACACCCAAAGCCCTCAGAGGAGTCAGGAAGGACTTTTGCCACTCTCAAGGCTTCAGGGCTGGGCTAGAAAGCAGGGCTGCAGCTGAGACACACTTACCCGGGGCTTCAGCGGGTACCAGTTGAGTTTCCTGTTGCTCCAGTCCCAGCTGGCCAAGTCTATTTCAATCTCTCCCAAAAAACTGTTACGTCCCAATGGATCATTGTGCCAAACAGAGAGATTTAATTTTTGGATCAGCAATACCATTTTCTCTATTTTATACTAGAGGAAGAAAGAGAAGTCAGGTTGTTCAAATTTTTCTTCTGTTTCTTTCACAAACAGAAATAAACTACTCAAAAGCTTGAATAAGCTCTGAGACACTCAAACCCACCCCACACATGCACTACCAATGGTCTGGCTTCAGTCTGAACACCTCCTTTTTTGTCCTGTAGCAATACTACTACCCTGACACAGCTTTTCTGCTGAGCACAGGGAAACCTGGCACTCTATTCATCACAGGGCAAAACCAATATTCTTTCAAGAATTATTAACAAAGCCTTGGACATTGTTAAATAATCCTCTATGCTTTGATGAGTATGATCACATAATGCAGACCTTTCTTACTAGTCCTATGCCTCGTGACTGCATGCCAGGGAAGGACAAACAGCCCTCGCTCTGACTGCAGGTCCCTGTTGCATCCAAAGATCTGTGTGGTTTTGGCAGAGAAATCTCGGGTGCCACACAGATGGGTGCAGAGGAACTTTAACATCCCAGGCCTCTCAAACCCCAGGGAAGAGCAGTGCAGTGTTGGCAGAAGGCAGGCAAAGAATCTGGCCAAGAAGGCAGGATCTTTCCAGACCTGCCTGACAGAGGTGCCTACTACAAGAGGTTTTCAGAGCGTGTGTTTGTTCTTACCCGTAACACCTCATTGTAAATGGGATTCACTGTCCTCTTCTTCACTGATGTTTTCCTCTTACCCATCCTAGCTTTGTCTGGGAGCAGGTAAGTTTTAACATACCTAGAAAAGGAAACAAACTCCAGCTGGACATTGCCCCACATCTCCAAGCTCTCTAATTAGCAGGCAGGCAGGAAGGAAGGAAGAAGCCGTGGTATTTAAAGAAAATAAAAATCCTCCAGAACACAGAATTCAGCAATGGAGAAGTCACCAGGCACCAGGACATCACTCACGGGTCAGATCTGCCTTTCTTCTCATCCACTACAGCCAAGTCCTTGCACTGGGACACGTGGACCTGGAACTCCCGGTTCTTCTCGTCATAGTCTAGAGCAAACTCCACGGTTCCTTGGGCATCCACGCTCCCAAAATCACCACTGTAGACACTGAGCACACTGCCACTCACCTGCCAGGGGGAAGAGCAAGGTCAGTGCCACTGAAACAGGCCCAGTCTGACCTGGTTCTGGACAAAGACAATAGTCTGAGAAATGCATTCCCAGAGAAAAAATCTGGCATTCCCATCCTTGTGCAGTGTGGTGCTCGTGACACAGAGATGGTTCACAGCTGTGGCTGCTCTCAAACAAGCCAGGGCTGGGGAACCCAAATACGGGTCTCACAAGGATGTGCTGTCCTAGACCACGACTTAGAAGCACTGAATGCTCAAGAAATACAGAAGTTTTTTCATTCCTAAATCCCAAAACTTTGGGAAATGGACTCAAATATTACTGGGGGACAAGTCTCTTCCGTATGCTTACAGTACAAGTAACTATTATCCTGATCCAATCTCATCACTAAGAAAGAAAGATATTGAGAGAACTTGAACTATCTTATAAAAACTTGTTATTTCAGGTAGATACAGTCACATAATTCTCAATCCATTTATAAAACAGGCTAATAAGAACTCGATCAGACTAGAAATGTAAGAAGAACTATTCCTTCCTTGTTGCTTACTCACAATGTGCACAGAGCAGTACCAAACAGATACAACCATGTCCTGAAGAGCCACTGCCCCACCAGAGACAGCCTGTGCTTGCCCCAGAGGAACAGGAACTTGAGGTTTCTCCAGATACAAATCTGGAGCTAGGCACCCAGAGTTACTTGCTTTCCCAGAACAAACTGCATTTTGCCCAGACAACTTGGGCTTCTTTTTTCAAGTCTTTGTCTTTCACTGGTAGAAAGTCACGAAGCACAAGCAAAGCTCAGCTACAGAAAGATGAGATAATTTTCTATTGCACCAATCACTCATGATTCCTGACAGGATATCATAAAAGCTAATGCTGTTTACAAAGCAAATCGTTAACCCTCCTGGCACTTTTCTGTGGTACAGTCATGAACATTTATCAAAAAACTTTCCCAGTAATTAACCCAATTCTTCTCTGTCTTTCCCTACTTACTTTGGTTCTGAATTTTATTATAACCTCCAAAAACCTGCTAAACATCTCCTGTCGGTCCTTGGAGCTGCATTTACCATCCCATCAGGATACTCACTCCAGCAGAGAATCCTGAACGAGATTTTCAAGAACACCTGCATGACCTGGACTCATTTTCAGCTCCCAGATGCTCCAAATTAGGAGAAGAACTCATGTGCCCCAAAGTTTTTAACATATTTATCTACATTCATGACCTCTCTCTACCAGCTTTGCTTCATATATATTCTTTAAATCTCAAATATACTCCTTGGAGAAACCTGTAACAGTAACACAGCAAATGCAAGCACTTTCAAGCAACTCCCTCCCCAAATACTGTCTCTAAGGAGTCTTTTAAAAACACTGAACTAAACACATTTGGTTTTTTCAGCTTTCCTTAGAAGCTGAAGCTCAAAAACATGCCTTTGCTGTCCAACTCTGAGTTCCCTCTTATCTGCTGATAAAGGATGAGCTTGCAGAGGGCACCCATCTGCAGTCCTGAACCACAAACATGTCCCTTAATAGCTGTGTGCCTCATTTTTCCACCTAGAAACCCCCTCCCGCACCTCCTGCACCGCCAGGATTCAGAGCATCCACACCTGGGAGTGGGGGCTGTCGCTCACGGGGAGTCTGACCAGCGACGACTCGGTGGTCTCTATTTAGAGGTGGTGCCTGGATTCACTCCTTTAACCCGAGTAAGTAATTAATCACCACTGTTCTGTTAATAATGTAGCCTGCAGAAACCAGCAGGACACTCTGGAGGCCACAGCATCAGCATCAGCCTAAATGCAGCATCACCACATCCGACAGAGGAGCCCTGTCCGGGAGCCGCCGGCGCTTGGTACCTACCGAGGAGACAGAAGCCATGTCGGACGAGTGGCTGCCAATGCTGGGTGTCTTTTTGTGCCTGTTAAACTGGACGCTGATTTCCGAAGCCGTGTCTGATTCAGTCTGCTCAGAAAATAAGAAGCATCTTTAAGCTCTGCCGAACGAGCACTTTGCAACACTAGAGAGAAAAGCCAATCGCTCAGCAGAGTCCCATTAAGCAGAGATCAGGTTAGGAGAGCGGAGGAGAGTGCAGGGAGCCTCCCCAGGGCATTCCCTCCAACCAGCACTGAACGTCATCATTAACTGCCTCCAGACAGAGCTGCATGCCCCGCCTGGGCTCTGGGAAAGGGCACAGAACAGCGTGGTTTGAGACACGGCGAAACACACTCCTCCGGGATGGAACAGCTGCTCTGGGTTACTGGGGGCTTTTCTCTTAAGGCTTTTCTCATTTATTCATGGCATAACCAAGGCATGCTCTACAGCAAGTACTGTTGGTGTCCAGGAGAAACATTCTCATGAAACCAACTGCCCTTCAGGGGATGCTGTGAACACCATTTCAGCCATTTCTGGCATCAACCCACCTCAGACAACAGGAGAGGAGAGGATCTGCTCAGCTCTTTGACTCTTTCAGGTTCAAGAAATTGATGTGGTATCAAATGAGGTTTATTGTATGCTGCAGGTACAAAAAAAAGGCATCAAGATAGCTTGTCAGAATCAGGCAATTATAAATCACACTTTAGTTTAAGGGCACAAGGAAGGAAGAAAAGCTTGTGGGAGGCACTGGAGTACTACCTACTTGCCCTGTCTGTGTCACCTGTCATTGAGCTAATCGTCCCCAAGACAAAAACTGCTAATTACCATCCTAGAGCTATTTTCAGTGTGTTTTAATTCACTGTGTGGGAGTGTGGAACTCCCTCTAGTGGCTCATCTAATGCCCTTATCAGCACAAGGACGTGGATGTTGCCTGCTTTGTGTAGACTGAACTTACACTAAAACCACACAAACCTGCCTCCTCGTCAAAGAAACCAATCACGTTCACATTTTTATCTCACAGAACACTGCCCTGTAGAAAAAAAGCACTAAAATATTTAGACCCACAATTTCACCATTGCATACACCTCTCAAATACTCTGCTAGACACAGAGGTGGACAATAGCCAGATTATCTAAAAGTTAGAAAGCATCCTATCAATAGAAAGATGGTTACCAGACTGCTTAAATGTCTAACTAAAACCTATTTTTTGTATCTTTATCTCCTCCCACTAACTCTCTTGAAGATGACTTTCTCCATCCCAGAAGAATTTGTTTTGAAAAGATACATATATATGAACATGCATGTTCATATTACACACCTGTTTAGCAGGTTAGGCATGATGATACATTCTTTGTGCTCAAAATGCCCAAGAGCTTCTTGATTTACCATTCATTTGATATTAGCTATTTTTATTTCCAACCTTGAATAAATAATTGTATCTAGCCCTCTCCACAGACTATTGGCTGTATTTCCAAACAAGGAACTGTAACTCCGTAGAGGAAGGTTTCCACGGATGAGGTTTGGGGCTCTAGATAAGGGGAAGCTGAAATCTTCGCTGTCTGTATGGAGACCACATCCCTGAACAGCAGTGTGGGGCCTGGAGCTTCGAGCCAGTGTGACATGCCCTGTGCCCTGTGACATGTGGGACACCACAGGATGGGGCAGTGCTCAGCCCAGGGTGCCAGCCAGGGTGGGCACAGCCACAGGGCTGTCCAGTGTGACCTGCCTGCAAGCTGCCTCTGACAGCCCCAGAGGGGACTGTCCTCCCTCCCACAGCCAGGGCTTGGACTTAAATTAGCTCAATCAAAGCCTCTAAGTGGCTTTAGCTTTCCTTGGGCATTGCCTTCCCATGCTTCTCATTTCAGTCCTGGCAGCTCTGGCCTCACCCCTTTCCTTTTAGGCAAGCTCTTAGCTGTCTTTTTGGGCTTGCCAGCTTTCACCCTCTGGGGATTGTCATTGGCTTTCTTGGGCACAGAGGTTGCTGCTGCCTTCCCTCAGGTGTTTTCCATGGCTGCAGCTTTCTTGGGCTTCTTCAGGTAGGCTGCTGCTTCCTTGGCTGCCTTCTCTTTAGCTTCTCTGGGTTTCTCGGGGAGAGACTATCACCATAAAACATGTCCCAGCTGGCAGCTGGGGACATCAGTCCAGCCATGGGCTCTGCTCTGGGTCAGGGGACCGACCCCGTGAGCAGGAGTCTGTGGCACGACTCGTACCAGGTCTGGCACCTCGGATCAATCCACAGGCTGCCAGCAGATCCCACAGCCCTCGTGCTGGAACAGGAGAGATGAGCACAAGCTTCTTGCCAACCCTTTGAAGCCCTTGTGTTTTTGCTGAAGTAACAAACCATCAATCTAGCTGCAATTTCCTGGCTCTGAATTTAATTTTAGGCACTATAAACTCTCTAATTTGATGATGAAACAATATGTCATTTTCCTAGCCTGGTACACACACACAAGCATGGTGATGAAAAATTGGCATAATATATTACCTTCAGCAAATGTAAACCAAAAAGAAGAAAGAAAGATGTTACTCACTCTCTGTGGTTGTGTAAATGTTCACCATGCTCTTTGCAAGGTTAATGCTATTTGCTCGGGCCAGAGCCTGAGCAGCAGGAGAATGATCCCCATCTTCCTCTGAAATACACGAAAAGCCAAATCAACATGGTAAATAAATAAACACGAATGGGCAGTGTGTCAGCAAACCCCTGTGTGCGTGTGTGGGCCTCCCTTGGTCACTCTGCTAGAGCACACTGCAGTTACACTGCACAGGGCTGCTTTCCAATCATCCGGGTGTCCGATGTCTCCCCTGAGAAAAGCTCTTCCCACTGTGCCAGGAAATGTAAATACTGGATTAACCCAGTCCCCAAGACAGAGCAGCTCCTCTGAAGAGCTTCCAGTGAAACACAGCCATCTGCTAATATCATCCTGAAATGAATGAATTAATAAAGGAAAAAGCCCTGCGAAATATTAGAATGATCTGGTGTATAAATGGTTGGACTTAATGATCTCAGGTGTCTTTCACAACCCAAGATATTCCATAAAGAAAATATTTGCATTGACCTGAAGTGCAACTCATGATTTTCATAGGAATGTTATCTGAGCTAGGAGATAAGCCAAGAAATGACACAATTAAAAAACAAAAATCAGATGAGTCTGTGGAAAATCCTCTCAAACAGCTCTTACCCAGGTACATGAGGACAGAAAATTTGGAAAAAGGAGGTAAGATGCTCTCTCTTCGTAGGTCTCTGCTTGGAAGAGAGCAGAGCTGTGGGTAATCAGAGCCCAAATGTAAAGTGAGTTGCAAACAATAATGTTCTCTCATAGTAATAGTCACTACAAGAGCCCATCAAACCCAGAGGAAGAGGCTGCTAAAATGGTGATACCACTGACACCATCATGGTTGAGAACATGGTATCAGACCCAGGAAGATCAGACTCCTTGTTCAGTCCGCTTTGCTTAAAGTTTAATATCAAAGTTCACTTGTGCATTCCAAAAAGACCCAAAATGTCATTTAGGCACTGACAGCCAGTGGCTGTATCAAGGTACTCTAAGAGCCAGTGTATTTATTAAACACTTTGCTTCACATTTTATTTCTTCTATTTGTGTTAGACTTATCTCTACTACCACAAAGAATTCCTCCAGCCCCACATTTGAAGAAATTCAATCTTGCCAGTGAGTGAAATAAAGTGAGTTCCTGTGATGTGCTGTAGGTAGTGCAGGGCTGTCCCAAGGTGAGGTGCTTGCAGGTGAGGCACAGGGGCTGGGAGTGGGGAGGAAAGCAAGAGAACATGGCACTGTCCCCTTCTACACTCGCACTAGGCTACACAAGACTCGTTTCCAGTGCTGTTTGAGAAACACATCCCACACAAGCTAACTCTGCACAAACTGCAATACAGGATAAATGGACAGATGAAGAAAATGTGCAAAATGCAGAAGGGTTAGGGAAGAAAACAAGCTTAGAGATGGCTCTCTACTTGGATTTCACAGGGTGCGGTCACAGGCCCCAGTACCTGAGTAAACAGCTGAGTCTGTTCCCTGAACAGCTTCTCTCTCTCCAGATGGTGCACCGGGTGTTGGCTGGTCTGAAGACTCGCACATTTTTTCCTCAGGTAGCTCTCCATTTATTTCCATGTTGTCATGAGTGCCCAAATCAGATCTTTCCTCTTTCTCATCAGCACTTTCACCGTCTGTGAGCACAGGCTCGATCAGTATCTGCACCCTGCTCGCCAGGGACCTCTCAGTGGGCTTGTGCCCTTCTGCCACAACCAGCTCCTCTGCAGGCATCCCCGGCTCCAGCAGGCTGCCAGACACATCCTTGGTAGGTGACTCGAGTCTGATGGAAGGCGCCCGCACAGGCAATCTGGATTTCTTGGAGCAGTGCTGCACCACCTTCTCTTCCTCTCGCATCAGCAGCTTCCCACTGCTTTCACTCAGCGAGTCATTTCTTGTGACCAGGCCGCCTTTGCTCTTGGCATACACAGAGCTGGGAGTGAGGGGAACCGAGCCCTTCCTTGCAGGGGTGGCACAGCTTGGCTCTTCCTCGCTAGAAGACAACGTTATTGTCCTTTTGTAGGGGCTCCTTGCTTTGGTGAAGGCGCCAGGTTTTTCTGCAGAGTCCTGGCTTTGCCCAGGCTGCACGGAGAGCGAGCGGCACAGCCTGAACTGCCGAGCGTCCGCCTCCGCCCCGCCCGGCTCCGCCGCCGAGCTCCCCACTGCCGCCGAGTCGGCTCCCTTCTCCCAGAAGTTCTTCAGGTTCCTGAAGTGTTCGCGGTCGAGGCCGATATCCTCCTCCTTGCTGCTCATGGACGAGATCGTGTAGTTCACGCCCTGCTTCCCAGCCCGGCTGCTTTCCCCCTCTGTGGGCAGTGCTCTGGGGCTGCCCAGCGGCTCCTTCTTTGCAAGGCCGTTCTCTGCCGGCCCCACGAGATTCACAAACTGCTCGGATGTGGGGAAGGTTCTGCTTGGTCTCTTTTTAATTGGTATCTTGCTGGGAGTGTAAGTTTCTTCGGGTGGAGTTTTTGGCTCCTCTGTGGCGCCGGTGGCTCCATCAACAGCTTCTTCTCCAGCTGCAGTGCTGGGCTCAGGCACAGCATCCTCTGAAAGCTTGGTGGGCAATGGAGATACTCCATGACCTACAACAACAACAAATGCTCAGAGCCTGTCCCACTGCATCACATCCAATCTCCCGGAAGGTCTGGGCTGCAATTTCTCAAGGAGAAGCCAGAGGGAATTTTCAGAAACCAACAATATATTCCTAATTCTTTTCCATATTCAGACTCCAGAAAGCCTTTCCATCTGAAGAAAGCCCTGAAAACCCCAGTCCTTCTCCCTGAAACAGGGCACAGAAAAAATCCACTGGGCTCTAAACTGTCGCTGTGAGTTGTGGATTTGTTTGCAGGCTCCCTTTCATTTTGACAGCTTCCCCACTGGCTATTTGCTATGCTCCAAAACTACACTATACATTCAGTGCTGGAAAGAGAGGGTAAGTTCTCTTCTGGATCAGAGAGCTGAGAGCCAAGCACTCAGTTTAAAATGTACTGAGAGCCCAGAGAAGTTTCAGTCATCAGATTGTTTTTTGCCTTGGTCCCTGCTGCCCTGGCTGTAATTCATAAAAATGTTGGCAGCCCATTCTTACATGCCAGGGCACTCTGTTATTTATTTGTACACACACTGAAAAGCATCTTGTCTCTTGGTGTTTGATGTTGAATAACAAAAACACCAATAGCTAACTGAACAAAAAACTTACCTTTTCTAGACAAATGAAAGCTGTTTGTTGCAGTCACAAATGGACTTGTTCCAGTGTCACTCTCTGAGGAAGAGACATCATGTATGCTGGATCTCTAAACAGAAGACAAATCTTATCAGTGTATATATTCTGGCAAGACTTGACAAAATGTATTTCATTTGAGCAGAGACACCAGGACAGGCAGCCTGTGGAGCCCCTGTCAGTAGGTATAGACTGTGTGAAGCTCCAAGGAGTAACAAAACAAAGTGCAGAGCCTGTGCTACCTTGTATGATGCAGACAACTGGACAGGAAGTCTTGGCTTCGGTTTTGGCAAAATCTTCTGCTCTGTGGTTTCAAGAGTAGGTGTACTGGATCTGTGGGAGAGGAGAAATGCCTGAACAAGGAGGTCTGTAGTAATGATGTGCCTGTTTGGGTGCTCAGGCAGTCTTCAACATCACCTCAGCTCTGCTTGGACGCAGAACTTGCTCAATAAAAACAATGCGTGTCAACCACTAGATTTATTCAGATTTCCCCTTCTGGGAAGTGCCAGAAGAGCCCAAGGGCCATGCAGAAGGGAGAGGCATTTCTATGCTATGGCCCAGGAAGGAACAGGCCACACCTTGCTTAAGATTGAATGAGAAAAACAAAGCAAGCTTTTCAGGATTTAACCAACCCCCCCCAAAAAAACACTGGGTGTTGTGCCAGCAAAGCAGGAGCACCTTGGGCTTGTTGCCTCTGGATCCTTCATTAAACAACACCCACTAATCGGCTGCAAGAGGTTTCCCAGTGTTGTCAAGGCCCATATTTAATATTTAACTGGAGCAACTGCCACCTGTGAGAATGATTCCTCATTCTGATGACAAAAAAAGGCAAATGAGATGGGAACAACAATACATGAATATGTGAATATTTTAATTGCTTCTCCATAGTCCATGGATATTGAGTGAGGTCACTGACTTGCTCATTGGAGTGCTTTTAGTAGATGTTTCTGCTCAGTGAGCACAACGTGAAATCCTACCAACCCTTGATGGAGAGTGCTGAGGACTGGACACAGAGGTTGGCACCAGCAGGAAATGAGCAGTTTCCTCCAACAGCTCATTTTGTTAGTGTTGCTCCATAGCAAAAATTAAACAAATAAAACCATAATTACTTTGAAAAACTAACCAGCATATCCTGACATTAGAGACAGCTTCCATTTTACTGATCCCTTATCAAATCATGCAGGAAAAGACCTTTGTGGGATAAGCACATTAGCACTTGATTATTAGGGGTGGACTGATACTCTGACAATTCCTGGAAGAAGGACTTAAAAAATATCCTATAGAACATATTACTTATACAGTCTCAGAAACTCAGTTACAGACCAGGGTTTAATGGGTTGCATTCAATTTTCATTAGAAGCAAGAGCAGCAGCCAGAGCACTGCACACGCAGCAGTGTTACCTTCCCTCTCCTGCATCAGCACCATCCTCAGGAAAGGCAGGACTCAGGGCAGCTTTGCTTTCCAGACCCATCTGGATGTGCTTGTTGGCCTCATCTGTAACATAACAGACAACTGAGAAAGGACATTCCATTAAACTTGTAATGGTTGGTGTGTTTTTTGGGGGGAAAGAAAAAGTTTTGCCCAATGAAAATGAGTCGCACAAACCCTGGGGGTTTAAGAGGAGAGGGCAGGGGTTCTGCCTGCTCTCCCCAAGGACGGGGAGGCTCCAGGGCAGCAAAGGCACTTCCAGACCCCACAGGGCCAAGAGGCCAAAGCTGCCCAGTGCCCGACTTGTGCCAGGAGCTGTCGCATCACTGGAAGCCTGCACAGGACACTGCCACGACTGTCAATAATGTTAATCCGTTCCAGGATTTAAATTCAGCCATTTCCTGTTTTGACTCAAGTCATCCGATCTTGGCAAACAAAGGAGGAGGCCAATACAGTTAATGAGGAGATCCCTGTTATTTTTACTGGCACAAGGCTCAGCTATATCTTCTAAGCTCCCAAAGACCCCAAAGAAAAAACAATAGAGGACAGTAACCTTTTCAGCAGACTGCCAGGGTATAAAATTGCATTAGATACTTTGTTAGCAAATGGGTTTTCTCGCTACTGCAAAACCAAAAGGATTAAACTCTCAAACAGTGAATAAAAACTAAGCTTAGTCTGGTCAAAAAGATCTGCATGTATTTATTCACATGCAGCTAGGCCTGTTTTAAGAGAAAATCTACCTGTTACAAGAACTGTCAAACCATTTTAGGATATATTTCATTAAAAAATACAAGAGAAAAAGAAGTTCAGAGGATTCAGAAGTAATATTAAATAGTATAGCCTTGCTTGTTATCTGGCTGGAAAACCACACGAGGCCCAAGAGCAGGCCAGTCCTATGGTCAGACAAGACTCAACACAGCCGGTGTGGTGCCATCCAGCATCAGCACAGTCAGCCTGCAAGTCACAGGAATATCCAAAGATTCATTCCCCCTTGCCTGTGCATTCCTATGGAGAAAAATGCTGCATTCCCAAACTTCCTGCCTGCCCAGCACCTGGCCCTGAGGTGCAGGGACCCAGCAGCGCTGCTCAGAGCTGTCTGCACTAGGACCGCGTGTCTGGCACACACGGGAGGTGGCAGCCGGGTGGCCCCGTGGTTTCCACAGCAGCGGGAAGTCAGCTCCTGCTGAAAAAGAAGGGTCTGGTTGTGTAGGAACGAGCAGTTTTAGAGAGCTTGTTTCTGAGAGAGGGGCTGTTCTGCCCATGCAAACACTGATGCGCACAAAGCACCACTGGACATTGTTTTAGCAGAGAGAACCTGAGGCATGGTTGGTGGCACGTGCAGGCCATGGCACGTGCAGGCACACGAAGGCACACTGAGGAGATTTATTGATATAAATAAATATACACATCCTCCTCTTCTGCCTCACACCTGGGGGAGGGAGGTGCCAGCAGGTAGCTGCGCTGGAAGTAAAGGAACCAAACACAGAGCTCCCACGCTTTCCCTTTGCCTGTCATGGTTGAAAAGACCTTGACAACCAAAGACTGCATTCATTTCTCACCCCACTTGCAAAGGCACCGTGTTGTACTCACTCTTCACTGACACTTCCCCCTCAGACAGAGCTCTTCACTCCTGGCTGGCACAGGCAGCAGGAAGCCTTCACTTCCACCCATCCAAATCCCTGCCCTGCAAAATGGCTCAGCCACTGACACAGCTTTGCCTGGCTCCTATCACCACAAACAAATAAGCTATTTTAGTACGTTATAATCCCTCAAAACAAGCAATATGCCTTTGCTAACTTTAGGATGAGACAACATAAGAAGCAAATTCCAACAGAAATTAGGAGTGGCCTGACCAGTTTAACTTGTCCATACATATATTTTTATATGTGTGTACAAAATTGACAGGCACTCTTGTTCAGCACTTTTACTCATTTCCTACCACTCTAAAACAAAGATTCTCCATGTCTGGGAAAAGCACAACTAACTGTGCATCAGGACTCACTTGCCGCAGCAGGTGGATGAAATTGTCTCTCTCATACGTGATTTTTATCCCTCAAGTATTGCACATAAGCACAAGGAGAAGTTATCATCAAATTCATCCATCTGTGCTGCTCTGCAGGCTGTAGTTTAAATATAGGGTACCTATCTGTTTTATAGATTTGTATTACTGCCCATGACTAGTGTTTTGTACTACAATCAATACCAACCGTGAAAACCCTTAGGGATCCCCACAATCCTCCCTTCTGAAGGCTAAAACCCTCCTCCAGAAAAGATCACTGGGAATTTTCCTTTGCAAGCACAAATTTCCACCCCTCCTCAGCCCACTTACCTTGCAAAGGGAATGCCAGCAATTATCTCTGTGGGGGTTTTCCATGCAGGAGTTTTCTCATTTCACTCCCTAACACAGACTTAAGTCTAAAGACTTAAATCATGATTTATGAACACAGATTTCACTAAATGAACATTCATCACATTGAAAGCCAACAGAAGTGAATGACTGATCTTTCCAGGGGAAGGAAAAAAGGTGTCAATATGGCAAGCAAAGGCCCTTATCTAAGGTGAATATATTAGCTGCAGAATCTTGATGCACAACCAGTGATGTAAAATGGCAGAAGAGGAAGGAATAAAGTCACATGTTATACCTGTGCTTTATCAAAATAAGTCTGAGGATAGAAATAGAGGGGGAAAAGGGAAGAAAAAAAGTCGAAAAAGGAATAAAGGCTAAATCTAAACATAACTATTACAGTAACATAATAACATTTGCTTCTTCCTTCTTAAAACAGCATTAGTCAAGTAATGCACATGCAATGACTATCTTGCATAATGCTGCTAAGGAGATTATTTTATATGACCACCTGAGACATCATCTCCTATGTGCACATCAGTCCTTAAAGTTAAATCTAAAACCAACAGTACTTCAAATTCTGCTTTCCTGAAGCAGGCAGAGAGCTAAGGGTGCAAGGCAAAGGGCAGACAATCCTATTCACTGCAGGCTGGTAGCTGGGCTGCAGGTGACAGAGCATTTGCCTGACCTGGGCCCTGGCAGAGAGGCTGCTGAAGCTCTGTCCCTTCATGCCAAGAGGGTGCAAGCACAAATGCACATCCTCAAAAAGAAGAACATGCTCTGCAGAAAAGCCAGACACCTCTGCCAAGATGGAAAAGGTTTTATATGTTTTAGCATTCTGGAGGTATGATAAAATAGTAAATTTAATGACATCATGAATCCATAATACCAAGGATAAAAGCAACTTCATATGAAATATGATGGGCCAGTTCTGCATGAGAGGCTCCAATGAATCTATGCTAAGTTATGAGAGCTGTCAGGGGTAGGTAAAGAGCAAAAAGAAAATGAGGCTTTCAGTGAAGTCCCTAGTCAGCATTTAGCTTTCAGAATGTGTCTAAGTAACGTGGAGCAGGGAGGGGTACCCTGAACCCAGGCAATTCCTGCTACAGACATCCTGGCCAAGGAGGCCCACCAAACAAAGGAGTGATCTATACTGCTGCTCCCCCCCAGCAGGAATGGGAAGCTGGGCCCAGGAAAGATGGCTGAACTGAGCTGCTGGAGATGACATTTGAGTGCTGGAAAGATGTCCCTTTGTCAGGGGCAGTCGCCTTCACTGCAAAAGAGCAGAGCCCAGCTACGGGGCCCTTGTGTTACAGACAGCAGCAGACTCTGCTCAGAGCTGCCTGGCAGGGCCAAGGCTTCCCCAGGGCAGCAGCAGCCAGCAACTCCCCAGCCATGGCCAGGGGTCTGTGACTGCCCACCCTGACAAATCAGGAGGCTGTGTGACACTGGGCTGTGAGGCTGGCTGGCCTCATGGTGAGGACTGGATGTGAATCATCCCCAGTTCTGCTCTGCACAGATGTTCAGCACGAAGTTCCAGCTCCGGGCTGGTTACATTTGGACTCTAAGCACGGTCCTGCTTGTTTCACACAGGGCTGATCTCTTGCCCTGAGCCGACAAATCTGCTTTGATCTGTTTTACACAGCACCGTGAAAGTTTATCTGCACATCAAACAACATGTAACACATCTGCTTCCAATTAGCACATGGTCCCATGTACAGCCCAGCTGTGGCACACAGCCTGGGTACCATTCAGACTTGGCCACAAAGCCCTTTTTACTTTGAAAACCACATTTTGCCTTGGAATTATTTCCATGTAAAAAGCTAGGCATGGACCCTCTCAAATGGGTAAATACATGACATGAGGAGAGAGGCACCCTCTCCCTTTGCAGAGATGTGACTGACCCCACCACCCCAGAGGCCTGTGAGAGCAGCTCTTGTCAGACCACTTCAGGAATTGAGGCAGGGGGATGTGTTTAACCCACACATGTCAGCTTGATGCCAGAAACTGTCCTACATCATCCCCTTCTCCTTTTATTTCTGTGTTAGGAAATGATACCAGTGACCTCTAGCAAACAGAAATTTTGGGGAAAAGAAGCTGAAGTGGGAAAAGGCATTCACTGCACATGGCTTTTGCCTTGGTCCTCTGACACACTGTAATTTTTCCTTTGTGCCGTGATTTTGATAATAAGGGATGTTTTTCTAGTACTGAAAACATAGCTGAGAATCCCCTTATCACAACATAGGGACTGGTTCTCAACAGACTCCCAGTACAAGGAGACTCCCATCCCATCTTGGACCAATTTTTTCTGGTCCATCAATTTGTTTTCTTAAGATGCACACTAACATACTTACTTTCTAGTTTGCCCTTTTTCCTTCTAATTGATGCCCGAAGTAGATCCGGCCCCTCCAAGTGCTCCTGAAACCGTTTTGCCTTCACTTCTGAAAACCATTCACCCGTCACAAACTTCTTCTTCTTTTCATCCTTGATGGAGTCTTGTATCCTCCTGAAAGTCAGTAAGAGCATTACACACCAAAAAGATCTCCAAACTTCCAACTTCCCCTGAGCTACCTTTGCAACATGTGCATGGGTTCACCTATCTGACACTACGAAGGATCCAGAGATTATTCTCTGCAATCACAAGAGCCAAACCAGCATTAAAACAGCAGCTGATTTATTCTTTATCTGAAATGGGAACAGCACCTTGTAAACACAGGCTTTCACCTAGTCCAAATTTCACAAATCCAAATCAGTCACCTGGCAAGACTTGTCCACTTGCTTGGCTGCCCTGAGGGTTAAGGAAGGGGTGGGACTGTTTGTCTGTCTTGCACTTCTCCATTTTATTTGTCTATTAATCTCTTTATGAGCAACAAAACCTCTTGGATCAAATTTGCTGCAAACCATAGAAATAAATAATGATATTTAGGGAAGCAACCTGTCCCTACAGCATTCTCCCTGGACACTGCTCCTCTCCCTGCTCCTCCTGCCATGCTCATTTTGGCACTCACATGGTTAGCTCTCTTTCCTGAGCGTGGCTTCTCCTACTGTAACTCACTCAGGCACACCCTGGGCTGGTTTTTGGCATCTAAACCTGTCAGTGCTCTGTTTGCCAGCCCATACTCTAACCCTCCTCACCATGGCTTGCTGAATTAGCTGCCTTTCAGCTGGCACTGCCTCCCACAGCTCACCACAGTTCAGAGTCCCTGTGAAACCTGGGAGGCCAGAGGAAGCTCCCACCTCAGCCCAGTTCTCAGCAGGAAGAGGGGGCAAACCCCCAGATAACCCTGGAGCCTTGAGGGGTCACCTACAGCTGCCTAAAGGCCAGGAGGGACAGGTATGGGATAACTGGGCTCAAGCCTCTGCAGGCCTTGCTGGAGGCTCAACAGGAGCTCCCACCTAGGCCAGGGCTGCACCTGCCTCCAGGAGGGTCTCAAGGCGCTGGGCCAGAGGAAATAGATATTTTAATCTTGTTGACACCAGATCAAGGAAATACCATTGACTTCATTTTGCCCAGCAGGCAGGGTGTGTTGGAACCAAACATGTCTTACTGCAGGTAGCCAAACTGACAGCAAGGAGCTCTGGGCAGGCCCTGATTCCCTCCCAAATCAAAGCCTCCTGTGCAACAGCTTCCAAAGAAAAGTGAAACAAAACCAAAATAATCCACTCTTTTTACCAAACCACCACTTGAGAGGAAAAATTTACTCCATTTCAGAAACAAACAAACAAAGCCCAAAAGAAATAAAAAACAAACCTTTTTGAAATTGTTTAAATTCAGAGGAGAGGTGAGAGCATGCAGACACATACACCCCAAGTCCAAGCTTCTGGCTTCCAGTTGTTTCCCCAGCTCTCACCTCCAAGCAGGGCCAGGCTCCCAGGAACCTGCGGCAAAGCTTCCTGCTCCCCTTTCAAGCCTTGAGCATCCTTCCTATACAGGGCTTATTCTTTTTTTGGCTGAACAGCAAGTCGAAGACTCACATCCTTAGTTGGGGTAAACTGGCATAGTGCCATCCACACTCACTGAGCTACTAATTTCTTGCCGTGGAGAATTCGGTGCCAGCTCCCTGAGCCTGGTGCATACTGTCAGCCCAGATGGTCTAATGGCTGGCATTTAAAAAGTGACAGCAGCAACAAGCAATCCTGATCAACCAGACCTGAGCTCCAGGATGGCCAGTGGCAAAGGAGCTGCACTGAGCGAGAATCCCTGGTTCTGGAACAGCTCCCTGCAAACCTCTGGCAGATCATGGAGCCTCTAATCACCCCTCTCTGCATGATGGATGGTGCACACACACCCACCTCAAAGAGCAATAGGGGGACATAAAGCAGGGAAGGGGATGTAAAATCTCATTTTAAAACACACTACGGCCTTTCTGTGCTACCAAGTAAAACAAGGTAGCAACTACCCCCCTGCTCAGACCTCTGCCACCAAGAAATTAGCGTTTTCCTCTGCAGAACAGGAAACGGGTGATTGCTCCTGACATCTCTGAGGGCTGATGATTAACTGAAAAGGAAAGTCCACTCCGGCATGGAGGGAACAGAAGCGACAGAAGGATGGCTGAGAAAGCAGAGGTACAATGAAAAGATCTATCAGAATCTGAGCAAAAGGGACAGCACTGCTGCAACCTGCGCCTCTCCTTGTTCACACACACACACTCCTCTCTCAAACAAGTGAAAAAATCTCCCCAAGGGAGGCTCACATCCTGCTGCTATCACCCACTCCCTCACCTGATGCGATCCCCATCCTTCTTCTTCAGCTCTGCATCTCTCTGCAGAACCTTCATCAGCTTTTCATACTCCTCCTCGGTCAGGAAGCTCAAGTCCAACATCTTCCCGACAATCTTCTTCAGTTCTTCAGACGGCTGGAGCAAAGGCAGAGCAGGCACTAATCCAGCCCAGGCTGCCGCAGTGCCATGGGCAGCCCCTCACAGCCGCCCTGGTGCTGAGCAAGATGCGGCTGGGGAGAAAGGATTCACCACAGCATGGCTTGGGTGGAACTCGCCTTAGCACCTGCACTTGCACTTCCAGGCTCTTGGCTGGCACATCCCTCTGCACTGCACGCCTTCCCCTGCCAGGAAAATTCTCTCAGTGAAATCAGGCTCCTTCGCTTTTCTTCAGGCACAATTGCAGCGATCCGGATGCCAACGTCAGTCACAGAGGGAAGCACGGGAAGGAGCGAGCTCCCCGCCGGAGCTGCCTCAACAGGCACGAAAGCTCATCTCAGCAAGGGCACCCCCAGCACCTTTGGCATGCGCTCTCCTCAACAGGGAAGTCTGCTCTGTGGAGTTCAAGCATCCCTGCAAAGAAATAGCACCGAGATGCCTTTTATGATACGCGTGACATATGGTAACCGAATGTGTACATTGGGGGTTTTTATTTGTTCTCCAGCACAAGTTCCAAAACAAGCTGCCCTACTTTCCTCCCCATCCTAGAGCTCCTCACGTGGTATTAACTTAACCAAGACAATGTTTCATTTTAGCCCTTTCCTACTAACAGGTAAACAGTTGACTCAGCATGCTACAAGCAAAATATGCATATAAATTGCCAAACTGCTTGCTTGCTTTTTACCTCCATTCTTCTTATCCTCACTTCTTTCTGCCCTAAATGAGACCAAGGATAAGCAGCCAACCTTTGTAAAGCAATCACAAAATGACAGAACAGCAACCTGCAAGCATTTCTGCTGCATGTTATGCTATGAAATACCAGGGGCTGCTCATTTTCTAATATGTGTGCCCTTTGCTTTATGCTGCACTGGTATTTGCTATTCAAACACTACTGGTGCAGATCACTTTGTGTTTCAAAAGACAGCGAAAATGGCCAGAGGCTGCAGGGCGTGGAGGAAAGGTAAATCAAGCGTTGCCTTGCCACTTTATTCCGTTTCCTCTCTCCTGGCCAACTTGAGGGCAATAAGGCACACCTTCGAGGGAGCAAAAGGTCTGCTCCTGTCCATGTAGGCAGTTTCCAGCTCACTCAATTTTTCCACTGTTTCCAAACCTTTCAAGTGATTGTGGGTTTCATGACACTTTGCTATTTCTTCCAAAGCCACTGCCTTGGGAGTCAGATCATTAAAAATTAAAAAATCCCAGCTTTCATGGCAAACATGATCTGAAGGTCACCAGGCCCATTCCCCAACCTCAAAGCCTGTATCACCCTTACTATCTAATCTGTCCCTTTGAGGATACCAACCTCAGCCCTTTCAGGCACCTGTTTCAGTGCTTTCCTGTTAGCAAGAAACTTCTTCCTATAGCCTACCCCAGATCTCCCTGATAGGTGCCAGTCCATCCTGGCTAGCACAGGAATCATCCCTTTGCAGCCACCCTCACTGGGCTTGACAGCTCAGCCTCCAAGTTAACCAACCACAGCTCCTTCAGACGCCTCAAAGCTGGTATTTTCATCATTTTTGTCAGTTCTTTGGACTGCCTCTACACGGTGCATCTCTTCCATCAGCTGACCCATCCAAAGTGCTTCAGCTGAACTCTGCTCATTTGACATCATTTCACAGATTTACCTTATTTTATGGATGATATATATTCACAAATGTTTGCCTTTTTTGTAATGGTGTAACAACACGTTAAAAGAAAGAACGGACATTTCACTGTAATATTTACAAAGAAATACCACAGAACATTGCATGGAAAAGCTCATAAAAGGAATGGCATTGCCATAAAAACTCTTTTTCTTTTGTAAAAAATTGTTGGAGGAAAGGAAACAACATTTCCTATTTCTTTTTGGCAAGAATGGCTGTGCTTGTTGCACTACAATTATAGCCTTTATCATCTGAGAAACTATCAATACCACTCTAAATAGTTTAAACAGAAACAATAATAAAAAGCCCTGGTGAATCTCTACTGTTTAAAACTACATTTCATCCAGCTTGGCATGGCTCTTCCATGCTTAGTTTCCATCTACTGTCTCTGGCTCTCAAGCACAATCCTGCTTCTACAAAGACATTCACAGAATTTTCTGGGACAGATTTTATTTTCGAAAAGGTATCTAGGGACATATCACAGTATTTGCTTCTCAAGAACTTTTATTTATTTTTAACAAACCCCATGACATGTGGGCTGAAACTACTTCAGAAAATATTTTCAGTGAAGACTCATATTTATTCATCAGTATGGCAGTCAATTAAAAATGAAGGCTACTTGAGAAAAAGGGCTACTACTTTGTAAAGAGCCTTTTTTTTTCTTTCACATGAAAATGTTTTATCTTGCTGAAATAGCTACATTAGAAGGAAAAGGTTAACAGAGACCAGACAACCAACTCCTTCTTTTGTTTTATATAGTTAAAAATCAAACCACTTGATGCACCTGCTGTGGGAAAGTGAGCTGGTCCACAAGACCGCTCCAGCAGAGGTGGAGGTTTTGCTGGAAGTGTCAGGTGCTGCAAAGCTGTCGGCCCAGACCTGCAGGAATAAACAAGGCAGGGGAATGATCTCCATCTGCAGCATGGCCACGGGGCTGTCCCTGCTGCAGCTGAGCCTGGGCAGCCTCTGATGGGCGCCCCATGTGTGTCCTGGGCAGTGCAGAGGCTCGAAACCAGAACGCCACCATGAAGCCCTCGGGTGCAGAGCATGAAGGGAGAGTGCTAATTGTTTACACGGCTCTGCAAGCGCAGTAGAGTAAGGGTAAGAATGACCTGACAGGCACAGAACGTCACCAGGCAGGGACAGTGCTCTGTGCCCAGCCATCACCCGCTCCCCGGATTGCTTAATCCACACTCCTGCTGCAGCACCACACAGCTTGGATCTGCTCTGTTAGATTGCACATAATCCTCTCCCCTCTCAAAGCCTTGCTAACAGACAGTTTGGACACCACAGGGGTGATGTGGTACAAACACCTAAATCAGCAGATCCATAGGAAAGCCAGGACCCCATGGGTTCCACACAGATAGAAACACTTTCTGTGTGTCCTGCCCAGCCCTGGCCTTGCCACCTCTGCAAACAGCTGGGAAGGGAAACACAAAAGCCTTGCAGCTTTGTAGGGCAGTGATGGGAGTCGTTGCACAGTGCTGGGGCAGATTTTACCCCAGACTGGGACCTTTTCAGATCTTTAGGGGGTCCCACCCCTAAAGTGCAGGCACTTTATTTAGCTCACTGATGTAAACTGGTTTTGGACAAACTGTGGCAAGCACAAAGAAAGTTGCACTCTCCTTCCCTCCCACCAGTGGGAGACCCCTCCTAGCTTAGGATTGCTCTCTGGTGACAGGAGCAAAATGGAGAGTCATAAAAAAGTGAATTGTGTCTGCATGGGCAGCTTCTGCCCAAGGCCTGTGTCCCACCATGCAGAACAAACCTGGGCTGCCCTCAGATTCTGCACCACCAGGACACCCCAACGCAGGGGGAGCCCTGCTGGGTCCTGCCACTGTCACAACACAGCAGATGGGTAAAATGGATTATCATGGCTACAGGAAAGACCATAAATCTGAACAGAGAAGCACGCGGGATGTCCAAAGGACCTTCTCTCCTCTAACCGCTCTTCTGGGGAAGAGAACATCACAAAGATCAACTCACATGCCCAGCTGTGTTGACAAACGCTGGGTGTGGAAGGGGTGTGGAGACAACCAGCAGCAGAACCCATCATGTGGCATAACTGGCTGCATCTCCTGCTGTGATAGCTTTTGATTTCTTGTGGCCACCTCCTTGAGAAGCAGCCAATGCTTCAATCTCCAGAAGAGATCTGTGATGGTGTATTACAGTGCTGTGCAGCTTGTCAAACACAGCCCAGGCATGGGTGGAGAAGTGAGAACTGCCCTGGCACGTGTGCATCTCATCCTCCAACAGACTGTCAGTGTCCAAAGTAAAAATACGGGGAAGGCCATGCACAGCTGGACTGAAGGTCCCTGTACTGCACTGGTTTATCTTCAGCAAGGGCTAACAGCATATGGCCAGAGCTGTCCTGCACCCCAGCTTCCTGCAAGGTACTGGGCAGGGGTGCCCTGAAACAGGAGCGCTGTCCCTGCATTTCACAGCTTTTCCAATTACTTTCTGAACTCACATTAATTTTAAGCATTTGCAATAGCCTCAAAGCCCCACAGTCCCACAGCTTCACTACACTTTAAACACAAAAGTACCTGCCCTTGATTTGTTTTCACCTGCCACTTGCTTGTTTCATTTGATGTCCTCAAGTATTTTATTAGAAAACCCAGTAAGGATCACTCTGCACTCACCTGCTCCATATTGTGCATTTTGCAGACCTGTGTCTCAGCCATGGCTTCTCTTTCCAGACAAAGGAATTTTGTTGTTTGTTTTGCTGTTTCCAGGTGTTACTCAGGGAGCTTTGCTCATTCCTCACACCCTTCTCAGCCCCGGATCTAGTTTACTACAGAACTGCTTAGCAGTCTTCAGGTGCAAAAAGGCTCTTCCCAAAGCTGCAGCCCTCAGAATGTTCACCTGTGGGACTGTTTTTGCAGTGCCAGGAGAGCTGGTGTAAGCTGTGCCCAGCTGCAGCTCTGCAGCCAGGAGGGAGACAGGCAATGCCAGCCTTCACACAGGGCACAGCAAATGGCTCTGCCAAGCCCTCTGGGAGAGGAGAGCTCTGATCACCTGCAGAAAAGCTAAGAAGGTTACTGATAAAAGTAGTGGAGAAGGCTGTTGTTCCGGAAGCTGTTTGGGTTTTTTAAAGTAACTCTCTTTCAAATAGTTTAATCAGGTGAAAATTAAAATCTTGCTTGGCCTAGCAGGTGTGAAACATCAGCTTTTGGAAAGGCAGATGCTGAAGGGGCTGACACCTTTGTGCTGCATTTTCATTTTATTTCTGAGAGGTTTAACTGAACTCCAGCTCAAAACAGAACTATGTTAATGCTCTGCATAACTAATTCAAGCACAAACTGCTCAGATGCCCAGCACCAGCTCAGTGCTCTTGCTGACATCTGCCTACAGACACAAATTATCTGTAGGCCATCTGCAGGGCACTCCAGTCTTGGTTCTGATCTCTCAGCATGCACCTTTCCTTCAAAATGCTGCACATCTTCCTCAGCACTGGGACGTGCACAGATTAATAACATACACCACAGGCCAAGCAGATTTCATTGACTAGACACCGAGTGTCACGTAAAGGGAGAGGAGGAATTTAGGAACTGTAAACTGGTACTCAGGACCCCATTCCACCAGCTAGGTAAGCATAAGACCATCTAGACCCACCTCACCCTTTAGACCTGGAGCTGCACATAGGTCCATGTAATAAAGATATGAAAACCTCCTAACGCAAAACTTAACAAAACCTGGAACAGATAATACTGATCTCACAAGACTATTCATAGCCCGATGAAAATAGCTGCTAGCTGAAAAGGCTGCTGTCCTTACCTCTTTATCACACATCATGTCACAATGTAAGGAAATAACCTCCTTTTGCTTTACAATGTGTGGACACTTCCCAGTACCCTCATTAGTCAAGACAGCCCTTGTAGGGCAGGTCAAAACCAAGAGTAGCATTGTATTAAGAATGATGAATGTGGTCCTGGCACCCACAGTCATACTGCAGTTCCCAGTATCTGCTCTAGTTAACAGCACCAGAAAGACTTAGTGCCAAAACTGCCCTACCTGTAGAGTCCATGATCAGCCCTGGGCCCCTCTCTGTCTCAAGCTGGAAAGTCCAGCCCTACTCTTCCTCCCATCTGATCTCTTCTGCAGTCAGTGAAATATGCAGAGACATTGCCATCATTATTTTACAGGCAAAACACTGACAGCCATTTTAATGATCATTGTCATAATACTATGATGTTTAATGGATGCCCTTTGCCGGGAGACAAAAAATAAAAAGCAAGCTGTAGGATGGTCTTTCTCTTGGGGAGGGATGGGCTGAAAACCAGCATAAAACCTCCTGTCCGTGGGGCTGGGCTGTGTCTCCCTGCCTGGAGCCCGGTGCTGCGGCCGCAGAGGGAGCGGCGTGGTCCCAGTTTGTGCCCGGTGTTTGTGCCCAGTGCTGGCTGCAGCCCGCACCGGCCACGGTCACCAAGGGCAGTCCCAGCCTGGGAGGCTGCGAGCGATGGGGCAGCTGCAGCAGGAGGGGGCCGGGTGTGAGTCCCACTCAGACCTGCGGCAGCTCAGCTGATCCAAGTGCTCCCTTTTACACACAGACAGGCCCTCAAGGTGCAAAAATACAGACGGGAACGGTATTGCACAAGCTTACAAACACTGCTCTTAAAGAATGAAATGGCTGGCAAGTAGGACAGTGCTCCTAAGGCAGCCAAGGGTTGTCCCACTGGGAAGGAACATGGCTGAACAGCAGACACCCCTACCCAGGCCTGTTCTGCCTGTGGCCACACTCACACCACTGACCCTCCTGCCCCCTCTCTGTGCTCACATCTCCCCTCTCATTGTAATGAAATAAATACATAAAATACCTGCCTTTTGTTTAGTCCTTGTGAAGCTCCACAGCATCTCCAGAGCTCTTCCAAGGTGCATTATTTTCCCATAATTTGCAATAAACCACTTGCAGCTCTGAACTGCCTACTCCTCTGCTGACGAAGAACAGCTGTGAACCACAAGAGCAGAGAATATATTTAATTGCTTTCTGAAAAGCTAGTCCACTAAAAATGCTGTCACTGCACAGACTGCAATGATATTTTGTCTGACTTGTCACAGAGAAATGAGAGAAAGAGGCCTACTGTTCCTACCCAAAACCCTCCTAAGCAGCTAAGTCATAGAAATGGCCTTCAGATGAGAGACAGCTGATAAGATAAAGAATAACTGCAAACAAAGTAGGCAATTGTGGTCTCCCAGAGCAGTCCACATCTAAACACATCTGTTACTATCACACAGGAAATGTCAAGGCCAAATTCTGGCAATGCCAGGCACAAATGCTAGAATTACTCAAGCTCAACTACTCACAGATTTATACATATTTTTCTCTATTCAGTGAAGGCTGTACATGACAGAGTGTGCCATTCCCACCTCAGACAGAACGATGAGCAGCTCCTGTTGCTGAAAACCCCCACTGAGGGCAGCTTTGGCAGGCCCTGAGGGGCAGCTAGAAGAGAGCAGCTCTGACACGAGAGATGGCTCTCCACTCTAGTGTGCATCCCAGAACAAAAAACTACTGCTCAGTTCATTTTGAGCACAGCCCTGGGTGGTTTCTCTCAGATCAAGTCATTGTTTCACATCACACTTTCCAATAATGTCCAGCAGGATGGAGAATCTCTGCTGTTTTATTAAAATCTCTTCCCTCCCCCCTCCCCTTGGGCAGCTTTAGTGAAGGAGGTCCATTGATCAAGAATGGCCCTATGATGGCACAGAGGAATTGCAGGAATTTATCAGAGCAAGCAGGTCTCTAGCCCAGCTCCTCAAGAGCAGCCAGTAGAAGATATTTTAGAACAACAATACAATGCTAAGCCAAAAAAATGAGCAAACTCCCCTATTCAGTGCACGTGGGGAATGCATAACTGAGGAAATGCTCCACTGACCACATCAGAAGTGGGTGAATTCTGCTTATTTGCACTCAGCCTCAGAAATACCTTGGCTTCCAAAGAACGTCCCAGACCCAGGACATTACAGAAGGTTCAGTTAAGGATGCAAAAGGATTTTTCCTGCCCTGTACATTTCCACCCAGTGCAATGTAACCACCACATGAATAATTATCTCCACTGAACTCTACTCATCTCCTTCTAACAAGGAACTGCATGGGTGGAATTTGCATTACACACAATTTACTTCCTTTTAGCCATTTTTAATTAAATGAACCATCCTACAGTTACCACCTAGGGTAAACAAAAGACTGAGCTTCTCAGTCTTAATCATTATTTCCTAGAGCCAACATCGCCAAAATAAAAACACCCATCAGAGGAGAAGTGTGACTCAGACTCCTTAAGGTCGACAAGTCCTTTTACTGGTAATAAACTGATAATCCAATGCTATAGTCTAAATATTTGAGAGTTCTGTTTATTTCATAGGTGGGAACTATTTGCAGAGTTTGCAGGATGTAGTTCATTGTAATTCTGCAGATTGCCAGAACACAAATAAACAAGCACAGCCACCTGGGACACTAAGAAATCCCCTAATATCGCAGCGAAGAGGGATGGCTTCATCTCCAGAGAGGATTGCCAGTATTTCAGAGGCTTTGCTCTGTCACCCTGGCAGACCCTCTCTGCCTCCGTTCATTCCCAGCACAGGCATTCCACTCCCAAGAGTTTCAGTGGAGGCAAGAGGGAAGAGCTCCCACGCCTCCATGAAAGGCACTTGGCTTTGGGGCGGGGGCTGGGGCTCGTGCTGAGCTTTGCTCTAAATCTGCACTTACATCCTGAAGGAAACGAGTTCTAAAAGAATTTGCATTCCCTATTTATTAATTTGTAACAAGCCTTCACCCCCACAGCGTAGCTGTGAGCCAGTTTAGGGCTTCTCATGGACATTGTGCTGCACCTCTGCTGCAATGACATTTCCATCAGACAAACCTGGTGTTCAGGCTTCCCTCTCAGCCAAGGAAGAACAGACATGTCATATCAGCTTTAAAGAACTCAGCTGTCCTGCTAGCAGGGTTTCTAGATGCCACATGGTATGACGGGTTCTCCTAAAAGCATCTTCTCAGTTGTTACACTTGAAAAGGCAACAATAAATAAATATATGGTATCTAAACCTGAGCAATTAACAGCTTAAAGCTAGAACACTGCAAGTATTTAGATTAATCACCTCCCTGTCCCCCTTTGTCACTCACTCATCCTCAGAACCCAGATATTTTCAGTATTAAAAATGGGAGGTGGAAGGTAAGTTTTGGCTGAGTTCAAACAAAGAAACTGCAGAAATGGAAGATGAAGAAAAAAGCAACCACCCATGAGAACTTCTGGCTTTTATTTTTGACCCAGAAAAATATTTGCTGACCTCAACTGTGTTTCCTTCCAAACATAATTTCTCCATGTTTGCCTGCAGTGGTGACATGTCTTAAATTGCTTTCCTGACCCTGCTTGTTATGCCCCAATAATTGTGAGCTTGCAACACCTACCCTGGTCAGGAGCCCTCCAAATCAGAAGCCATTTTATTTAAAAAACACAATGTTAAAAGCACCTCGTTTTGTAACATGGTGGAGAAGTTAAAAATATGCAGAGCCCAACTCCTTTGTACTCCTGTGCCTGCTGAGCTCAATGGCATGAGGCAGAGCGTGGTGATAGATCCCAAGGGAAAACAGTGCTGTTTGTTTAGGAAACTTTGCATACTGAGGGATCCTTCCTTCTGGTCACTGATTATTTTTAAGCCTCAGCCACGCCTGGATGATTCTGAAATACCTTCATTCCAGTTTTGAGTTAACTGTTAAACAGCAGGGCGCATCTCATCATTGTTTGAGAAATCTGGAAGGTACAAGTCCCTCCGACATCTGGGAAAAGGAGCTTTGGAAACACTCTAAGAAGTAATCTCCTGATCTGCAGTTTCTAGTTATTGATGCCAAAACAAAAAGGGGCTACATCCAGAGGCTGGGGTCACCCCCCACATTATGGAAGGGGAAAAAAAATGATGCTCAAGTCCATGTCTGATCTGGGATCCACACCTTTTTCTCTTCTAATTCCCAAGCATGTGCTGAGGCCTGGACTGGTCTGTGCTGGGCCTGGTTCTACTACATAAATGCACTACACTAAAATTTTAACTAAAGCTATTTTACTTTGTCACCCTGACATACAGTAAAAGGAAACTCCAGGGGGAATAAGCCCATTGCTGAAGCTGCCACATCACCTGCTTTCACAGACCTTGTTCCATGAGAAAACAAATTCATACATGGCAATATTTTTTAAAAAACTGGCCACTTTCCTTCCAGAAAAAGTGCAGCTTTCCAATGCAAACACAGACTCAGTCATTAATTCACCTATTGCAGCCATGTATGTGCTCTACAAGCTGGATGACCTGAGTGGGACAGGAGGTCCTGGCAGCACTCATTACTCACAAGAAGGAAAAAGGCACCTGCTTCCACTGTCTGTCCCCTGCAGTGCTCAGAATAGGTGAAAAATTTAAGTCTGTCCAGTGAAGGGTGACATCCAACACCTACAGCCATGAGGAGGCTAATACTACCAGAGATAGGTAGTCTTAATTCACAAGGAGATTAATAATTAAGTAAATCAGATGCTACACTAATTTCAACATAAAGCCACAGTTCTCATACTAGGTTCTCTCTACTGGAGAAAGTTGCAGGAGGTTAATTAGCTACAGGCACAGCTATAAACAGCTGTGCTTAAACTAGCACAAATCTGCATGTGGACATGGCCTGTCATTTAGTTTAGCTTAACATAAAAGTTTAGGCAAACTCGAGTGAGAAATCCAAACACAGATTGCACTGATTTAATTAAATAACTAAAAATAAAATCAGTATCAGATGATCATCTGGTACCACTTCCTTGCACAGACAAGGTGTTTCTTCCATCTGTGCAGCTCCATGAACACTTAGCAAATCTTGAAGGAAGGTGGGGAAAACAGACTTTTTGGATAAAAATAACAAGGTCATCTGAACTGTTGAACAATGTAGTTTTATTTCTAGGCGCTTAAGCTGAGTAAGATTGGGAGCTTTTATATGAGCAGTGACAACTCTCATTCTGCCCAGACACAATGTATGATGATGCTGTTGTGTAAAATGCACGTTATGCTGCAGAGGGAAGATGCCTGCCCAGGGACACTCCACGCTGGTGACTCTGCTCTGCAGTGTCAGCCCTGTGAACTGCACGTCTGCAAGAAGGCAACAGCTTGGGCTGAACCTCCTGAAGCGATGGAGGTTCAGCCAAGCAGCCACCCAGAGCAGTTCCCAGCAGCATCCTCCCTGGGTGAGTTTCTAATACCATCTATTTTGGCCCTCCAAGAGCAACTGCACTATTAGGTTTAACTTGCAAAAAAAGTAACTTGGTTTTGAATCAAGTGTCACTAACAAAGCCTTATTTTTCTCAGGCTCTGACGCCTGTTAACACCCCTGGACAGCCTCGTACTCCTTTCAACTTTGTTGCAAACATTGATTATTGCTATTTTTTTCTTCCCCCCACACACTCCCCTGCTACATCTCTGAATGCAGACAACAATATTGATTTAAATGCAATCAAAGTGAGCCTGATGTACAATAAACACTTTGTCCATGTTGTACCATACTGTGGCAAGGGCTGCCCCTTTCCCAGGGATGGAGGCCCATTAAAGGGACATGATTTATGAGTTCAGGGGGAAAAAAACAAGTTTGCACTTCAATTACAGAATTGTGCAGGAGAGCAGAAACTTGGGTCACCACGTGGCGTTTCTCAGATATTGTGCCAAAGGTGGAACAGGGAGGGAGGTAAAGGAGATGGGTTCAGCCCTCAGAACCAACTCACCCCTGCCTGCTGACACCCTCCCAGAGGCTTCACAGGGGCAGGTCAGTAGATCTCCACCGTCCGGACCATGCCCTGTGCTCTGCCCCGGGGGCAGAGATGCAGGGGCCTAGAATGGTCTATAGCATCACTGGAGAGAATAAGCTCCACTGCAAACTGTTTTATGTGAAAATGACTCGCTGCCAAAGCAATCCAAGAAAGGCATAGACCAAACAGATCATAGGCCATAGGTTACCATGGCTTATGCAACAGCATTGATCACACTGGAGAGATGGCTGCAAAGGGAGCAGAAATTAATGAATGCTGTTTTTTATTGCCATGCCAAGCATTTACAACAATGAGGAATGAACAAGGAAGTAAATAAAACCAGGATGGAAAGGGGAGACTAGGAAAGCACAGACAAAACAGCAGAAGTCACAGGAAAGTGACACATCATGTTCCAGGTTTTTACGAGTAATTTAGAATACAAAGTGGGGAAGCAATAACAAAAAGTACACTATAAATCACCAAAAGTACCCCTTATTTTCTAGGACTTTCCTTTTTTCTAAAGTTTTTTATGTCGGATTTTCTCTACAGAGAAAGTTGTGGATGTCCCATCCCTGGAAATGTTCAAGGCCAGGTTGGATGGGGCTTTGAGCAACCCAGTCTAGTGTAAGGTGTCCCTTCCCATATCAGGGGAGTTGAAATGAGATGATTTTTAGGGTCCCTTCCAACCCAAACTATTCTCATTCTATGATCTCTCCTCTGAAAACCAGCATCTGCCTCACAAACTTAATTGTAATAGATGGGACAAAACCACTCTGCGACTCTGCAAGAGGCTTTGATAACACAATTCATCGATGCAAAATAAGATAGACTTTTATTTAAACAGCCCAAAGTCCCGGCCAGACCCACGGGAGTGATGCCCCATGTCAAGGCAGGGCCCCGCCAGCCCGGTCTGGGGAACCAGCCCCGAGCCGTCACCTGCAGGGCTGCGAAAGGCACGGCCACCTCTGTGCCCTCGGCCCCGCCGGACTGCACTGCCGCTGTGCCAGGCGCCGTCCTGNGTCATCCCGGGGCGGGGTCATTCCTGGGAGGGGTCATCCCGGGGCGGGGTCATCCTGGGCGGGGCTATCCCGGGGCGGGGTCATCCCGGGGAGGGGTCAGCCCGGGACGGGGTCATCCCGGGGGTGGTCAGCCCGGGACAGGGCCGTGCCCACCCCGCGCAGCAGCCACGGGGAAAACCCGGGCCGGAGCAGGGGCGGGGGTCAGCAGGTCAGCGGGACCTGGAGGGACAGGGTGGCATTGGAGGCAGCCTGGATTGGGGATCCTTTCAGTCTTGCCGAATACTGTTATTGTATATTAAGGTAAAGTATTCAGTGCCACGCTTGTCGCAGCCAGGGCAGGACCTGCCTTGGAAAGGCAAGGTGTTAGGAGAGGTGTAGGGTGTTAGAAGAGCAGATGTAAGCTACTAGGAGTGGTGTGAGGTGTTCGGAGAGGTGTCGGCAGGAAGGCCACCTTAGCCCCAGCGCTCTGTGTGAGGCAGCCCCAGGACTCGGAGCAGGCAGAGCAGACGCCCCATCTCCTCTCAGCATGGCAAAGTTGCTTCCTTTTGAAACAAAACTTGTCCTTCTCCCCTCGGTCTGTGCCTGGGGACAGGAGGGAATGGAGAGGGATGTTGGGGAACGAGCGTTAGTCCAGCGTTCAGCTCAGGCAGGTAACAAAGAGTGAACCCGCCCAGCCCCTGTTCTAACCCAAACCAGCAAAAATTAAGCTCCAAGTTTGGATTCGAAGGTACATTTCCAGGAATTCCAGTTTATTGGGATTTCTACTCCCTGCTGTTTACCTCGGTAACTCAATCTAGACCTGTAACGCTGCCCTGCTCAGTGCCCCGCCGGTCTCCGTCCCCTCGCACCAGGGCACTGCTCCCAAGACACGGTAATGGATATATCAGGCAAATCTTAGGTGGGGAGGAAAAATCAAGTGGCTTCAGGAGACCTAAGGAATGTGCCTGCCTCGCTAATTCCCCAGGGCTAGTTTGCAGTGTGCCAGTGCCACGTTTGGAGAAAAGCAGTGCATCCCTGAAAGTATGCGGCGCCCAGGCACGGAGAGCAACACGCAGCTGCTGGCTGTCCCTGCTGTCCCGGCTGTCCCTGCTGTCCCTGCTGTCCCCACCCGCCGCAGGCACGGCAGCTCCCCCTGTTTGCATCTTCTGCAACAGAGAAGGCTGAAGCAAAACCAGTCACACTTTGACATCACTAAGAGTTTGAATTTCTGGCTGCNGCCGCGGACCACACGGACCCCTACAGCCCGCGCCCCCCCCGGCCCTGCCGCCCCCGCCGCGGGCGCCGAGGCTGTCCCGGTGTCCTGCCCGCTGTCCTGCCCGGCAGCCGCTCCGTGCAGCCGCCCGACCCCACACTCCCACCCGCTGCCGGGCCACGCGCGCCCAGCGCACGGAGCCTTCGCGGGCAGTGCCCGGAGAGGAGGTCCCGGACCCCTCCGGGGACCTGCGGGCACCCGCGGCCCCGGGACGGGGGGCAGGGGGAGCGGTTCCTCCGCCCGGCCGGCGAGCGAGGNTGCTGTTTACCTCGGTAACTCAATCTAGACCTGTAACGCTGCCCTGCTCAGTGCCCCGCCGGTCTCCGTCCCCTCGCACCAGGGCACTGCTCCCAAGACACGGTAATGGATATATCAGGCAAATCTTAGGTGGGGAGGAAAAATCAAGTGGCTTCAGGAGACCTAAGGAATGTGCCTGCCTCGCTAATTCCCCAGGGCTAGTTTGCAGTGTGCCAGTGCCACGTTTGGAGAAAAGCAGTGCATCCCTGAAAGTATGCGGCGCCCAGGCACGGAGAGCAACACGCAGCTGCTGGCTGTCCCTGCTGTCCCGGCTGTCCCTGCTGTCCCTGCTGTCCCCACCCGCCGCAGGCACGGCAGCTCCCCCTGTTTGCATCTTCTGCAACAGAGAAGGCTGAAGCAAAACCAGTCACACTTTGACATCACTAAGAGTTTGAATTTCTGGCTGCTGGACAGTCAATGCTTCTGCATCAAGTGGAGGCAGGAACAAGAGCTTAGTGTAGGGTTTATCTCTGGCCATTCCTGTTCAATGCTAGAGAAAAATGTGACTTGGGAGTGAGTAAATACAGTCACATGGGGACAACTTTACAGCAGTCTGTAAAATCAGTGAAGAAATGCATTTTATTACCATAGCCTGTGCCTCCCATGCTTTTCTCACGTTTCAGTCTTTTAATATCTTCAGGGGAACAACTGGCAGAAATCACGTAAAACACTAAAATAGTAGGCAGAGGTGGGGAAAAAATTGGATTTACTTGCTACTTTCTATGTAGGTTTTCATGGTCCATATCCTAAAGTGAACTGCTGATTCAAGTCTAAGATTTGGGCTATTAAGCTTAAAGCATCAGGAGGTATTCTGAGTCTGAGAGATGCTGATTGCTGCCTGCCCCTATGTCATTCATTATTATGACTTCTGTCTTCCAGAACAACTGCTCTGTGTACTGAAGCCCTGCTTCCTGGAAAGTGGCTGGACATCACCTGCTGATGGGAAGTAGAGAATAAATCTTTTGTTTTCCCTCACTTCTATATGCATCCTTTGCTTTTGCTTTATTAAACTGCCTTTATCTTGACCCACGGGTTTGTTCCATCTTACTTCCCTCCACCCCATCCTGTCCTGCTGAGGAAGGCAGTGATAGAACAGCTTGGTGAGCACCTGGCATCCAGCCGAGGTCATCCTACCACAAAAGAGTTTGTTCATTCATATTCCCATCACAGAGAAAAGTCCCTCAAAACCCACAGGACTTTTCAGAGTACAGTGTAGGACTCCCCTTTCGACGAGGTGCACCTCTAGCTCAGATGAGCAGTCCTTTTGGTACCTCGCCTATGTTGGGACCTCTGCAAGTACAGCCATAGCACAACCCCTTGTTCTAAGGATTTTCTTTCTATGCTATCCTTATTCTTAACTCAAATGGCATTAAGCCTAGAGTGTTTTCAGTATTTTTAGCTGTGACTTTCAAAAGGCTGCCAAAAGATAGCTGAAAAGTATATACCAGTGTGATTAATGCTCTCGGCGTTTCTTCACGATTCAGCTCTCTTAGAGGAGCTAAATGTGGAAGCATGACAAAATCACCAGCAACTGTTTCACTGGGGGTTTTCATTCAAATTTTTTCAACCCCAAAATTTCCTCCCCAGCTACATGACTGCAGTGCTAAAATTACTGAAAGCACCAAGGGAAGAACACAATGCTCTGGAGATGCCATTTACTTCCCACTGTCTTATCAGAAAAATATTTTACTGAGAACAAACCGCTCCCCAGTTTTGTTTACTGATTGCTAAAATTTTGGTTTACAGCTTGCCAGAATAAAGAAACAGATAAAATCCCCACTCCACTAGGACAAATGCTCCACCAGCAAACCATAAACATAAATGCAGACTCCAAAGGAGAAAAAAACCCCTGATAAATGTATGTATGAGCAGGATCCTACTTCTGTCTGCAGGAACTGGGAATCTAGGACTGGACAGGAGCAGAATAACAACATGTCCCTTTGGACACATCCTTTGCAATCCTGCTTCTCTAACTTGGTGAGAGAAGGTAAGTCATGTAACAGCCAAAATTGAGCAAGTAAAATTCAGTGCAGGTCAAGTGACACTACATGGAGCTCATCCAGTTTAAACCAGCTAAGAACCTGGCCTTATTTTATTTGGCACTGTGGACCTCAACTTTTACTGATGGAAAACTGAGCTGTTTTAATCAAAAACTGAGGCTCTGTGTCCTTTCTGCTGTAAGGTATAAATCTGTATTGGTTGGCAGCAAGAACCATGAAATATTTTTGATGCCATCTTGCTCAGCAGTGCTAGATGATTCTTTCTTTTAATGTAATAAGAGTTTAAAAAGAGAAATTGGCTCATGTTTCAGGGAACTTTCTGAGAGACTTACAAATCATGTGGCCCAAGTCATGGGAAAGATGTTACGAATTGCTTACAGCAAAGCCAACAGTTTTTGTAGGGCCACATTCATCCCAGCTACCAGTGACAGAGTGGGATGGCAAAGTGCACACAGCCACCCATGGCTCCAGCAACACGAGGGGCTTGAGTCTGCACCAGGTACGGGGTGAGGTCCAGACTCCTCTCTGTAGTGAGAAGAGATGGTTACTAGAGGTGAGGTTTCCCTGTAGAAAAGGAGAAACACAGGCACCTGTAGAAAAGCAAAATCCTTCTGGAAAACAGACCTCCAAGCCTGAGACCTCCAGCCATATCTCAAGACTGGTATTGATCAGTGTTCATAAAAGGAACAGGAGAGAGTTTCCATATGCATGAGATAAACTGGCATGGGTTGGTTTTGTACTGCTCTGTTGCAATACATTTATTTCTGGGCAGAGTGAAATCAGTNAACAGCCAAAATTGAGCAAGTAAAATTCAGTGCAGGTCAAGTGACACTAAATGGAGCTCATCCAGTTTAAACAAGCTAAGAACCTGGCCTTATTTTATTTGGCACTGTGGACCTCAACTTTTACTGATGGAAAACTGAGCTGTTTTAATCAAAAACTGAGGCTCTGTGTCCTTTCTGCTGTAAGGTATAAATCTGTATTGGTTGGCAGCAAGAACCATGAAATATTTTTGATGCCATCTTGCTCAGCAGTGCTAGATGATTCTTTCTTTTAATGTAATAAGAGTTTAAAAAGAGAAATTGGCTCATGTTTCAGGGAACTTTCTGAGAGACTTACAAATCATGTGGCCCAAGTCATGGGAAAGATGTTACGAATTGCTTACAGCAAAGCCAACAGTTTTTGTAGGGCCACATTCATCCCAGCTACCAGTGACAGAGTGGGATGGCAAAGTGCACACAGCCACCCATGGCTCCAGCAACACGAGGGGCTTGAGTCTGCACCAGGTACGGGGTGAGGTCCAGACTCCTCTCTGTAGTGAGAAGAGATGGTTACTAGAGGTGAGGTTTCCCTGTAGAAAAGGAGAAACACAGGCACCTGTAGAAAAGCAAAATCCTTCTGGAAAACAGACCTCCAAGCCTGAGACCTCCAGCCATATCTCAAGACTGGTATTGATCAGTGTTCATAAAAGGAACAGGAGAGAGTTTCCATATGCATGAGATAAACTGGCATGGGTTGGTTTTGTACTGCTCTGTTGCAATACATTTATTTCTGGGCAGAGTGAAATCAGTACAGAAAAGGAAGTACCAGGTAGCTGCTCTTGCCACCACTGTCACTCCAGGTTTGCTGTGCTGAACTGAGGATTTAGGTTAGATACATGGCAAAAAGCATCCTGAGAAATCTGTTCTCTGGCTTCCAATAAATGCAGTAAACCAGCTTACAACAGAAGACAACATGCAGCAGAAAGTAACTTCCCAAAGGGGGACCATTAGCAAAGCTTTACCATTTGCAGACAGAAATGTGCTGTTCATGGTTAAGTGACACTGCCTGCTATCCCTTCTGCACACTGTTCCATCCCTGCCCTCTGGATGCCCTGCACGCTCCCTTCTTGTCAGCAGGAAGCCCTGAGAGATACATGTTTGCTGTTAACTCACTTTAAAATTGCACTATGTTGTAAGAGGAAATAATACGTTCTCTCCTGTTGGAAACACATCCAGGCATTCCTTTAAAACAAGCAAACAATAAATCTTCTCTCATATAGAGGTTTCTTTGAAATATTAGTGAGTTTGCTGCGCCTCTTGCAGTCCAAATCACATTTCAGAAATGGATTTCTCTTTGGTTCTGACAGGATGTCCTAAGTAAAGGCTACAGTGCTGCACAGTACCCCACAAGGAAAGGTAACACAGAGGCGAAGCTGTCTGCAAGATACGAAAACAGGAGTAGGTTTTTCTCTGCTTAATGAGAATATCTGCAGTTAGATTACTGAGCAAACTCCAGTGAAAAAACTGAAGGATAAAATTACCTACAGTGGCACAACCTTCCCCCACAGCTGCTGTTTCACCACCAGTGCTGCACAGCCTGTTGCATTTCATTATGAGAAAGCTTTTGCCAGCAGGGTACCAGCATGCTGGAGAGCCAGGCCTCTCCAGCCTACCCTCCAACCTCTGGGGTCAGCAGAGGCTGGATTTGTTCATGGATCTGTCAAGTAAAATAAGAAATGTAAGCAGAAATGCTGTCTGGCAATATGAAACCATGCTCTGCTCCAACACAAGAGTCAGCACACAAACATTTCAGGTCCATAAGACTACTCGTTACAATCAGCACTGCACATGGTCAGCTCTGGAATTTCTTTTTTGAACTAAAAGTCCACCTTTTCCCAGTTATTTTTGAAGTACTGTAAGCAAACACCTGTCTTGAGAGAAGTCCCACTGAACTGCTGGACATCAGTGTGCAAACTGTACTCAAATGGATTTCAAAACTGCTTATAGGCATAGTTTAGAAGGACAAAATGCATTTGGTATCTAGTGCCTTAAGAAGCAGTCAAAGCAGAAAGGACAATTCTTAAGAATAATTCTTTAAAAAGGAGAAAGGAACCTTAGTTTGAAGATGATTTCTCATTGTGAAATATCAGAATGTTTTTCCCTGACCCCTGTTTGACAACAAAACAGGTACCCCTTCCTTTCCCCCTGGTTCCATCAATCCAGGCAAGGCTGAAGCACTCACCTGAGCACATTCCCATCTCAAAAGGGTCCAAGGAGGTTTTATCCAGTACTGTACATAAAGCTGTTGTATTGCAAAAAAGGCTATCAAAATAGGCAGTTTACTTAACATGCATGGAGTAAACCAGGGCTCTGCCAGACTTTTATATTATTAAAACATGAAAAAGGATGCCTAACTGCATTATGCTGATATTTACTTAGAGGAAGTATTGCTTTTGCTGTATTTGACCTGAGGGACTACTGAACAAAATGAGTTTGGCTTACAGGAATAAGATCACAAAAATAGCATTTTCTAAGGAAACAGGAAAGATTTGCTGATGTTCTTTGGAAGTGCAAATTAAGCTGCTACATGAGGGATAACACATAAAAGGTATTTTAAAACTGTCACATGGATTTGTGCTCAATCACAACTAAAAAAGTCCTTTTTAATTATCAAGAGGCAGCCCTTGTATTGAACTCCCACACCATTTGATTATCTCTTTGTTCAGTTCATGTCATAAAAAAGGAAACATTTGCAAAGAATGCAAGCATCCTATAAATGGCATTTGAACTGCAAGAGAGTTTATGTTATTCAAATAAACTTATTTCTAGAACTTAGCAATTGTCAACAATATTATTACTATTGTCATTATTAATACAATGTTGAAGTAGAAATATGAGGAAGAGGCATTGCCCTGGTTGGCTTAAAAGTCCAAACTGCAAGAAGCTGCTCATAGTTTTTAATCCTTTCTGAACATGATGACATGTTCAAGGTCACTGTGTGCTTCTGTTGTGCCGTACTTTCTAAAAAATAAAAATTATGTAAGTCGTTGATTTGTTTTCTGATTTTTGCTCTTTTGGGGTATACTTGGAACTATTTTAAGATTTTTTTCCGTGCAATCCACAGGATAGAAGCAACCTTTCCTTAATGAAAGAGCAAATGAAACTGACCTTTCCTGTCATTATTCACCACCACCGTGCCCAGAGGTAGAAATTTAGGGGAAACCATTAATTATTGCATGGGTCATGATAAATTTGACAATCCTGGTACACCTTAGGTCAGTGTCTCCCATCTATAACATATTCTAATGATGAAACACAGAGCCTAAACAGCAACTTTGTACAGCACATGTGCTCGGTGGTGCAATCCTCATTGCCAGCCCTCAGCCCTGCTCCCACAGCTGCCTGTACGTGGATGGCTCCAGTGCTGCAGGAATCTCGCTGACACCACGGGACTCAAATCAAGGCTGCAAACGATCGTTTGTAAGGTCAAGGGCTTCCTGTCCCGGGAAGACACTCTAATTACATGTAATTACTGCTAGCAAGGTACAACCACTCTAATCTATCTGCTGCAGGTCAGTTGTCAGCTGGGGTGTGACCTGCCTCCCAAAATCACAGTGAACCAAAACCAGCTTTTTCTAGATATGCACAGACAGTGACCATGATGGATGCCAAACAGAACAGTCCCAGCTGGATACATGACGTTAACCTGCAGAGTGAAAAGGGGCAGAATGAAAAGCTGATGCTAATTAAATACCAGTCACATCAGTGGTGCTGATAGATAAGTCCCTGAACTGGGTTTTAAGCCATTCTTTCTTTCTGGGGGCTGTCTGCTTATAGAATTGGAAGCTTTTCAGCATTTCATACGGGCTCCAAGAACATATCACTTACTGAACATTATAGAAAAGGCCACCCAGTAGGAATTTTACTTCATCTCTGGCACAAAATCAGCATTCAGTGCTTGGGAAGGAAAAGAGCAAAAAAAGAGCTCAACTGCATTTCTGATAATTTTACAAAGCCATTGCATTCTTCAGGAACGCCTGTACAAGCCAGTGGCTTTTTGCTTTTCCCTTGTGAGAGTGGGAATTACAGGGTAGTTTATAAACCAAGATTGAGGCAGCAGGGGAAGTGTTGTGCGGGGGCAGAGGCAGGAGGAGCCCGGGGGCAGCACGGGGGGTTCCCCTGGCACGGGGCTGCGGGAGGGGCAGCGCCCGGGGCTCCGCAGCTCCTCCTGCCTGGACGGGCACATCCAGCCCTGACACGGGAACAAGGACACGGCCACAAGCGTGGACAGGCCGTGCAGGACGGACAGAGCTGCACGGAGCGGGGCTGCGGGACACGGCAGTGTGCGGTGTGCCACCGCCACCGGCCACCGACCGGGGCTTCGTCACCGGGACACGGCTGCAAACCAAACCCCTGGTGCCGCGGGGGAAGGCGTGACAGGGATGTAACTGTGCCAGGCTGGGCTGCCCCACGGCTTTTAGTAGCTCGTTTGAATCAAATTGCCGTGTACAACTGGATTAGACGGTTGTTCTTCAAAGGTTACACCCTGAACACTATTAAGATTCATGTGTTTTTCAGATGAAGTCATCTGAACTATTGCTTTCCCAGCTGCTCCCACGATGTACAGGCTGCTGACAGTTTCATTTTCCATTACTTCCCTCCACTTTGCAAACTCCGTGCCCACTTGATCACTGAAGGATAACAAGTGCTTCCAAAGAATTTGAACAGCGGTGTGTAACAAAGCAGTCAGGCTACAGAATCTGAGTCCCAATCAGCTGATGAATAACTTCGGTTATTGCCTGCCACAAGCAAGTCAGAGGCAGGACAAAACAAGTGCTTAGGTTTATCTCAGCTGGTCTCCTACACTGTTTTTTATTCAGGATTGCTGATCCTCTGCTCCACAACTTCATCATGTCATCGTGCTGCCATACTCAGTGTAATGAAAATAATTAAGACAAGTCTAATGAGATTATTAGCAAAGCAGGAAAGGAAGCATCTTATAACTCTTCCTGAGAATTAAAACCAAGTAAACAAGTGACCTTTTCCTGGGAAGCTCCTGGGAATCAAAAGGAAAAGTCTCATGAAGCCAGGCAAGCAGCTGCTCTTGGTTCTCTTCACATTAGGTTGTTCACCTGAACATACTGCAGCATTTCCAAAGCACTGTCCAGCTTCTGGGAACCCGGAGTTTCCCAAGGAAAATGCCCCATCACATCCCACCTCAAGGAGCCAGTGCCAGAGCAGCCTGGGAAGCTGGCTGCCAGCAGGCAGAGCCAGGCTCCAGCTGCCACCAGGGACCCTGTGCCACAGCTGCTGGGAGAAGGGCAGCTGGGGCAAAACCAGCTATACAACCATTCATTAATAATTAATGGTGTATACAAATATTATTCTGCCTCCCCAAGAAAAAGGCCATGCAGTCCCACCAAATTCAGGCTCCTTCAGAGGGCAGCTGAGTTGCAGAGCCTGGATGCAGAAACAGCTTCTCAGTTCCCTCTGGGGGCCAGTTATGTGAATTAAAATGAAAGGGATTCACAGCCAGGTCAAACTCAGGTAGACAAAGCAATGTTCAGACACAGAGGCTGCTTTAGTCTCCTTCCTAAACTGGAGCATGCCAAAAGCAAAGAGATTTGTAGCAGTACATGGATTAGGGAGCAGTTGAGGTCAGCACGGAGTCCAAGAATTTCCTTGAAACAGTGAGAATTTAAAAACTGGATATTTTTTAAAATAAAAAATGAGATCACCTTGTAGTCATTTGACAGCATGAACTGGTGTGTTTGAAAGCACAAAACACATCCTTTTGACATCAATGCACCTGAACCCTCCATTTCAGAGACAGCAGGAGCAGGTGGAAAGCCTAGAGTTCAGCTCAATTGCATGAATTTTATGCCAACTTGTAATATGGCAGAGCAATCCTAAAATTACATTATCATACCTGTTAAGGCAAGCAGCCACCATATAAATTATGCAGTTCTGTGCACTCTTAAGCTGAAAGCATTTTTCATTTTAGACAAGGACAACAAATGCTGCCAAACTGAAAGAACAATAGTTTCAAAAATTGTTCACCTACAAGAATGCAAACAATGATAAAAAAAAGACCTTTCCCTTGGATAAGGTTGATAGAGTTTAATCCCCAGATACTCAGTGTGAATTTTCCTTTTTCTTTTTTCTTTTTTTTTCTTTTTTTCTTTTTTCTTTTTTTTTTTTGTTTGATGAGCTTCAATTCTGAAACTACATGAAAAAGAGAAAGGTCAAAAGAAAAAAAGGCATAAGGAGAGTTAATCATATGCAGGGAAAAGGTTATGCAGCCAGTGCAAATCCAAGGGAACAGCAATGGTACAAAGGCAGAACCATTTCACTGTGATTTACCATGCAGGGGAGAGCTTGCTTTGGCTTTGACACTCGAGCTACGGAGCAGAAATGGATTCTCTGATGGTGGCACTTTAAGTTAGAAAGCCATTCTTTATCCGGCATCCGTCAGGGCACTCGTGGTGCTCAGCTCTCCTGCACACAAGGTGTTTAAATTTACCATGTTTGTTAACACCACAGCTGCTGCAGAACCATCCCCTGCTTCTGCAACAAAACTCCTTCCAGCACTTCCATCATCCTGGTCCAGCACAATCCAAGGCAGCCTAATCCCAGGGTATGTGGGTGCTACACCAGCATCCCCAGGAGGTCTGGGGCAGCATCACAAGTAGCTGTTTCTCTGCTTTTCATTTTTTTCTCAGGTCAGAAGGCAGGGGAGACCAGAGGAGTGTTACTGTCAACCCAAAAGGCCTGAGCCAGATCCACATATTTGTCCAGGTGCTTACATTCACATCAATTTCACATTGACTTGGTGACTAAATACACACTGCTGTGGGTCCAGGTGTCACAGTTCTATTGCAAGGCGTTGCACACAAACAAATCCCTTTGACTGCAGCAGGCATCAGTTTCCTGAAGCGATACAAGAAAAGAAAACTTCCTACGTGGTCTGTGCCTGTCAGACAGGCTGGATCTCCTCCCCACCCTGCCCACCTGTGGGGGCCAGTGCAGGGCACAGGCAGGCAGCTGCACCCCGGGAGCATCCTCCATGGCAGGACAAGAGCAGTGGGTGGGTGCTCCATCTCATTTCAGTGCTTGCTTTTCTTTTTTATTTTTCCCCAGGAAGAGGAAAGCTTGTTGGACAGGGATTTTGCTCTAGGAAGCTCTGGCTTTTGAACAGCTAAAAGGAAAATAGGCCTTCTTTCTGGAGTGAGAAAAGGGACAATGTAAAAGAACCAGACCATTCCAAACCCTTTACAAGGAAATGGAATTGTGCTTTTTGATAATAAGCTGTGCTCATTCGGGGAATTGAATACAGAGGATTAGGTGTATTTCTGACCAAGTTACTTTGAGGTGACAAGCCATGGTGCTCTCCTCAGAGGAGTTTATATTATTGGTACCTTACAGACTTTCACTCTCTGCAAGCTTAAAAATAACAGCAAGTTCATGAATTAACTTTTAGGCCGCAAACACTCCGCAAAAGCTTATAAATAATTTTTTAAACCACAAACAAGGCTGTGCAATAAGCAAGCAAACTGTACTGTGCATTTGAAAATCAGCCCAGTGATGGATTTAGAGGCTTAAAGCAACTCTTTCACTGCACTTGTTGGAATCTTTAATTACACACTTCTCTTCATCCCCAGCCATCAGCTGTGACACTGAACTAGGGAGCTTTATAAATCACTGGGTTAGACTGGGTTTGGTGTCATCACACAATTACAGATTTAGCTTATTTCAGGAAGACAGAGCAGTTGGAACACTGTGATCTTTCTCAAGTGAAACATGGAATTCTACAGGAAGTTTTTTAATTAGGTTTCAGGCCAACAGAAGCAACTCCTAAATATCCTGGCAGTGCTTTGTCTGGATGATGCTGCCTTGCTTGGGGTTTGCCTCTGGGCTTCAGTTTTTGATGACTGACACTTCTGTTTAGAGAGTGAATAAATGGGAGCTGCTTGAAAGGGAACATTTGTGAATATGTTTCAGTGTACACAGATTTGAGTCACGAAGTCTGTTAACACACAGTTCCTGGTACTGGCCCCTTCCATTTTATCTCGAGATAGGAGTCCTTGCTCCACCCATAGCGAAGTGACTGCTGTGCTGCTGCACTCGGGGCTGCTCTCTCCTCTTAGCTGAGCAGTGTAAGCAAGAACTTCTTTGTTGTCCCAACGTGACTTAAAACATCAAACCAAAGCAGATTTTGCTTTCTGTGTTCAGTTCTCCTGAACAGGCAGTGCTGCTCTCTAGGAGCAATGAGTTAGAAGTAAAGTCAGCAGCTGACAGGTGCCATCTATTACCTTCACAGGAGAGTAACCCTGGAGGGCCTGGAAGATTAGTGCCAGGGCACCTCTGGTTTGAGTGAAATGAGCCCCAGGTGGGTAACAGTCAAACATGAATACCCCTGGTGTTCAGAATCCTCTGTAAAACAGGCTGATGGTTGTGATCTTTTGCTATGAGCTATTCCCATTCTGTAACTGGTAATCTCAGCCCTTCATCCCAAGCTTAAAAGGGCACATATTGATACAGAATTTGTGTTCTTGGTTCCTGTTCTCTGGTCAAACTGAGCATTTCACCCTCCTGTCATTTTTCAAAGCCTTAATTGGCAAAAAGTGAATGTGACAGAGCAAAAATACGTATTAGCTGAGAGGGCTTTAAATGCCAGAGAAAGGGCTTTGGTGTTGATAGATGAGAGGGAATTAGAGGACACATTGATGTTGGGGTAAAGATACAGGATCACGCAGGTGCTGACTTCCTCAGCAGAGTGTCAGTGGTTTTTTTGCATCTTCTTGAAAATTGCTATCTTTTGCAAAGGATCAGGGCTCTGTGAGCTACTAGTCAGACTCCTGGGTATTATGGAGCTGCCACAGGCAATCACTGAAATGTGTCTGTAGGTTGTCTCATGTTCAGATCCATTTGCACTCAGCTAAATGACTGGAAATCAGCAGCAGCGCCCATTTGAGGCTTTGGGGACAGCCAGTGAGAACTTCTCATGTGCGCTTGTGATCCCTCCATGCTTCCTCAGTGAAGGTAAATGTAAATGCTTTTCAACTTTTGGAAGAAATCTGAATTTGAATTTCAGTCTTTCAATGTCCATATTCCTTTTTGGACTCTCCTGTGATTCTTGGACAAGACATTTAACAGTTCCCAGTCTTGCCCTTCCCGTTGTTTAAAGACAGGCACTGCCCTCTCTGTGGGAATGCTGTGTGAAGTGCTGACAGTCAGAACTAAGGAGAACACATCTACAAAACTTTTGGCGATAGCTCATATAAAAATATCACCAAACCCTGCCATCTGCCCAGAGATTATTCAGGCATCTGCCATGCACAGAAATATCTGGCAGAATAAAACAGTCCATAAACCTGGTCCCAGTAGTAACTGATGCACCCAGTAACCTGACTTCTTTGCTGAAGAATCTACCACCACATCACGTGAGAGATGAGGGAGAGCCTGGTCATACCTTTCCCCTCCAACCACACGTGGCCAGATGCTGAACCCCACCTTCCCAAAGGGCTTCCCATGCTGCAGCATGGCTCCTGCCATGGAAGAGGTGGCTGCCCTTCCTGCCACTATAGAGATGGGATCATCAGGCATGAACCAGGCCTGTGTTTTCAACAAGCATAGAAGTCCCTGCCCACGTTAGCTGCCTTGGTCCCAGGTGCAGGCACACATGCACAAGGCAAAGCTGCTCTCTGCTACGTGAGGCACTCTCTCCCCGTGGCTGTAGCAGAGCCAGCTACTCCCATTGCAGCTCAGGGCTCTGGATCAGCCTCAGTCAAATGACAGAGCACAAAAAGCAAATCTGGCTCCTGAAGGAAGCTGAACACTCTCAGTTCCTAATGAGCTTAAGAGAGGACGTTCTGAAACCAGTAAGGACAAAGAAATCTAAGTTATCCTGATTAGTTCTTCAAGTCCTAACCTTCATCCACTGCTTTTTCACTATATAAATCCAGTATTAACATTTAAATAAAAATCAATATAGTCACCTTGTTCCTTTTTTGATTAGTAACATCCAACTTCATGGATTAAAACTAGATGAAACAGATTTCATTATCAGTTTAGAAGATAACTTTTATTTGATCTTTATATTGGTATGTTATCTTATTGATGAGTCCAGTATGGAAATTCCAAGGCAATCATGTGTCCAATGGAATCATTCTGTATAAAACCGTGTAAGATACATGTTTTGAATTGAAAATGTACTGACAATGTATTATCTACATATGCCCTTTTTTAAAAGAAAATTACAGAATTAATAGGAAATAAAGATTATTCATATTAGGCCTGACTCCAACTAGTAATGAGATTGGCTGTGAAATAGCCCCACAAATACTTTTCTTGTACTCAGTGGAAGTACTTAGGTAGGCAAATACTGCAGGGCCCTGGCAAAAGTGGGAGAATTTGGGCTTCTCTGATTCAAAGGTTTATTATTAACAAAACCCTCGGTTGCTCAAACCCCACAAAATGGTTTCAAGTGAACAGTCACACCACTAGTCGGAGAAAGGCACACATGAGATAAAGGAGAATGAAACAGCTCACTGACGTGTTGATACACAGCTGATAAGGAAAACAAAAAACCGACTTCAAAAAATAAAACAGTTGAGTTTCAGCAGAAGCCAGAAGCAGCATCTGATCTCTTTTCTCTCCCAGCATCAAGAAGGTGTGTGCGACGATGCTGAAGATATTTCCAATTCTAGCTGTCCTTGCAGGTAAGAATAACAAACTGATCGAAATGGCACTGAGACAAAGGACCTTGTTGAAGTAGGAGAGCAGGTGAACCTGACTGGCAAACTAGGAGAACATTCGAGATGAATTATTTCAGGATGGAATGAAAACCATGGCTGTACTGCCAGCCCATTTTGTGGAAACCCAGAAACCGACCCCTTCCTGGTAACAGCTTTTTGCTCAAGAGCAGAGTTTTGGCATTGGTAGATTAATGCTTTGCTCTGATGTCAGGAAGAGGCAAAGAGCTCTCATATGGAGCATTCAGGTCTTTCAAGTGTTTCAAGGTCAGGTTTTTCCATATTTGGCTTTTGTCTCCCCTTGATAATAGGACTGGAAAATGACGCCTCAGTCCCTCAACCACCAAAAATTGAGGGGGAATGCTTAACTTTCAGCATGCAAATAATCTTTGGATTTCCCTGAAATTAAATGAGGACATAATACTTTGTGTAATCTAGGAATTTTATGGTATTGTAAAAACTATATATTATTTATGTTTCAAGGGCATTTCATTGTGCCAAGCTTTACTTTCAATATATACAGAAGCAGCCACTTTAAGTCTAACGCTCCATGGAGAGGAACAGCCCCTGTATCCACTACAGAAAACGAAAGCTAGTTTCCACATCTTCTTTTCCAGATGGATTTATCTGGTTTGGGTGCCTCAGAAATATTTTAAGTAGTTGCTCCTGGAGTTTCAGTGTTCTAACTCTCACACATATATAAACGCAACAGATTTTTCCTTAGATATGAAAAGTAATTCTGAGTAGGTACCAATAATTTTCAAAGCAATGTCCTCTAATTTGAAAATTCTGGATTTAAGACTAGCAATATGTCCATATTTGTGGGCACCACTGACTGGGGGTTTCTGTTGTGGCTCAGAAAAGATCAGCAAACTTGGATTAATTTCCTGAGTGTTAAAAACTGCAAAGGACTTCAGTGAAAGTGGGAGATTGCTAATTAACTGCAATGACTTTCTCTGTGGGAAGGAAACAGTCTCACTATAATATTGATGAGTAAAGATATGGATCAACCATTTTTAACGAGTCATGGTCCTGTCCACACTAGCTGTTTTCACTGAGTTATTTCTTATTTGTGCACTTTTTAAAATTTAACCCAAGAGGCCTGTATGTATGAAATGGGATTAGAGGTTGGAAGCCATAAATGCAAAGTGAAACTCCCATTAACATTCACAGTGAGGGAACAGGCTCTGTGGGGCCAGTTCGCTCCGTTGTCAGTCAAAAGCTCCATCTTGCAATTAGTATTGGCTTTAAAGAGCCCCACTGGACAATGTCAGTCTGATAGGTTTTGACAGTATATTTCTACTTGAGGGGAGATTATTTCAATTAAATGTATTTCTTCAAAATACAGTTTTATGGAAACTAGAATGCTTTGTGGCGTTGTTTCTGCTAAAATTAATTTCTTTGGGAAAAGCTTGTAACAGTCAGGCTCTGTGGCACTCCTGACTCCAAAACCAGAGAATGATAAAGTAAATATGTGGAGCAGATGACTGGAAAATGGATGTTTTCAGTAGAATAATATTGTGTTGAAAGATGGTACCTTTAATCCTGCAAGAGCAGAAAATAAATTCATGTAAACTGTGGCAAGAAGCTATCATCCTCTGGCCAACACTAATTCTTAAAGCTGAGAACAGTGAACTGAGATACCTAAAATAATATTCCACAGCATTTATATTAGATCTCAGTAAGGATTAAGCTGCTGTGAACTCACAGGACAAGTAGGACTGGCAGCCAGCCCCGGGATCCCCTCTTTCCCCAAGGCAGGTTTGACACATCTAGGTCAGTCTCCAGCCATTCCTGTGACACTGTCTTCACATATAATATAAATCTTGTTGTAGTTTAAACCCATTAATTCCCATCCTAGCCACCATCAACATGCAACTTAAATTATTCCTTTCTTCCTTGCAGTAAGCTTTTACTGTTGAAGACATGAAACACGGAAAATAGTACCCAAAGAGTTCAGATAGGTTTGCATACTGTACTAACTCGTGAATTTGCAATATTTACAGAGTTAAAAATGACAAAATAGATTGTTTCTTTTTATAAACAATGTTTTCTCACACAGGGCTGTTAATTTCAGCAAAATACTCTTTGGTATTACTGCAGGTCCTGCTTAAACTCTCAAAAGCAGCACCCAAACATAAGATGCACAGATCCTGCATTGAGAAAAATATTTTACATCTTTTGTCTCTATCATTAATATGGGCAATAAACCCACATGAAAATTATTGAAACATGAAATTCTCACCTTGCCTCTTTTGCATTGAAGCTCCAAAAGACTTATGTTTTCCATGCCATTCAAAAGAAATGCATTCTCTGTCTGAATCTTCAGACATTAGCTTTGAAGCTGGACTCAATGACCTACCAAAACTCTGAAATTCAGACTTATTCTTCTGACAGCTCTAGCTTTGCTGTCATGTGGCATCATGGCTAGTAATTCACATAGAGGATGGAAACAGATAAATACTGTAAGGTGGTGCTTGATTCCTTTCATTACTATGATTGTGCAGTCAAGACTGACCAGAACACTTCGGGGAAGGGCTCACAAGTTGTGTTTGCTCCCTTTCTGCTTTGAGCACAACACAAAGGGTTGACTGAGTTATCAAAGAACTCCGTACAACCCACATAGTAAAAGCAGCTCCAAAAAGTTTAGTTTTACTTTTCCAATGTAATAGTGTCGGAAAAAAACCCAGCTTCTGGAGGTAAGCCCTTAGAAACCTAAACAAAAGCAAAGTAATTAGCGAAAGAAAAGCAGAGAAAAGCTGCTGGGCTCCAGCCTGAGGGACCCAGCAGTGAGGATGTTTGTAAAGGAGATCAGACATGTAAAGAAATAACTGCAAAAACACTAAAAAGGGCAAGAAAGGTGTAAAAGATGGGTAGACACAGCTGTGAATGAGTGTGCAAGCTCAGGAGAGCACTGTGAGTGCAGAAGAAAGGTTCAGTTTAACCACAGACTCATAGTGAGAAGAAGAGTATCGGCAAACGAGAACAAATATGGGTTTAGGAACTCTGCTTTTTAAGAATATTATTTGTTGTAAGAGCAGAGGTATTCTGAGGGATTTATTTGCTTGTTAGCTTTTACCCAGTCCCAGCTTGTTATCACTGAAATTTCCACACAAAGCCTAAGGGAAACTGTACTGAAAAGGAGAACAGCCAGATATGTCCTAGAGCTTTCTTCAATAACCCAGCCAGTAAGGCACTCCTGCCTGGCTCCCCGGGCCAGCCCCAGCTGATCTCTCCTCACCACGCTTGCTGCCCACAGGCCACGCCAGCGGGGTCGTGGTGACCGTCCCTGAGAAGACAGTGAATGTCACGACAGGTGGAAACGCAACCCTCCTCTGCACATACGCCAGTTCTGGAACGCTGGGAAATTTCTTTATTCAGTGGAGTTTTTACAGTGCCAAAGAGAGCCAGCTGCATACCGTAAGATATTTATTTATTATTACTATGAAATTGTATTGAAGATAGCCTTAAGTCCTCAAAGAGTCTTGTTATGTTTGATAGAGTTATCCTTACTACAGACCAGGTAATGTTGGGGTTCCTACCCTAGAGACTAAGGACTGGGGTGAAGAGAAATTTAGGGGCAGATGAACTAATTACCTAGGCTCCTAGTTCCCACTGACATGCCTGAACGCCTTCACAAACTGATGAGAAAGTACAGAAGTGATTCAGATGCTCAAACGACTTGCTCCAAGTCACACAGGAAGCGTGAAGCAAAGACCAGGTGTCCAAAAATCACACAAGAGCTGCAGCCCCTGGACCAGCTCCCTCTTCTCTTGTCTGGCAGATATTTCCTGCCATTGTGAAAGCTGCTTTCCTGCTGAGACACCCTTGCCTATGACAATGTGTTGTTCCCCATCTAAGGGTCAAATGAGAGCTCCTTGACTTAGGCACTGCAGTTGCCTTTTGGCAGCTCAGTGAGAGGTGTTGTGCATGACAGTGGACCATGGGCACAAAGTGAGCAGCAAAAGTGTTGGCAGCACTCTGCAGAAAGTTGTCATAGCAGGAAATTTGCCACAGCAAACTTGCATTGGTATTTCATGGCATCCCATGGCCGTCACTGTGGAAACAGAACAATTACAGGTCAAGGGCAAATGGTCCCTGCCCTTCCCGAGACCCCAAGAGGCTTCAGAGCCAAACAATATCTTACTCTGAGGGTATAATGAGACTGTTTTGTAGGCTGGAGTGTCAGCACAGATGGGACTGGGAAGGACACCAGTACCAGGCTCTAACTACTGCCCGAGCCTCTCATGTGGTTGTAAAGACCTTGCAGAGCAGCCTGGTCTGCCTGGAAGGAGTCAGGGATGGGATCTGTAAGTGCCTAAATGTACTCACACTACTGCCCAAGCTCCAAGAGCTATCCTTTAATCGTATGTTTTGGTGGGGAAATGAACCCATGAATTTCATTCCCAGCATAACCCACAAGGTGTGAGCTCCCATCAGCTCAGTCCTGACACGTGCTGAGCAGTCAGCAACACCTTCCTTTATAAGAAGAAATCCTCATTACAAGTGTTGCTGAATCCTTGAAGATGACTGGGATTCCTTTTCCATGCCCTGGTGTCAGGCTTGTGCTTGTGGGACAATAGCTTCCCATTCTTTTTGTCCTGTTGCCAACATTTTTTTTCTGAAAGTTCAATCCTCCTGCCTGGTGTGACAGCTGAGAGTTGATGTGAAGAAATTTGACTTAGAGAAGTGTCACAGTCCACAGTCAGGATATTTTTGTCACAAGTTTCCTAATAATATTACAATAGGAGGTTTGCCATGGCTGACAGAGTTGTACCTTCTATTTGGTTTATCAGTTACAGCAGAATTAGCCTGTAATTTGCAGAATGTGCAGGTTGTAACGTATTTGGCATTGAACAGCAATAGCCAAATTGCCAGAAATGGCAATTTAACCTAAGACAGAACTGCTCACTCTCCTGCAGTAGGTCACAGCCCCAGGTTAAGTCTGTATCAATGCTAAGTACAAACTCTGGGCCCATCCCAAATTCTGACTCTAGCTGAATGCCAGACTGATGTATGCACACCTTGCCTGATTAATTGTGTGAGTAGTTGTTACTCATTGCTTGCTTTCCTCAAGTTAAAACTATTTTATTAAATGAAGAATTATTCCAGACAGGGTAGTAGCTACAGGTTTCCTAAACTATATATAGTACAATATATTATAATTTTGATCCGGTATCTTACATCTTAAATTTGAATCACTTGTTCAGGTGGGAAGTACAGCACTGGCATAGGAAGCTTGTCTTCTCCAGGTTTGGTTAGAGTCTTTCTGTTTTACTTGCATCAAATTTTCCATATTGCAACACACTAAATGCCATACGTTTTTCTGGTCACAGTCAAGAGAAATAAGCAGATTGCAGTAATAAGTAGTTTAGAGGGAGAATCACACAGTTTCAAGAGATCCAGGAGGGGAAAACCATTTGTAAACTGTGACTAATGATGAGAAAAATACCCCCTGAGAATTATAATCATAAAATACTGTGGGTGGTTCGGAATACGCTCAACAAGAACTAACTGATGCAAGAGTACCAAATGTCAGGGAAACCTTATGGATCAACCCCTCCAGTGCTCCCTCCTGGCTTCTGCAGCTCTCACTGCAGGCAATAGGAAAGCTGTGCCAATAAGGGGAAAACTGCTGGGGAAAACTGCAGCTGCATTTCCCCATCTGAAACTAATTTCACGGCAAATTCACTTTCACACTGCAACACATTTGTAATGGCTGCATTTGTGATGGGTGATTTGCATTCTCATTACATGAAGTCAGTTCAGTCTGGAGAGGCCATGGGTTAGTGCCAATCCCATTCTCCTTGAACACCAAGGCACAATCTCCTCACTGCAGCTCCCGTTCTCGTGGGCTGGCACGCTCAGTGCGGCTCAGAGGGTTCCCTTTGCTCCCTGCAGCCTGCTGGTGTCCCTGGAGGGTGCAGGACTGGGGCCCTGCTCTTTTCAAAATGCTTTCAGCGACCCATTCAGTCTTACATTACTTGACCCTGTATCCTTTTTCCAGCACCTGGCAATTCCTTACCATTTTGAACCTATTCACAATAAAATTAATGCTGTTAATGTGAACAGTGGGAAGAAAGGACTGTGATTACTTGTGGAAAATATGGTTTAAGAAACCACACAACACAGCTGAACATAAAGTTGGATTTTCACCCTCCCTCTGAATGAGGTTGGTATTTCTATTTCAGGCTGGTGACTCTTCTGAGTTTCAGAAAGGACTGGGAGCCTGAAAGCCTACATGTTTTTTCTTTTAGAAGTTTAAACAAAAAGACAATCTCTCTATAAACCTGGCTTTGCCCTGGTGGCTTGGCATGTAGCTGAATTAAGTTTCATGTTTTGTTCCAAGTAGGAAACATATGCATGGCAATGGAGGAGGTTGCCAGCTTTGGCTTTCATTGTTCAGGTAAAACAATAATAATATACAATTCAAAAATATATTTAATATGCTGGTAAGATGACAAACCCAACTGTATTGGAAAGACTGGCACTATATCTTACTGAACACCACAACAATAGCTTGCATTTTGAGTGGAATTAAATTATTTAATTTTATGAGACATTTAGATTCTTCTAACAGATCCATAAAAAACCAAACACTTCCTTATAAATCACATATATTTATCCTGAAAATTTGTTGAAAATTCTGGCTCTATTCAAAATTTGCCAATTTTTTCAGCAACTAATTGGATAACATTTTCAAATTCCATTCTTGAAAATTGGAAAATTCTGCCAAGTATTTTGAAGACAGGAGACTTAAAATTTTTGTGAAAAATTACAGAAAATACATCTCCTACCTACTACATTTTAAAATATTCCTGACATCCTACTAAATGCTAGATGTCTTGATGACCATGTTATTCACATGGGCAGTATACTCGAAATAAAAAGATTAAGCTGAGGAGATATTCTCTATAACAAATAAGTGTGGAAAAATTATTGATTTTAATAAATACTGTTTATTTAAACAATTGAGAACATGGCCCTTTCTCTCTACAGTGGCAACAAATAAAAGAGCAAGCTGTGAGCATTATATACATTTATAAATGTTCTATACAATTAAGGCAAATCTATACCATTAAGAAGCTTTTGGCTTTAAGCATTAATGAATGGGAGGTTTCAGTTACTAGATTTTAGGACATAACATACAATAAGCAGAGGCCATAGGTACCCCTTTATTTTACACTGCCACTTACAGTACAGATTTTGCAGTGTTTTGAGATCCATAAGCTCAGGTGCAGTCCTGGCTGGAGTGGAGTGAGCAAGGCCAGGATCAGGACCAGTGCCAGCGTTAATTTAATGTCCCTGAGTATTCAGCAACAGGTTTTACCTTGCCTCAGGAGGAGGCTGTGCTTTTCATTACTTTGCAGACCTGCTACTGATGCAGATGTGCCTCCCAGCACAGCCTGTGTGAGGTTGGTTTTGTCTTTTGCTGCTTGTTCTGGTGTTTTCCTGCGCTGTTCTGCCTTGCCCACCCTCCCCAGTGCTGCCACAGGTGCTCGAGAGCTCCGACCATGGCAGTTACACCACAGCCAGGCTGCTCAGGCAGCACCACGAAAAGGGAGGCAGCAAACACAGCCAGGTGTTCACAGAGCTGTTTTGAAGACAGCACAGCTTTACAAGGTGTGTGAATATAGACTTTTTACTAATTGAGCCTAATTCTGCTCTTTTCCTGAGAAATTGCTCTAGTAGAAGTAATTTCCCTCACTTAAAGTTAATAATGTGAGTATAAAATCATGGAAAATAGGATGCCATACATCCTATTTCTAACTTTTTCTTCTTGCCATTTAGCCCTTAGCAGCATGTCCTTTAATAGTAAATTTAAGTTTTAAATAATAACTCCCAGCCAAAGATCTTGAGAACTTCCCAGTACTGAGCGATCTCTATTTTACATCCAGACAAACTGAGGCTAACACAATTTATTCTGCTCACCCAGGGTACATCACAGCCTGGCCTGGCTCATAAGGTAAAGTCTCAGCTCCTGCTAAGACCTACATTTGTGCTTCATTTCGTGCTCTGAGTCACTCGGCTGGCCCCAGTGTAAAGCACCTAAGTAAATGTTTGAAAGCTGAAGCCTCTATTGACTCTTCGCAGGCGAGGCTGCAGCCTTGCAAAGCTAAATACAGCTCCTGAACCTAACCAGGGCCACACCTTGAGCCTCCAGCCCAGGCCACCCACAGCTAAAGTCAGTGAAATGATCAGGGACACTACCTGGCTATCCAAGATTGAAATTTTAAATTCTCAATATGAGTAAAGATCATGGATGCCTGTTACTTTAGGCAAAACAGAATTCTTGATAGACTTCTTATGAAAATGTTCTCTAAAAAAAAAGTGAGCTTGTGGCACATTGGTCAGCAACAGGGGCCAAGGAGGGAAAGCCCAAAGGAGGAAAGAGGCAAGAAGAGTGACCTGAGCACAGATGTGTCAGCTCCTTCCACCCTGACACCCCAAATTCAGATTATCAGTAGTCCCAATGCCAGCACAACTCTGCTGCTCAGCACAAAGCAAGGCATGGCCGTGGGCACTGGGCTACCACATGGCAGAGCCAGAGGCCAGCCAGCCCTGCGGGGGGAGTTTCCATAAAAGCTTTTGAAAGAACAAATTCCCCTGCATGCAGTCTGAGCAGTTCGGGGGACACCTTCACATGCTTTCAGCCACAAGACACCTGAGATCCTGTGTTGCAGAGGCTGTCAGTGCTGCAGGGGACACCAGCATGGGAGCAGAGCAGTCCATTCCAGCCCATGAGAAAGATGAGTCTGTGTGAAGCACCTCCTGAGGCTGTACAGGGAAACTTCCTGGAAAGGGCCTCTCTCATACATAAGCATTTCTCTTTGCCTGGAGGTGATTTTTAAAAACTGAGTTTTATCTAGCACACAGATGACTGAGCAGGCACTGTAAGGAACAGCTTCATGGAAAGCAGAGGCAACACCTCCAGCACAGAGGAATGGAGATGCTGTTGCCATGTCACTGCAGCTGGAGTGACTCTGGATGTCAGTGGGACTATGGTGGCCTGCCTGTGGTTACCACAAAGGAAAGTGCAGACAAGCAGAAAATAATCTGCTTGTAACAGGGGTGTTTGGAGCAAACATTAGACTTCAATTTTAGTTTCCCTAATTTTAGGTAAAGCTTAGGAGTAAGATTCTATTGATCTTGCAGTTGACAAGGCCTGAGATTCTTTCTGCACGATACACTGAGCATGAGGCACCCTGCCCTTGTGATCAGCATGGATGGTAGGTGGGGAGCTGTGTGGAGGAGTGGCTCTTTGATTTTGGGGGAACATTTGAAGTCTCATTTAACTCTCAGATCAGCACATTTTTACTCAAATACAGCATTCCCCGTGTCACGGTATTCTGAGTATGGATGAAAAGTCAGTCAGTCTTTGTCAAAAGACGGTGTATGTCACAGATGCACGGGGAAGATGTAGCTGGAGATACAAGGTAAGAAAACAATCCCCATAACCTTAAGGGGGAAAAAAGAGCTAAATAGCTTCTACTAGATTTGTGCTACTGTGAAACCTGTGTTCATATTCTGTATTGAAGTCTCTGACTGAAATAAGTTGAATCAGATGCATCATTCAGAATTTTTAACTCACCCTATTTTTTATTGCATTTTTCTCTGTCAAAATCATTTTAGTTGCAGCTGTTGTGTTGGGTTTTTTGCCCCACACCTATTCTAGGTGGCTGAACCGGCACCTTCAGGAATATTCTACCCAAAGGGTATCTGAAGGGTGTGTGCACCCACCAGGAGCCTCTGGGCTGAATGTGAGCAAGAGTGGACAGCCCAAACTTGGGGCTACATATTTACATGGGAAAAAAAAATCATCCTGGATCTCCTTCCTAGAATATAAAAACATTTTGAGATGTGAGGGATCTCGACACTGAGCTGAACCAGCTCCCTCTCAGCTGTCATCTCAGCATTCCAGCCATAATCCATTGCAAGCTCTCTCTGACTGCAGCAGGATTCCTGTCTCACCATGAAGTACAGGGTACAGCCCAATGTAAACAGAGGTCTAATAACAACTGCTGAAGAGCAGTTACACCAAATGCACTAAGAAAACACGTTTGTGCTTGATGCACTGTAGGAATTATTCACTAATAGTTCAGCCACAAGAATGATACTGTGAGAACATGAAAGCTGCTCCTCCAATGTATTTGCATCAGTTAAAGCTGCTGAATGATTAATCCTCTAAAGGCTTCTGACTCCCTCCCTTTCTTCTTCTACCAATGCGCTATTGTGACAAGACACTTCTAGTCATTGTTAATGTCCCCAATTCCCCATGCAAAAATCCCAGCAAGGCAGGACATGATATCCCTACTACCTTCTGGCAGATCAGAGTTTTGACAAAAATGTGTGAAAAGAAGCTGTGGATGAAATAAGGGATTTGAGCCCAGACTCAGTCATGTGACACATGCCGAAGAAGCCAACACATGCGTGAGCATTTGCTTTCTTAGCTAGCTGAGCTCAGAATCTGAGCTTTGGGCCTTCATTAACGCTCTGAGTGTGCAGCATTTGTTCTCTAATTAGATGGTAAAATGCCTAAGGGAGTGATGAATATTTTTTCCCCTTGTTATTTTATAAATTCTGTCTGTCGTCAGAATTCAAAAAGAGATCATGATCTAAAACCAGTAAAGTCATTAATATCCTCCATTTTCTAGTAGCTTGAGAAAACGTCAAACAGAAAATGACAAACCAAGCCAACGACAGGGCCCTCTGGACACTGGAGCTTTCCAGGTCTCCGGGCAAAGGCTGAGTCATGCCGAATCCATCAGAAAAACGTCATCCAGCAGGGTGCTAGAGCTTTACATGTGCTGGTGGGGGAAAAGGGAGAAGAGGCTGGGGGAGGAAAGACAGGCACTGGAGGAGAGGTCATGTCCTGAAACTGCCCCCAGTCAGGGAGTCAGGATTCTATGGAGACGAAGCAGGACACTTTGTAATGAACCTTGAGGTTCATTACAATGAGATGAGGTACACCTCATCTTATAACTTCGATATCCATAAGTACGAGGCATGTACAGCACTGTGATGCAGTGACTCTGGGAGATGGGGATGGGAAGAGTATTGACCTAGAAATTACAAAGGAGTCCATCCGAAGCCATCTGAAAGACACATACTTACGCAAATTCTAGTGTATATTTGTCCTGTCCTAAGAAGAAGAAAAGCAGAGGGAGGCATGTTTCTTCTAATTTCCTGCCTGCTTCTTCAGACACCCCCTTCACACCCTAAGGAAGATCTTTCTATAGAAGTTGTACAAAGAAAACCCCTAGGTGGGTTCCTCACACTCTGCCAAACATCTGGCAGCCTTTGGAAGTCCTCAACTCAGTATCAGCTCTGCCGCCTGCTTCCTCTGCAGGCAAATACTTTCCACACCATCACTCTAGAAGAAACTGCCTGAGGACATGAAGAGTACCCGCAGCACTGCCTCAGAAAGCCTGGAAGGATGGCTGGCTGGAGACAGCAGGGCACTGCCTGGCCCACAGGCTGAACAACCAACTGCAACCCTTTCTAAGGTCAGGGAGATGTCTTCTGGGCAGCTTTGCTGTTTAGCAGAAACTGGTGTCTCAGGTTAGGAAGTTATTAGGGACAGCAGTTTTAGGAGCGATAATCCCTGCTCCTCTTTCTGTCAGTTGTTTCCTTAGTCACCCAGGCAGCTGCTGCCATGAAATGTGAAAAGGCACCATTACATAACTTGCCTGAACAAACTAGCTGGTAAGAAGGCACAACAACCATTAATGCACCCTCAATATTGTTTCTACTCTGGTAAATCATCAACTTCACTAGAGCTGCTCATGATTTGCTTGAGGACATAAAAAGCTTTTTTTTTTTTTTTCTGAAGGGAAGCACAGCAGATTTCTATTGGTTTTTTTGTTTAGGTTTGGTTTGGGGTTTTTTTGCATTCAAGATGGTGCACTTAAAATATATTTATTATATCAGATTAAAAAGGCTTCCATAAAAAGTCTACCATTGACTAAATATACAGTTTTCCCATACACACATTTTAGGTAAAATGGAAAGAAATGTCAATGAGACATGTGTCTGTAGGAGAAAACATTAGCTGTCAGTTGCCCCAAACCAAAAAGTTTTCCATATCTTCAACAGAAAGCAAGTTTTTACTTTTGAACTGGAACAGAAACACTTTTGCAAAGATTTTCATTTCAGTTTTCTGAAAGCCACAAACCAGCTTTTCAAGGACACCATAAAACCACTTTGAACTAGGGTTTAAAATACCCATTTTGAGTGTATTGTTTAAAATGGGCTATGAATTCACAGCCAATTAACTGAAACATATTCCTCTTAAATGAAATTTCCTGTGTACACAATCCAATCATACCTCTGGGACAAGATATACACTCAGTAATTAATCAGAACATTATTCAGCCTTTTTGGTGTTTACCACCTTCCTTCAGGCAATGAACTGCAGAGCCAGTGAGATAAGCATCGAACAGGAGAGAACAGAGAACAGGCAGGAGCCAGCAGAGGAACTGAACACATTGCCTGAGAATGTTTCACTGCCTTTATGTTCATGGTTGGAAAAAAACCGACCCAGAAAGACTCTGTTTGAATTCATGAAGAGAAAAAATAGTCTCTGCTATGTTGACACCTGCCTCAGATTTAACAGTGTACACGAAGTATTTTCTCAGCATTCACTGAATCAGAAAGAGAGAACACCGGGGATTAATTTTTCAGTGCATTGTATGAGGACTTAACCACGTAATTCAACCTCACTCCAGGTCAAATATACCAAGGAGCACTTGCTCCTCTACAGTGTTTACTGGCATGCCCTGACTGCATTCCAGACTTGCAGCACCAGTCTTATTCCCAGAAAGATGTGCTGTTGCTAAACAAGCATTCAGTGGACCCCTTCTGCTACTCTTTAGTCTCACATAAATCCCAGACCACTCTGAGGTACATTGAGTAGCATTTAGCCCCTTTTTCCAGCAATCAAGCCTTTAGTAGGGTATGATGAGCACATAGGCACACATTACTTCATTTAATTCATTGTAAAGCTTAATTTCACATTAGTGTAAAGAGCTGATGGAACCCCTTTCAGTGCCCGACTTCAACAGGTGCAGTTGATGGAGAGGAGATGGAAATCCAGCCCATCACTTTGAGAGCCATCCAGGGACATCACCCTCAGAAGAGTCTGAAGTCAGAAGTCACAGCTCTTGTAACTTCAGACTCCTGCAAGAAACAGTGATAAATAATACTCTGCTATTGCTCACACTCAGATAAATGTAGAATGAGACTAATGTGGCCAGCGTGGTTTTGTAATTCCAGGTAGACAACATTTCTGATAAGCGATTTGTTTAAACCAAACTCCCTATTTTGAACACTCTCCTTCCCCAGGGAATACAGTGTCTCCATCCAGACTCTGGTTTTGTAAGAGAGTTCCATCTCTAGACATTTGCAAAGCATAAAATCAGGTTTAAAACTGGTGGTATTGCATGCACACAATGGAAACTGGGAGGAGTATCCAGCTCCAGCAGACTTTCTAACCAGGTCTGACACCGAGCTAGTCCTGGACCTCTTATGCTTCCCCATAGCAACACCAGGGTTCCACACCTTAGGAATGCTTTGGTGTTCAGAGCCCTGCATCTATTGTACCTGGTGTTTGTAATCCTGGGGCAGGGAAAGATAAAGTCTGGCTGAGGAGTATGCAAAATTGCACTTGAGATGGGGCCAAGCTGCAGTCCTGGAGCTGCTGGTGTTGTGCAACAAGGGTTCTGACCTTCATTTCAAAGCCATACCTTTGCATAAACCAGCCCTGCTCTGACAGTTTTGGGGTGCACCTTGCCTTAAGCTAATAAAGGCTTTTAGATAACATTTCTTAAAGACTTCAGTCAACACCATATCAGGGAGGATAAACAGAATTAAGAAAAAATATTCTTCATTCAAAATGCAATCAGTTGATCTGCAAAGTAAAGCAAATTATACTTCTCGCCTGGGGATCTACAACATCCCTAAAAGGCAGAGAACTTTCACCAAAATGAAATTTTGATACTAGTCAAGCAAGAATGGCCTCTGAAGAGGAGTCTGTGAACCTTTTTCCTACAAGCATTTTCCCACTATTTCCATTAAAAAGCATGCCATTAGTTCAACTTCAGTAAATACATTTACACTGATGATTCTGGAATACTGCCCGTAGGAGCAATGTTAGATCTATTTGAGTCACAACCTGTAATTCTATACACTCACCTCTCACCAGTTTAAAGAAATGACTGAGTGTGCTGGAACTGTTCACTTTGCCTAGTTTGTGCATGTAGGCCCTGGGGGAACATACTGCCTATCCCAAATACTGTCACTTTTATACACCACCATCATTAACACCTCAGAAAAACAATTAATGAATCATAGTTTTCCACATCTTTGTTCTTTGAAATCTTGGTTTCAGAGCAGAGTTAGATTGGAGAGAGGGCAGGTGCTCCTTGAGAGCTATTATATTTACCTCGGAGCAGATGAGATACTGCAGTTCCCAAACAGACTCAGGGCCCAAGGCTCAGACTGCCATCCAGGCTCCACAGAGAACACAATTCTACCTCTCCTTTCCGTCAGCAGACAATATGTTCAGGCTTATGAGGCCATTTCTACTCCACAGTGCTGCTAAGAGCAATCAATGCTACTGAAATCAGTGAAATCAGGCAATGTTAAATCAGCAATTTTTACTTGGGAGGAAATGTTGCATTCCTTAGAAACATTTATCCTTACTATGTCTATCATTTGGCAAAACTTTTTTTTACTATTTAGTAAAAGGGGAACTTCTTGATCCCAAATAGGAACCCCCTCCAAGCACTGAGGCCAACAGGTATTCTTTACTTCCTCCCTGGTATAAATTCAAAAAACCCAGGACAGTCCATGACACTGCCTCCAACGCTGATGACACAAATGAGAACAGCATGGCTGCTCTAATTGCATGTGTGATGGCTCTGCTCTGTTCTTGTACTGCATCCTTATGGCTTTCAAATTTACTGCCAGCAGATGAGGTGCCTTGTTTGCTTAGACCTTTGTCTTGTGAATTAATTTCAGTTCTCTCTTTGCCAGATTCTGTATTTGAAAAGCTCTGCAGCCACCCACTTTTTCCAATGACAGGTCCATCCTTGTCATAATCTTCTACTGAGCTGCTTATTGATGATATCACAAATTATCAGTGTTTCACTTGATACCATTATTCACTGTGCATGACTTAGCATTTTTTCATAGAATTGTCATATGATGGTCAATGGTCTCACCTTTGTTTTCACAAATGCATCAGTCTGTGCTTGGAATATCCACAAAGCTTTAGCTACTGTCAATTACACAACTAAAAATGCCATTTCAGAAAAGCTTGTCTTTTAAGAACGTTTAGGATTCAAATGTACCATGTTTTCATTTCTGCTTTCTTGGGGGAGGAGGCAAGAAAGGGGGTGACATTGCTTGGCTTTAATCAGAAATCAAATATATTCTGAGTACCAAACAAAGCAGCAAGAAGATCTTTTGTTATTAAACTAACAATTGTTTCTTTATCACAGATCTATTATTATTCAGGAGGCCAGTCTTACTCCTATGGAGCATTTAAGAACAGGATAACAGCTTCGACAAGTCCAGGGAATGCATCAATAACAATCTCCAACATGCAGCCCTCAGACACTGGTTCCTACACCTGTGAAGTTTTCAGCCCTCAGGGTGATGCTGGACAGAGTCAAAAATCTATGATTGTCAACGTGCTGGGTAAGTGCCTTCCCTCTCTGTTGCTGTATTGTCGTTTCCTTCCCGTGTTATGAAACACCGAGTTCACAGCTCAGAATACGCAGGGCCAGAGGGAATAACAGGCGGTGGTAAACAAGGCCCGTGATGCAGAGGGAAGCTCCCTGAGTCACTGCTGCAGTGTTTCCAAGGGCTCTGGAGGCAGGCAGAGCCTGGGTGCCCTCTAGCTTCCAGCCACTGCTGGCCTGGTTCTGCTCCACAGCTGCCTTTGCCTGAACTGCAGCCAAATCTCCTTCTCCACCACCCGCCTTCAGAGTCACTCTGTGCTCTCAAAAAGTCGCCTTATGTAAGCAGGTGAGAGGGTGGCTGGAATTCCCCAACTTCACTCCATTTTTCATACTGGAAAACAAAGTGATACTAGTTTTGATTAAAATAAAACACCCTTTTAGCTGGGAGTGACAACTTCTCACTGAAACCATTACATGCAGCCCCAGCACAGTCCAAAACTTTGCTAATTTTACCGAATATTGATTATGGTAACTTGTGTAAATCTAGGGACAGGGAGCAGCACAACCCAAGTGTTCTGGCTCATATCAGTTCCCAAAACCTCTAGAAACTTAGTATGTGTTGGATAAAAGTAGTACAAAGTCTGTTTTGCATGGAAGAAAGCAATAGTTCAACCATGAACAGGCAGAACAGAAAGGATGAAAAGCAGTGGAATGAGATATGTTATTTCCTAATAAGAGAAGATTGTACTAACCCTGTCTAATAACTCCTTTTATTTAGAGAATTCATACCGGTCAGAGTGACAAATCACAGACGTGGGAACGTGATTACAACCTCACATGCCTACCTCTCAGGGCTAAGAAAAAGATATATATATATAAACTCATTCCATGAAAAATCAAAGTACTAGTGATAATTCTCATCTAAAATTCCTAAAAGAAATAGTAAATCTTGTAGCAGTTGAGTAAAAGACTGCACTTTTCACATGAAAACCAAGAGAAGTTGTTGGTTGGGCTGTGTTCATTGCTGGTAGTTTCCCTGACAGTGCTCTAAAGAACCACAAAAGCATATCTGTAGGCAGGAAATGAAAAACAATGGGTGTGAGTGAAGACACAATCTTCCCTTTTGTGCAAAGTGAGGACATTATATAAAAACAGATATATTTTTTACCAGAACTATAGCTGATTTATTTCCTTCACAACTGTAATAACTAAAAGAATTGGGCTTTGATCCTCTCCCTCTCTGTGGAAAAACTCCTGTTATGTCTCTAAAGAAAATGATGCTGCTCTGTGGCAGAATGGTGTATGGTGAATAGTGAGTGGCCCATTAAAATGAAAATAATTGATAGTCTTTGTCTCAACACCTCCCTAATAACAGTTAGTATGCAAATGGAAGATAATAAAACTGTAACCTAGGCCATGTACATATATTTAATATTACTCAATTTCTTTATGGGAGAGGCTTTGGTCAGTTCCATAAACAAGAGTCTGCTCCTGGATGGAAATCTGTAGATGGGGTTCCATTCTTTGCTCAGAGCAGCATGGTACCAGAACTTGAGGTGAATGTTTGCAGCCCTGGGTATTCACGCACGATGTGTCTGTTCTTATTTTACAGTCAAACCATCAAAACCTTTCTGCAAAGTAGAAGGAACACCTGAGAAAGGCCATCTGATCTACCTCCTGTGCAACTGTGAAGAGGGGCTGCCTCGCCCCACCTACCGCTGGTACAAAGTCGATGAGAACACCCTCAAGCCTGTGACAGAACAATTTAGTATGTAACTACAGGGCTACTATACCATGTTCAGGATCTGAAATTCCAGCATTTCAGACTCTGTGTATCACATAGGCTAATTAAAATTTATCTTCCTCTTCCAATGGTCAATGTCACAGAATCGTATTTTTACTTATTCAAATTGACTGACAGCTGTCAAAAGCACAGGACGCTTCTTCTATTTAATAAAAAAAAGTTGAAGTCCTGTCTATGCCTTTAAATTGTTAAAAAGGGAGAAATATTTATGTCTTTACATCTCTCTTCCCCTGAAATTTTGAGTTAATTTAAGTTGAATCAAGTTGTCATTCAAGTACTAGCACATCCTTCCCTCCCAAAAATTTCCTGTACCTGTTACATGTTCATTTGTGGAGTTACACAGACAACCACAGTATCAATATGGGTAAAACATCAGCCAGACTGATTGGCAGAGTAGGGGCTTCTAATACACCCCCACAGAATCCACTGGAGCAATTTTCAAGGAAGGTAAACAATTTATATTTAAAGAATATAAAAACCCACACAAATCAATAATCGGTGAACCCTTTTACTAATATCTGAATAGCTCTGTGTTACCCACTGCAGAGAACTGTTTGCCTGTACAGAATACACACAGTAACGTGTACCTGCTCCCTGCTTGTCACAGATCCAAACTCTGGCATCCTTTACATTGGCAACCTCACCACCTTTGAAACTGGCTACTATCGGTGCATAGCCAGCAACCTCCTGGGGAACAGCACCTGTGAGCTTGACCTAACAGCAAAACGTAAGTGGAATGCATGAAACTAATCACATCTTTGATGGAGGACATCCACAGCTTGCAGGAAAATTCTCTAACAACTTTGAAGGTTAGATTTTTTTTTCTTTTCAAGTAAGAACAGAACAGGATTTGGAGAGCTCTGGAGTTTTCATCCAGGTGTGCCCAGAATTTACACTGACCTAGAAAAGGGATTTAACATCCCCACCTTAATTTCCTGCAAGGAGCAGGAGCTCGGCCTGGTTCTGACTACAGAGCCTTTACTGACAACAGACAGACATGGAGTTTTGAGCAATTTCTTCCAGCCAACAGTCCCACTGAGCTCTCTCCACCCCAGAAATTACAACCATCACTGAAATGTGGTAGTACAAGGACTGGGACACTGTAGATGTGACCAGTAGCTGAAAGACAGAAATAAAGGCAACCTGGATTTCAGTATGTGTTTGCAGTGACTGAAAAGCAAAGGCTTTTGCCCACTGTCCGTGTTACAGCCCGGTGTTTCCCTTAGCCAGGCATGAACAGAGAGTTTGCTGGGATAGGGAGCTACCCAATGAGAAAGGAGGCAGCAAAGACCACACAAGCACAGAGCTCTCACTTTCCTAGAGAATCTTTGGCCATCCTCCTGGAAAGAGTTCTTTGAATCCAATCCCTTCTTTCTGCTAAAGGCTCCTGCACTAAATTTCCATGGGATTTTGCTACTACTACTGTTAAAAACGTCAAGTAATCTTTTTTTTTTTTTTCCTTTCCAGATTCAGATGGTGGTATTGTTGCTGGAGCATTGATTGGAGCAATTCTGGCAGCTGCTATAATTTGCGTTATCGTCTGGGTCTTAACCAAGAAGGCAAAAAATAGGAAGTCACCAAATAATGAGATGCAGTAAGAATTTCTGTTTGCTTCATTTTAAGACAATTATTTCTGTAAAGCACTGCTGATAATCCAGAACTAAAGTAAAATGCATAATACAAGTTTTGAGAAAACTTCCAGAGTGAACATCTGCTTTTAGGGGACTTTTTACCTGTTGCTCTTGTAACAGAAGTTGCCATTGCCCTCTTCTCTGTTTTAACAGGCAGCTACCACTCAGCAGTACCTAAAACAGTGAAGTAAGTGTTTTTAAACAATACAAGCTAAAGTGGCAAGTAATAAAAACAGCTCTTTATATTTAAAGTTAATGGGGTCTGTTAAAAGCAGGTGAGGAAGTAAAAAAAGAAAGAGCAGCTAAGGATCACCTCAGCAAATTTCCTGGGATTTAAACACAGAGGGCTCAGTTCAGTGCTATCTGAAATTACAGGACATACACTTGGGATACTCCAAGGAATCTCAGACTGCAGGAAACACAAGCTTTAGACAACAGAATGGAGCCCAGAATGCCCATTTTGATCCTGCTCTGGAGATGTTTTCTTCTCTGTGCTTTGGTTGCTCATTTTTCCCTTAAAGTACCAAATCTTCAGAGTAGGGATAATCTCATGCACTAGATAGACTGTATTTAGCCCCTTGATGTTAAATGCTAAATAACTACATGCAGTTGAGGCCAGAAAAAACCTGTGACTTCCCTGTAGCACAGGTCTAAGACTTCCTAATATGGAATTCTGCTAACCCAGACCAGTGATCAGTCACGCATGCACCTGATTTCTGCTTTCAATTGATGTAGCATCAACATCTAGTTTTGTACTTGGATCCTAATAAATCTTACTGCATTGAATTAATCCACTAGCATCTGATATTTTTTACCATGTGAAAGTGCTTCAATACTGGGAGTTGGTTTATTATGGTTTTGATAAGCTAAATGGAGTTAATACCTGTTACTAAAAATATTTTTCTAGATTTCTGTCTTTTCTAAAATACTAAGTATATTTTATAATACTTTTCTAGATTTCAGTCTTTTCATAATTCTTTTCTGACTGAACTCTATTTTTTATGCACTTCAATGGGACACCAGATCTGCATGGAATTTCCCAGAAAGCTCACACCAAGCAGTGAGTTTTGCTATCCTTCCTCAGACACTGTTTGCCAGCGCTCAGTTTCCCATTCCACTTTCCTGGCATAACATTTAAACATACTAAAATCCATTTTATTCTAATGCCATCACTTAAACCAGCGATGCAGGTGTCTTACTAGCTAATATGCTGTCACTCTTTCTGTCTCAGCACCAGTGGTGCTGTAACCTTTTCTCACAATCTTGGAACAGTCGTAATAACATGGGGGTTACTGCTCAGATAACAAAGATTAGTTCTTTTGAAAGACTCTAGTGTGCATGGGATTTCAACATGTGAGATCACAATCCTAATCCTGTCTTCCTGCAGAGAAATGGTTCAGAAACAATCCAATGCAGCCTATGTTCAGGTACCCAATGAAGAAAACATTCCTGCGACCACAGTTCCATCGAGCAATGCAACAAATGAATACCCAAGTGTTGATGGAACAACAGCTCCTGCAACACCTGAAAATGATGAGAAGCAAGAAGCAGAAAAAGAAGAAATAGCCTAGAGCTTATTTAATAGAATTTTCTTTCTCACCTTTGGACCCCTTAAAACAAAAATTGTTGTCACATTGAATTAACATAGAAGCATGACTAAAACTTAAACAGGCATTTGTATTGTGAGCCACTGGGGTGGATTGAAAAGGGTCTGTTACACAGGCACCTCGTGAATAGCAGAAGATTTGGCCTTTAAAGTTAACCAAATTTCTTTTATTATCTAGTTACACTGTACAAAAATTTAAGTATAAAAAGAGTATCATCTATATTTATCCAATCTGGTTGGTAAAACTAATTAGGAAATGGGCTGAAGCATTTGTCAAAGAGGTTTTCAGTCAACTATCAGTAATGCTGTGTGTCCACACAGTTCAGAACCACAGCAGCCTTCTCCAGAAACAGTGTTGGCCAACCTGCTTCCTGTGCACTGAGAGCAATAATCATGGCCAGTACATTGCAGTGTTTAAAGGAACTGATTTCGTACATCAGAAGTAAAAAGAAGTTACATTAATGTCATCAGAATGCTGAAAGAGATGTTAAGACCTGAGCCAATGAAAGCTTGTGTGTCTGAATTCCACTTAAGCTAAAAAAAAAAAAAAAATCCTGGAAATTTTTACCCTGTTGCTGCCTGACATGGAATACATTCTGTTCACAGTGACCTTCTTGGCTTAAAGCTCCCAATGGCACCAGCATTCCATTTTGGCAATTCTGGTTTTCAGTTTAATGGAACTGGCAATTGGGTGCCCTGTTCAGACACAAATGACTGTCCTACACAACAGCACCTGGAGATCTAAATCCTTTGCAAGGCTTGTTCCAATAGGCACACACAGCATCACATTCCCCATGACACAGATACAGCTGCTTTCAAAACTTAGGAGTGATACTGCCTGCTGTAGAGCACATGAGTTTGGATTGCTTCCTCTGCCTGAGATGATTTAAATCTATTTCCAGGCTAGTCCTACCTACTGAGCAACAAACTCATGCTACTTTTCTTCTGGTCTCTTATCGTAGTGTAACAATCTATCTTCTATAGGTGAAAGCATCAAGAGGGAAGGTAAGTGGTGCAAAGCACACTGACAGCCAGCAGTCGAGCAATGAGCACCCGCTTGGAAGGAGAAAAGGGAATTGAGCCACACACACACCTGGGTCACAGGACACCCCTTCTCTCTGGGCCTCCTTTCTAAGGTTACACAAACTCAAGTTTTTCAAAAAGGCAAAGATACTGCTTTCAAAGAGCTCAAGGACCATGGGGCTTAGGCAAATACAGACCCACAGCCACTGCAGCTCCACTCTGAACTGCCTGAGGCAGGTCCTCGCTCACACAGGCAGACACTGGTTTCAGTCTCACGCACTGCAGGAAAACATATCTGGCTCAGGGATCTGGAGGTTTTTGGCACTTAAGTCTTTCATAGGATCTAATATTCATGAATCCTTTGGTGACTGTTCCTAGACTATAAGCATTAGTTATATGCAACATTTATCTTTAAGATTTCTGGGCTAAAATTTTCAGGTTCAGTTCCTACAGCTGTAAGTATGTTTATCAAGATAGTGAGCTCAAAAGAAAAAAAAAAAAGATAAAAGGAAAAAGAAAAAAGAAAAATAGATGGCAACAGTTAAGGATGTAAGGCATGAGATCCTAGATAAGATTTATTTTGGATCTTCAAGCATAGCTGTATTTGTTGCCCTTTCCTTGCAGTTTTCTGGCTTCCAAATATTTTTCTTTGATAGGTGTGTCCTAGTGTTTAGCTTCATTCCAGAGTAAAAGAGTATTTATAGTGTTCTTCTAACACTATTTTAGCTAAAAACTGTTTGTGCCAGACTGTGAGGGTCAAACCCTTGCTAATATCAACACTGCCATGTTGCACCAGTGGATCCCCAGACTCCTCTCTCCCCAAAATATCCAGGGTAAACCTCAAATCAGGATCTATACAGAAGTCTCCTTAATCAGGCAGCTCCTATTAACTCTTGTGGCAATTGTGCCAGGCCAGATTCCTAAGTCACATCCTTCAATCCAGGTTGAGCAGCTTACTGAAAATGTCTGATGTTGACACCCAAGTTGTGTAAACCTGCAGGATGGTGACATTAAACACACTCAGAAACAGCAAGGGAACAGTCAGTACTACTGGCTGCTCTTTTGGTGCTATTTCTTACTGAGGGTGTTTCCTGATGATATAATTCAAATCAATTATTGGTCCAAAGGAGCTCCCAGCTTGGCTGACAGCAGCAACAATTTAAAATAATTTATCTGACATTCCTAAGCATTCTTTTACTCTTGCCCTTCATGGGAAAACATAAATGTCTTCATGTCACTGCTATAGCTGTATTAGTTCTTCTAAAGCCATCTCCTGCACATAAACGTTCTGGTCACATTTTTCTTATTGCTACACCTTTCCACACCTGTGCAACAGCACTATTGTGATTGAAGAGGGGACTCTAGCATGTGGTCATATTTCTTTTAATGTCTTTTAATCTTTCCTTCATCTCACCTCCACACATTTGTCTGCCAGTATTTCCTTATGTAACTTGCTACAGTAAGGTAGGAGCTTATGCTGGGGAAGTTGTCAGTACCTTCTGTAGATAGTACAGTCTTCCTAGAACACCACAGGTTTTATATTTGTTCAAAAAGTAGAAATTGCTCAAGTTATGTTAATGTTTTTATATAGAGAAAGGAACAATTGACCATGCTCTTGACTAATGATTCCTCTCATACTTCACCAGTGAATAAGAGATGCTAGTAAAAAGGCAAATTAAGAAACGAAACAGGCTGCTGGGAGTAAGGAGGTAAGGAAAATGACATGGATTTGGAGTTTCTTACCATAGTGAGGTGTTTTCTGTAAGCCTTCTGGCAGATGTTTGTTCTCATTATAGAGTTTCTAAAGTTTATTAAAAATGATGGGGCACCATTCCTAGCTTCCCACTGATACTCTTGGCAAAGCACAAGTCAAATTAGGTATTGATCCACAGTGTGTAGCTCTAAAACCCTGCAGAGCTATGCAGGATGCAGAAACGTTTCAGAATTTGCTTTAGATGTTCCAACAGCCTTTGCTGCACAGCCAATTTATCTTCCCCTAGGGAGCAGGGATCATTAATATGGACACCAGATATTATGCCAACATTCAAGCCACCATCTCCTAAGGAAGCAGATTTACAAAGCTACAGAGCTGTGGCAGGGTTTTTTTGCTATACAAAGAGTGAGAATGAACACAGAACTCTTAGCTTCAGCTGCTCTCAAATCAAATTTTCAGCAGCGCCTGTGCAATATATAAGAAACATTTACTCAGTCAGGCTCCTCCTTCAATCAAGGTCTGCATGGCCAGAGTTTACTGTACAGGCAAGTTATCCCTTCTGCTCTTAATGAGTCCCCTCAGTGAAATTTAACCTGCATTTTGTGTTCTAAGATACATTTAAAGTCCTTGGTGAAGGTATTTGTCTGGTTGTTAAGTTTCTGTCTTGCTTATCAAAATAAATTGCATTACCTTAATCCCTACAAGTCAAACTGTAGAAACTGTCACTTGCATTTCACCCTTTCCTTGAGGCTGAAGATCAAACATGTTGCATTTCCATACTGTGTAATGGATGGCAGGTTTTCATCTCGCTGTTCACATCCCAAACACACAAGCTATTTAGAAAATATTGGTTTTCTTACATGTAAGTTTAATAAAGTTTTATAATACCAAAGACTGTTGTTTAGGAAAGTTCTTTATTTCACAGGATTTCATCCTTTGTTCAAGGGGAAATCTATCCACTGGTGTCAAAAATTATCTTATCAACATCAGGACAGGAGGTCATTTTTCAGACTCTGCCTCATTAGCTCTGCTTTGTAATAACTTAATATCAGGATTTGCTATGAGTAAATAAAGATTAAACCAGGCTTCTGTTAAAAAATAAGATGGTAAACTGCATGTGTCAGTGCTGCCTGTGGGAGTCAAAGAGAACAAAAAAGGAACCTACAAAAGGAGCAAGAGGAAAAAATATTAAAGCAGAAGTACATCCCAGAGGAGTATCCAGAGCCATCCATTACAAAACAGTGTATTTGCAGAGGTAACCCTGAAACTGTGCCTGCATCCTGCAAGCAGCCCAGTGCACTTCATCAAATACATGTATTTAAAGACTCAGAGAAAAACACGATAACAATCAGTAATAACAGAAAAGCTTTAAACACTCAGATCTCACTTAAAACACCAAGGTAGCAAAAAATGGATACAATTATTTAAGTCACTGAGCAAACTGCATTCTACAAAGAGAAACACAGTGTAGTTTAGAGTCATCTGAAGAAAGGCAATCAGTACCCACAAAACACAAAGAAAACCCCATACACAAATCACAAAGGCTATGGGAAAAAACAAAGACTCTAGAAGAAAATAAAAATTGTCTTTAAATGGTTAAAACATTTTTGGTCCTGTTTCTTGAAAGAAATAATTCTAAACCGGGATCTGAAATAGGAGGAATACCACATTTATACACATCACACTGTAAACTGAAAGAAAACTGCAAGGTATTGAAAAATACTTTAAAATCAGTGAATTATTTAATTAACAGGAAGTACAAAGAGTTGTTTTGGCACTGCACTTGAAGAACAGCTTCAATAAAAACATTTCATTACCATGCTGACACCATACATGACATCCTAGTTGAACTATCAAAATATGAAGTTTGCAGTCTTAAATAGAAGTGCAACAGGAGAGAGGCTCAAGTGGGAAGCCCCCTCTAGCCTTCCACCATTCTTTTAAGGATGGCTCCCAGGCCGCCCTTTGCCACTTTCAGTGGGGTCAGCTCTTCTTTATTCTCAATGTGAATACTTGCACCGTGAGACACCAGCAGCTTTGCCTCCTCCACTCTCTCTTCATCGCAGGCTAAATGACTGCAGTGAGAACAAGAAACCCACAGCCACTGTTAAACTGTGCAAGCTTATAAAGAGCAATAATTATGCCATGTCAAAATGACAGTGTGAATGTTGGGGGGAGATACATCTGAGAACAACAAATCCACAAGCAACCAACTACCTAGACAGATTCCAAAGCTTGCTGTCCAGTCCCTCTGCTGTCATTAAGCAACTCAAGAACATTCCTCCTGCTGCTCTCCTTGCAATGTTAAGACAGTTCTTTGGGTTAGCATTTGGCTCTGCAGTCAGCAAAGCTAAAGAGAACATAATCCATGGTGAGAATGGAAAATGGCAATCTCTATTAAATTGAAAGTGATAAATAAATCGTCCAATGCTAAAAATTAATCTGAAGTAATGTGTAACTGCAAATGCAGCAAATGTTTTTTTCCATTTGGCACAGTGTCCTGGGAAGAACTGTGTGCATTCCAGGGCCATACTGGGGGTCTATGTACAGCTAAAACATACTGCTTGATCTTATTCACAGCAAAATCTGGATTCCACTGCGGTTTTGCCACCAAGTTCAAAGCAGCTGTAACCCTTACAGATTCAAATTGATCTCTAAGGTACCAACAAACACTGGGCTGATTGTACTTCAGTTGCAACTTATTTTCCTTAGAGAGGTGAAGAAAAGCTTCTAAAATGAGTTCTTGCTTGGCAGGACAGAGTAGACCAGCCTGCAAGACCAGTTTCCTCTGACTCTGATGTCATTTGCTCACTTTCTACCTTCTAGCAGCAATCAATGTATCCCAGATTATTACAAAAGGTGTTCTACACTCTTTAAGTAGATGCAGTAACACAAATTAAAGTATGCATGTACAGACACACTGAGGCAAAATACTAAGTATGACTTTCTGAAATACTTTTTAATTGCACGGGGATGTGAAGCAAGAGAGTATTTTGAGGCAACAAAAAATTTTAAAAAAAAGAAAGACATTGAAGTAATGGAGTTTCATTTCACAGAGATTATGCTATGTTAAGCAAAATAAAAATAAAAAATTACTTACAGAGGAGTATTCCCTTCAGAGTCCCGTATATCCACAGTTGCATTGTGCTGCACAAGGATCTGTACCATTTTTAGGTTTCCTTTGGCTGCTGCTCTGTGTAACGGGGTGGATTCAAAATGATCTGTTGCATCCGGATCTGCTCCGTTCTCCAAAAGCATGATTGCAATCTGAGTATGTAGAAAGAGAAAGGAGCAGGGGAGGAGGATGTGGAGTTAATATACCTCAATCCTTCTTCCAAGAGCAGCAGCAGCTCCAGCAGCTTAAGTAAACATACCTCCTGCTTATTTTTGGAGGCTGCATAATGCAGGGGCGTGCAGCCATTCTGATTGACAGCGTTTACGTGAGCACCCTTAGCGATGAGGGCTTTCACAATCTCATCCCGGCCTGCTGAAGCAGCAATGTGCAAGGGAGTCCAACCAGCCTACAGAGGCAATAAGAAATCCGTATTATTCAAACCACGAGTTTCAGGCAGAAAAACATGACAATGCATAACCCAGACAGACTTGACTACTCACTCTGCACATACTCTTACCAGTGTAAAGGTAAACATTATTGATTTTCACTAGAGACAAGGCTAATGACTTCTCACATGCCAGCACTCAGTACCAGACAGAAGCTGACAGTTAAATGACAGAAATCACTTCTGCTATGCAGTTATGCATGGTATCTTTGCAGAACACTTTGCCCCTGCAGAATTTACACTAGTGCCTTTTTAAGAACAAACAGGAGTAGTAGATAAGGGTGTTAAAAAGTTTCTGAAACCTCTTCTATATCCTACTCTCTAAACCGATGAGACACTTCCTTTACAGATGACATTTAGGATGCTTCGTAATGGATGCAAGTATTTCAACTCTTCCTCTAGAACAGGAGCAGGCCATCTCCTTTCCAACTGTGAAATCACGAACCTGCACCTGTTCTATTAATATTTCCTCATACAAATATTTTTCACATATTTCCCCATATGAGGAATCTTCGGGGTGCCTCATGATTTGGCGCAACATATTTGAGAGATCACACCGAGATAAAGGCAACATGAAAACCCCAAAAACCACCCAAACACCCCTGGTTTTGCAACTTCCTTCATAAGAACAGTTCTCATAAAATTTCTGGACAATAAGCAGGGCTCAAGTCTCCTCCTCACGCCTATTTGCACACGAACTGTGAAATACTTCGCCCTGCCCTCCCAGCGCACAGAGAGAATCCTGGGCTTTTCCAAGTGTCACATACCGCGCTGGGCGCACCGGGAGGAGGGGGAAGAGGACGGAAGGGAGGCGGCTCCGGGAGCTGCCCCCGGCCGCTGTCAGGGCCCCTCTGCGGCTGGAACCACGACAGGAACGGGCCCCGGCAGCACCTGCGCACCCGGACCGCCCCTCAGCCGCGGCACTCACATCGTCCTTATCGTTCACAGGCACGCCGAGCCCGAGGAGGAGCTCTGCCACGTCCGTGTGTCCCGCCGAGCAGGCCCAGTGCAGCGCGGTGCGGTGATCCTGCGGGAGGGAAGCGGTGAGCGGGGCAAGCACGGGGAGCGGCTGGCTCCCGCGGGGAGCCGCCCCCAGGCCGCCCGGGGCCGCAGCCGGCTGACCTGGTCGGCCCGCGTGGCCTGGGCCCTGTCGCGGAGCAGCAGCGCCCGCAGCTCCTCGAGGCGCCCCGCGAACGCCAGGTTACACACGGCCACGTCCGACACCGAGCCCTCCATGCTGCCCCCGCGCCCCCCCGCCCGCCGCGCGCGGNCCCCCGCCCGCGGGACGGGGCCAAGCCCGCGCGCCGCCAATCAGGAGGGAGCCGGGGCCCAGTCCAGCCAATCGCGCCTGCCCGCCTGCTCCGCTCGCCGCTCGGACCGCGGGGGCTTCTGGGGTNGGGGGCGAGAGAGGCGGCCGCGAACGGGGCGCGGGTGTCTCCGGCGGGATTTCGGGGGTCGAGAGTGTTTGAAGGCTTTGGACCCAAAAATAGATAGTGTGCTCTCCAAGTGAAGTGGGCGACGGTTTTTCTGACGGAGAAGGCAGAGCACAGTGCGAGAAGTTGTTTTGCTGAGCTGACAGCCCTAGAGGAGTCTGTCGTGGTGTTTAACCACTGCCTGCGGGGAAGGTGAATGTCGGGGCTCGGTACTGCTGGCCCCGGTGCTCCAGCCAGAGGGTGGTGCAGCTCCCTTGTGATTGCTGGAATGTATATTTTTTTAAATTGAACCTTTATGTATATGTATATATATGTATGTATATTTACCTGCTGATTATTCACTCTTTGTACTGGATATATGTGCACTTACTTGAAAAGTAGGATAGTTTGTTTGCTTTCACTTCTGATTTTTTAGCAGCATATTCCTCAAGATTGTTGTCTAAAATAAGTGATTTTACATTAATTTTTACACTTGGAGGGTTGTTTCACTCTTCCAAAAAGCACCATTTTGATGATCTAGGAAATGGATGAACTGTCTTCTTTTAGTAGTATTAATTATCTTTTGTTATTTTTCACTAAATAGATGTGGTACTGAATAATAACATTAATACACCTTTTTTTTTTTTTTTTTCACTAAATAGATGTGGGTTTTAAAAATAAAATTAATACCCCTTTTTTTTTTTTTTTTTTTTGAAGTGTTTCAGATGTCCAGTTGGGAAAGTAAAGCCAAGCCTTGCTAACACTTTTCACATGCTTCCCATTAAGCACGAGGCTGTAATCACTCTGACTTGTATTTTTTGTACATTTCAGAACAAGCCATGGTGCCTAAATTTTTTTTTACTTTCCTCATTATCTTGAATCAAATCTCATCCTCACTGCAGTCATCCTGAACTTCTGTCACTGGCTTCAGTGGGACTGCTTATAATCAAGGTGTTATTCCTGGTGTTCTCTCAGCATTCACTGAGGATCTAAATAAAAACCAAGGCATTGGATAGTTCAGTGTTAGAACAGCTTTTAAGGGAGAAAATTAAAAGCAGCTGGCAGCACCGCTCAGAAGCCCCAAAGGCTGCAAAGACTTGCTCCAACTAGTTCAGTCTGAGAGCTCCGAGTTGTGCATTAAAGAACAAGGGGATTAAATGGAGTTTGAATTTTTTGTATTCCTGTTCAGTTTTATCTAGGTATGAAAACCAGATCACTATTTTGTCAGACTACTTAGAAGAATTTCCAGAAACTGATGAGCCAGTGTGGATTTTAGGAAGGCAACACCACCTAAACACAGGTATCTTTAGAATTAAATTATCTGTAACGTCTGTAGAATATTTATAGATTCACATGCAGCAACAGCTCCCGATTTCCTTATGTTCCCCAAATGTCTCGTGAGGGAAGTTTGTTCTTCTTCATCAATGAGACACCAGATGTAAGCAGTGGAATTCCTCCTGTACAGAAACCAGAACCAAGGCCAATGTGCTTCCAGCTGTAATTCATGCAATGTGATCACACTTGTAGCAGAGGCTGTCAGATGTGAGCCTGGTCACTTCCCAACATCAGCTGCCTCAGAAATAAATGAATAAATAACTTTTGGGAAATGTTCAGCATTACTAATGTGCCATTTTTCAAATAACAATGATAAGTTAATCTATGGCACATACTGTGTTTTGGTGAAAATAAATACATGACCTAAAAATTAGAGCAGAGCAATGTGTTCATATAAAAATAAGATTTCAGAAATGAGTTTTGCTCCCTGGGGAGAAGACAGGGGCATCCTCCTGTGTTACATGTCAAAGGCAGTGGCGAGCAGTGCAGGCACGGTGTTCAGGACAGCCAAGGGTGCTGCATGCAGCCTTGATCAGTTGGAGAATCCTTTGGAAAAGCCAGCCAGTCCGAGCCACAGCTAAGGGAAAATGCAGCAAATAAGATTCTTAAGTGTTCTTCAGAGCCTTTGGAGAATTCTGGAAGTGCATATGTTTAAACAAACAAACAAAAAAAGAGATTTAATTGAATTTAATGTTATTAACTTTTTCTTAAAATTACTTTCTGTTGGGTTTGGAGGTAATGTATAATCCCATGTTGGTTTGCACGTAGAAGTTCTTAACCTGCTTTACCAGTTCTTTCCTGAGGATATAGTTCTCCAGAGCTGTTTCATTCAGGCTGGGCATAGTCATTCCAAACACCTTGTAAAACTTCATTGGCTAATAGTTATTTCATCCTTAGTAAGTTAACTTTCATTATCAGTCTGCAAAAGCTCTCTGTGTTTCAACTGCTAAAAATGTTTTAAGGTCTTGCACATAAAAGCTAACAGGAGCCTTCCATGCACTCTATATATTGACTGTACAGGAGTAATTTGAATTTTTCAGGTTTAAAAGTCTGTTTTAATAATTTCTTTCCTCTTAAAATTATTCCAGACAAATCTAAGTTATTGTTGGATATAAGTGCTCGTCTCTGGTTTACGTATAGAAGAAAGTTTTCGCCTATTGGTGAGTATGCAGCATTCCAGCTGCCTGGTTATGGATTAGCAGGATTAGTGATGAATGTTGGGGACTGAAAAGTTATTTTTACAATATTAGAACATTCTGAGCATAATTTTAACTGTTTATGCAAACAAAAGATTAAAGCTATTAAAATCAGTGTTTGCTGGTACCTGTATACAATCAGGTCCTCATGTTTGTGGGGCAAGCAGTGAAGTGACACCAGCACTGTGGAGAGAAGGGAGCTTGCTCAGTGCCTTTAATCGATGGGGCAGTTGTTAGAGGTCTAACTGAGGCTCTCTCGGAGGCTGGCTCCGTGTAGAGCCCGTGCTGACTGTGAGGAGCTCTGTTCCAGGAGGCACCGGCCCCTCGTCTGACGCGGGCTGGGGATGCATGCTGAGGTGTGGGCAGATGATGCTGGCCCAGGCACTGATCTGCAGACATTTAGGAAGAGGTGAGTACTGTTGCTGAGGCAACTTTATTGTTATTTGGAGACTGTTTAATTTTTGTAACTTTCCATAAAAGCATAAAACCTAAACTTATTAATGAAATTTTCTGTGATGCCCTGATAAAGTTACTAGTGAACTCTTCTTGTCTGATGGGGTAAAATCATGTCAGCTATAAGCAGAGAAACAAAAACAGAGGAAGGACAAATAGGAAATCCCACTGTTGTTATTTTATAAATCTTTTTGAGGAATACCCAAGTTGAAGCCAAGGGAAAACTTGCCACCATGGGTCCGAGTTCTTCCCCTCTTTTCATTACATAGCCACCAAAATGCTGGCTCGAGGTGACAGTGTGTGTAGTGACAGATGATAGACCCCACACAAAGTACTTCACAAACCACTCACCCATCATCAGCCTGAGTCCAAACCCCACAGCAGCCCCCACTAGGTGCCTGCTCTTAGTCCTGTACTACCACCCCATATCCCAGGGTCACGGGTGAGTGTCCTGGGTCTGCTCTGTGTCACTCTTCTGTCAGTTACCTTGCTGTGGTTGGGTCTGTGATCCTTATGCTCTTTTGTCACGGTTTTTATGGCAGCATGATTTGTGGATTTTCCACTTTAATAACTGAATCCACAGAAGGATTTATCCACTTGAAGAACTGAATCCACAGAACAGTAGTGCAAAGATTTAACTGAGAGAGTAGGCAAACAAACGTGTTACCTGAGAAAAACTACAACTTGAACTTGCAGTATGGATCTAAATAGCATCAGCCCTGTGTGTGTGCTGCTCTGTTAGTAAATGTGAGGTAACTACCTCATGTTAGAAGCAGGAGCTCACATGGCAAAGCCACAGTTTGGAGTTTTCTGTGAGAGAGAGCCAGCACTGTGTTTGGACTTTGCTTTATGAATCTTATTATCCTACAAATGCTTGCAAATCTAACAAAGTCTAAACACAACAGATAGTTTTAATCAATCTTGGAAGCTCACATAAAGCAATAGCTATCAATTCTCAGCAGTGATCACTCAGGATATATTTGCAGTTGGCATTGTTATTTTAGTTTCCCAGTTTTCACAAGATAGCATGTGATGATAAAGGACAGTTTGATAATAAATGACAAGGTGTGACTTCTAGGATCTCTAAATAAAATGTAAATATTAGAGGTGGATTGTCTCTTAACATCTCACTGATGGCTTTCTGCATTCTAGAAATTTGATCAGTACGATGAAAACATTATTTTTTAATCTGTACAACTTTTTCCTGTAAGATTGGCAATGGGAAAAACACAAAAAACAACCAGAAGAATATCATAGAATCTTACGGTGCTTTCTAGATAGAAAAGATTGCTGTTATTCCATCCACCAAATGGGTAAGAACACACATCAACTTCTTTTTGTCTACTGAAATTCCTATGGTGTTGAAACTTTCTCATTTGAAATAAGTTAATTAAACATTTTTAAAAGGTGACAATGAAGACAATGTATATATTTATATATAAATAAAAATGCATATAAATGGATACAAAGTATAATAATTCAGAAATGTTATTCACTAAGACCTAAATAAATCTGTATACTAGAATCTAACTCTTGATAAAGCGTGCAAGTTTTAGGTAGTAGAGCTGATAGAATTAAAATAGACAGTCATAAAGCTTATGGCTGTAATTTGTAAGTAAGGACATATTTGTAATTCTCATTACAGTTTAGGAGCTCTTTGTAAGGGAACTAGAAGTCATTAAGTTTTGAAGAGAGCATAGATTGAGAAAATAATTGCTGTTGCTAAATACAGCTTGGACTCGCTCTAGAATGTTTGTCAAAATGTTCGTAGGCCGTGCTGTTTGACAGACTGTGACCAGCCTCTCTGTGGTCTTTTCCCTTACAAAAACAGCGCAGATGGGTGTTGGAGAGGGGAAGTCCATTGGAGAATGGTTTGGACCAAACACAGTTGCTCAAGTACTGAAGTAAGTCATGGCAGTGGCTCCCTCAGAACGCGCTCGCGGGGCCGCCGAGCTCGGAGACCGCGCGGTGCTGCCCGAGGCCGCTGGAGAAAACATGGAAGCTCCTCCTAGTCTGGAAGCCACACTAGAGAGGACTTTGCTGAGGGAGGTGCCAGATTTCAGGTGGAGGCTGGACTGCAGGTCCTGGGTGCCATTTGCTGCAGCCCTGGGACAGACACATTCTGGAGAGGGAAAGGAGCTAAAGGGTAGCTGGCCTCCAGCTCCTTTCCCTTACAAATTCTTCATGGCTCACATACCAGTTTTTTGGGCTTATTTTAAACAACCAACAACGCCTGTGCAGCCTGAGAGCTCCCTTCCCCAGAGTTTTGGATGTCACAGAAGTGGACAGAAACCTGTGTGCTATAATGCCCCCCTCCTAACTTTTGGGTGCCAAAATCTTGAGTTGCTCTGGATTTTAACAACCTGAAATAGTTTCACTGAGTTTAGTGGAACTTATTAAGCACAAAGTAATGTGAAAAACTGGCACAGGAATTTTTTCCTTCTCTACATGATGTCAGGCACCATGGGCAGAATCCCACAATGGAGGTTGTTAATTGTAATAAAAAGTAATAAACCTAATTATGTGGTTGAGCTGTTACTATCCCTGCATTTGGCAAAAGGACAAGACAGTTTTCACATATTATAGTGTGAGTGCTTTTCCTGGAACCACTCATTATTAGGTTTTTTCTAAATATTTTAAGCACTGAAAGTTACCTTTTTATTACACGGAGACTTAGAAAAAACCCAGCAAATTTTTTTCCAAAGAAATTATTTTTTTTTACTCAAGAACCATTTAAATGTCCTGAGTTAAAAGCTACCCTCATGGTCCTAATAAGCTTTTATTAATTATTGCCTTTATGTTTTCTAGGAAGCTTGCTTTATTTGATGAATGGAATTCCTTAGCAGTTTATGTGTCTATGGACAATACAGTGGTCATCGAAGACATCAGTAAGTGAAACAGGAGTTTTTGCAGGACTGCTTTAGTGTCTCAGCAGATACTAAAGAGTAACTCAAACTCATGGCAAATTTGATTGTTTGGAGAAACTACTTCTGGGAGCATTAGGGTAGTGGTTGGATGTGATGACCTTAAAGGTCTTTTCCAGCCTAAATGATTTGATGATTCTGTGATTATTTCTTTGGTGACAGTTTTTGATTTGACTCCACTCTCTTGAATATATCTAAATATAAGCAAAATCTTGGGACCATCCCTACTTGTTCCCAGGGTAAGAAAAGGAATAAAGGAAATGGATACTCAGGTTTGGGGTTTCCAAAGGTAAAGTTTGCACTGAACAGTGAGGCATTTTTGGTGACCAACTTACATGCCATGTGGATGAGAGGGTGGAGTTTGGTCTGTGCTGCCTTAACTCCCACTCCAGCAATGGAATGAAGTTGCAGTGTGTAAAAATACAGAGAATTGTGTGTAATACAGTTTGCCAGAGATTTGCTTTTGTCAGGCAGAAGGGAAACAAGGGTGGTTAGGTCCTTCAGAAACATGTGGCCCATTTTCAGTTGTAAGAAGGGTAGGATTACAAGTGGTATTTAGCCACAGCCTGGTTCTACTTTAGTCCCTACTTCTGCTTATTTTGCGTCTACATCACTGGAAGTGAAGAGTTCCCTGAAGAATTTCTAATGCTTCATCTCTGCTATATCATCTCTCAGGCAAAGCTTGACAGCATTAATACTGCGAGTAGTAAATACAGCTTCAGTCTTAAACATTGATCCCCTCATTTTTCGCATGGCTCACTAATGCACCAGCACATACTGACTGCCAGAATTACTTCTACTAAATAGTCAGGATTTTCAAGCCCTGCTCCTTTTCTCTTAAAACTGGAGCTCTATAAAGCTGTCTGGAAAAGTAATTTAATTGATGATTGAGAGGAAGATGTGCTCTGTGTTCCTCTATGCATTCACTGATCTCTGTTTTCATTCCCCCAGAGAAGATGTGCTGGTCCCCTGCCCAGAGCAGCGGCATTGCCCACAGCAGTGCACATTTGCACAGAAGTGCTCTTGGCCAGAACAAGAACACAGCAGGATTGTGCCCAGGCTGGAAGCCCCTCTTGCTCATGATCCCTCTCCGGCTAGGGATTAATCACATCAATCCAGTGTATATTGATGCATTTAAAGTAAGGGATTCTTCAGTGACTTGTTTGTGTATGTGAAATAAGTTCAGGTATCTGTGATACTGATAAACAAATCAATTTAATTTTTCTCTCTTTGGACTCCTAGGAATGCTTTAAGATGCCACAGTCTTTGGGAGCATTAGGAGGGAAACCCAATAATGCCTATTATTTTATAGGATTTTTAGGTAAGGAAGAAAGAAACTTACTCCAAATATTCATATGACTGAAAGAGAAAGGATTTTCTTTGGGAAGGGGAAATAGTGAGCATTTTAAGCATGAGAGTGGAGAAGAAGAAACATACCTCAGACACTTCAGGAACAGTATGAGACCATCCTTATAGGAACAGAAGAGGAGCAGCAAAGCTTGATGTAAAAATATGGAATGATATAAGCAAGAACAAGACACAAAAGTTGATAGCATTCAACATGTGTCAGATGTCACTGCTGCTTAAATACCGAATTTTTTCTAATCATTAATACTTTCTAGTAAAGTGTCTTATTTTATTCTTTTGCTTCCTGGCTTTCTTAAATTATTGTCTCATATTTTTCAATTTCTTCTCAAAGCAGTATGTTTTTCACCTTCTTCATTGTCTTCCTTTATTAATTAATGCAATAGTTGATCCTAGATTCAGTCTTTCATATTTCACCCAGGTTTGATCCGTAACTTCTTAGATATTCTGTTCTTTCTTTTGTAAAACTTGAGCTGTTTTAGTCAGACTTACTTGTTCCAATTTCTGGGTGAATGCCTAATGGGATTACAGATTGCATTTGTGGTCATCATGTATCTTTGATCTGAGGAACATTAGGGATTACAACAGTTGAGATTTTTCAAAAATGTACTGGACCTCACATAGATAAAGGAAAGTATGTGACAAAGGTAAAACAAACCATTCAAAAATCCACTCTGAAAGGTAGCAGTGGAAAATTATACTAAATGCCCTGTGGGGTACTGTTGTGCCTGGCTTTCCAGGTCTCTTAGAGACTCCCCAGCTAGAGAGTTGAGATACGGACTGTGCTGATAATCCAGTTTGTGTTTTACCAGTCTGGATGGAATAAGTTTCTTAATGCCTCTTGCTGATTACCACCATGTGGACTTTACCCCTCCAGGCAATGAGCTGATCTACTTGGACCCTCACACCACTCAGAGTTTTGTAGATTCAGAAGAAAATGGCACAGTTGATGATGAGAGCTTCCACTGCCAGCAAGCCCCACACAGAATGAAGATCATGAATTTGGACCCTTCAGTAGCTTTAGTAGGTGTTAGAAAATAACAAATGTGTGTACTTTATTCAAAGCAATACTTCTGTGTATTGACAAGGACAGCAACATGTTTTCTTGACCACAGTCAAGATCACAGGGCACTCTTCTGCAATCTAAAATTCAACACACAGTAGTTAATATATTTAACTGCATAAAATACACGGATTTTAGCTCAAGCAGGGGACCAACTGCTTGTATCCTGGGGAGCCAATTAAGTTTCTTTTCTGAGCAATGTAGACCTTTTCCAAGAACTAGTTTGAAAGTCAAAGCAAGGAACTGAATCAGGTTTCCTTATTTTATTCCATCACTATCATCTATGCCTTGGTTGCTCTGGAGAAGATACCTGAACTTGTTTTATTTAAATCTTCAAGTGGAATTACTTGTAGAAGTCATCCAGTCTAGGTCACAAGAATACTGTGGTAATTGAAGAAACTCAGTCTGATCTCACGCCAGTATCCTTTGGTTGGGTTATGGGTGATTGTCATTTGAGGTATAACCCATACATAGATACCACAGCATCCTTTGCTCATTGACATACTGTATTTAATTATTACTATGTGTATTCTTTCCTTAGGGCTTCTTTTGCAAAGAAGAATGTGATTTTGATAACTGGTGTACTCTTGTACAAAAGGTAATACTACTGTCTTTTCTTTGCTCTGTATGAAATCATGGATATTGTTCTTTTTGTTTGTTAATGGAAATTCCCTGCCTGCAAATCAAACGATCCCCAGTGAAGGTGGCACCAGTGATCAGGGAGAGCTGACACTGCTGCTGGAGCTTGTTGAGCATTTTGCAGCCCTGAGCCCTGGGAGAACAAGTAGATACACCTGCTTCCTGAGTTTGTCTTTTTTTAGCACTACTGCGGTAGTGGCTCTTACCCAAGTCATTTACTGAGAAACACAGCAAGCAGTTGGAATATTAAGCAACAGGAATGTAAATATGAACTACCACTAACCAAAAGGCATTTACTTAAAAAAAGGCTACAGAAAGCAGTTTGTAAATAACTGAAGTAGAAGATCTGATATAGCTCACCTGATGGGAGTGAAATTTAGCTTCAATAACTTGTTTCTCATGATCAAAACCTATCTTCCAAAATCTGTTGGATTTCTTTGAGTAGATGGGTCTGTCTTTTGTTCCCATTGATCGACAGAAAACTTGAACACTGAGAGGTCCAAGCAAGTAATTTACTTTTGAAAGACACAAATATGTTCTTGGTACCTGTTTGCTCCATGTAGACACAATTACAGATGTATGGATATCAAAGCTCATTGTAATGCACTGATAACTTGTAGGAGAGTTCTAAGTAAGAGAACTAAGAGTTCTCTACTAAGAGATCCATCTTCCGGCTGTGTTTTCAAGTAGGAAAATACTAGAGGTGTGTGAAGCAGTGATTTGTGGTGGCAGGTACCTGAAATAACAGGAATTTACAGCCTTTGATAGATACACAGTATTAAAAATGTTTTTAATTAAGCAGGCAGTTTTTTGGTTTGTATTCTGTCCTCAGGAGATTCTAAAGCAACAGAGCCTGCGGATGTTTGAGCTGGTCCAGAAGCACCCACCACACTGGCCTCCTTTCATACCTCCGACCAAGCCAGAAGTGACAACCACAGGAGCAGGTGTGGTACCGCTGACAGGGCAGCAGAGTGGGGCTCCTCAGCCCACAGGAGAACCATCACAGCTGGAATAATTGGGCTTTCCTTTGGATCAAGCAATCACTGCATGACTAAGTGCCATATTCTTATGGAATATCAGTTATCCAAACAGGCCATGTACAATTTACAAGTGTTAGCACAATATATTTTTAAATCTTAGAAAATATTTCAAAGGCAGCATTTCAGAAGGGGTTGAGGGTTTTTTAGTAAAGAAAATGTCTTTACATTCTAAATTATTTAATTTATTTTTCAGAACTGATTGAATCTACTGACAAGCTATTTGAATTGGAAGAAGAATTTGAAATCCTAAGTGTATGAAGGGAACTGTGGTGACCCTTCTGAGTATTGAACATATTGCTGATATTATTGCATTGACTTAAATGACACAGCCATGTTAGCCCCGAAGTGCCTGAAATCATGAATAACAGAGCACAAACACCTGGTAGCATCCAAAACTCCAACAGGGACAGTTCCTTCTGTCAAAGAGCTTCCCCAGATGGAAAGGCAGTGAAAGATTTTATTTTAAGACCCTGAAAGGGAACCTCTTTTTAATGTGTGTCTTTCTTGAAGACAAATGAACTTCTGAGGCAAAACCAAGTCTGTCAATGAGCTGTATGTTTGGAGAAAGGGATAACACAAAATGGGTATTTCTTGCTCATATAATGCAATAGTTTAGTTCTTAAAGCAAAACAGTCTTCAGTTAAGGAGGATGTTTACTTCTGTTCCCTCCCGTGGGCTGCATCATAGAAAAAATGCATTGTCTTGTTTAAAAGATCGACTGGATCAGGAGAAAATTGTTTCCTTGTTAAATATTTTAACATGTATTGGAGCAACCACACTTTATTACAAAAATGTTTCTGTGAAAGGAACTATGTCTAACGTATACATTTTGCAATAGCTTTCCTGTTTCTGGGAGACCTCAAGAGGAACAGGAGCCTCAAATAGTTGATATAGATCTCAACCACTGTTATGATATATTTCACCTTGACCTTAAAATTCAATCATTAAAACTTAGGCTGACTTTTCTTTTGGAGCTAAAGTGAGTCAAAGGTGGTTTAACTGTACCTTATTTATTTTAAAAAAGATTTACACAAGTATCTCTGTTACTGCACTTTATCTGTGCATCTAATAAATTTCTTAAGCTTTTCATAGGTTGTATGCTGCTATATTTTGTTAATTTGTTTGTGTGAACTAAATATAACCCAGGTTATCTTAAAACATAATATATAGGCATATGCAAATTACTTAATTCTTGGGTTTTGACTTGTTGCCTTTTGAAATCTGTTTTGGTGAAAGTGCCTTAATTCTCCAGGTTTATCAGAAGAGCCGGTGCCATTTTGTCTCTTAGACAGAGTATCTCTCTAGCAGCTATTAGAAAACCAGCTCAGAATAAAGGCAAAGGTCTTTTAATTCATTCTACAGTTCCTTTTTACTGTCAGACAGTCCCCATTCTGATCATTTTGTCACGATAGTGTAATGGACGTGAATCGCACACTTTCATCTTCAGCAATAAATGACAACATAGAGAAATCCTGAATGCTGTCTCCTCTCACTCGCACTTCTCGATCAGGGCCAGCATGATTCCCAAGAAAATAGTCAGGACCTGGTCACACTTCATCTTGTTTGCCTTCAGTGTTTATCAGCCATGGTTTGGAAATCATACATGTAGGAAAAATACCCTTTTCTTCCCCTCTCCATGGATTAGCTGCACAGGTTTAGGTTTTTTTAAACAAAGCATTTCTTTTTCATTAATACATGAAATTACTGTTCTTGTGACATCAGTTGCAGCCCTCTCCTCCCCACAGACAAAAATTAAAATAAGCCCTTGCTCTGAAAGCTTTAGTCTTGAGCAGTACCTGCTAAGAAACACAATTGAAAGAGCCCTAGTGGAGTTCCACGTGCTTATTCCCCACGCCACCCTTAGCCATGGGTAACACTCCTCAGAGAGCAGCCTAAGCCTTGCAGAGCTCTTGAAGGATTCTGGGCAGGGATAAACAGATGGAAATGGGGCTGATGGCAGAACAGCTGGTGAGTGGAATTCCCACTCCATGCACCTCACATAGAGGGGCTGGTGGAGCTGGATGGAAGCTTGGACAGGGACAGCAGTGGAGTCGGTTACTGCAACAGAAGCAGCTCTCTAAAGACAGTGGTGCTTAAAATGCATAAAGCTGTGATCCTGGGGAGTAAATTGTGTTTGCATGTGTCATGTTCAAAAATAAAGCCAAGTCCCTGCAGATACAAGACCTGACCAACACCTCTCTTTGTACCACCAGGGGAGCCCAGTGGCTCAAGATTTCATTGTACTTTGCCAGTTATCTGCATGATTTTTCAAAAGTCATGAGCTTTGCTCTGTGCACACAAGTGTTTTAAAGTTGCATGTGCATAAGCCAGGATATAAATCCAACATGGTCTGTCTGTGCCAGGACAGCTGGGAAGTAGACTGGATATCCTACAGGAATGGACTGCTGCTCAGCAGTGTTAAAATGCCTTAAAGATACTTGCAAAATAACCTCCAAAGCAATTGCTGATCTTTCACAATTAGGAATAAGTGAGATGAAAGACTACATTGTCCCTCACAACCTCCCTGCTCATCTCCAGTGTGGTTCAACTTCAGAACGTGCAGAGCTCTGACCTCCATCTACGAAGATAATGTGCTATGCAAGTAACACTTTCATCTTTACTGATTATTATCTGCTTAAAATAGTGTCTCAGTCGTGCATTAATAATAATTTTCTCAATAAGTTTATCCTAAAGATTTTTAAGCCAAGGTGCCAATGTATTTGCAAGGCACTCCTTTGAAATGTCCTGGAATGTCAATAGACAAGGATTTCACATGCTTCACTCCAGACAGGTTAATGGTAATAACTTCAGTCCTACTGAATGAGTTCATTAAAGGTATAAGCATATCTTTGTCATGGGTTTTCCCTTAAAATATACAAGGAAAATCCAGTTAGTGGCACTTCTCTTTAATTACGCCCTGAAGGAAAGTTAACAGTGCATACAGTAGAGATATAATTTTTTAAACTAACAGCAATAAAACCCAGAGGAAGCAGAATACAACACATAGTGACTGCAGGAGTAAAAAATGTGCATCCCATAACTGCTTACTCCTGTGTCTGCATGAGCTCGTGTGCCATCTAGTAAAGCCTCTACTTTTCAAACACACATGGCTTGAATACAAAATAAGTGTGCCAAAGCTGCCTCAGAAAGGAAATTTATATTCATAGTAATAAAATGTTGGCTAATAAAGTATGGCTGCATATCATTGACTGCAAGGAGATAAGCACAGACCTTGAAGCCGACACACCTGGAATATATTTCAATAGAAAGCAATGAAAAATGGTGGAGGAGTTTTGGAGTCATCTTCACATCAAAAATTGCATTTTTCATTGGTGTAGCTCTTTAAGGTCAACTGTGGATATCAGTCTGGATTAGAACTAGTTACCTGTTATTGGAAAGAATGTTTCAGCTGTGTAATAAACAAAGCAAAACACTCATTTTTAACTTTTTCTAAGGAAATCCATTATCAACCATTAGTGCATAGTGTTTCCAAGCCACCACATACCATATACTGATACATTTTAGCTAGTTCTGTGTTTCACAGTAGAATGAGTCTTCACTCCCTTACACTGGACCAAATACTGTTTGCAAAGACACTAATTAAGCATGGCTTTGGAAAAGTCTTTCTGGGTGATGACTGGATGTGCCTCGGACAAAGACGTGGTGTGAGGCGTCAGCTGCTCTTCAGTCCGAGTAAGGAACTCACTGAGACTTTCTGAGGTAGCCATAAAGGAGGGGAAAAAACATTGAAGTAAAAACATAGCACCATGTTTCATTAAAAAACTGGCTTCAGAACACTGGTCTTTCCCTCCTCTGTGTGCAGTCAAACTCTTGGACTTGAAACTTGATTTTTGTAGAGTTCTAGCTGTCTTGATTCACCCATCAAACACACGCAAAACAGGTTTGTGAATTTACCCTTCTCCAGTCAGTGATGTCTAATCTGGGGTAACAAAGACTGTTCCTGCACCTGCATTGCTGTTACTACAAGTTCTTCATGCACACCTGGCAGCGGCTGACCCGAGTCCGAAGCTGTCCCGCTTTCAGAGTCTCTGAGGGAGGAGCGCTGACAAACTGCTGCTCCTGCTCCACCGTGGTCAGCCAGAAGCTGTACTTGTTGGCGAAGTAATGGCACGTGCCCCGAGCACCATTGCACTCGATGAACGGAGTGGCTCGGAAATCCTCCAGGCAGGAGCCAGGTGAGACGAGGGACTGGCCTCCACCTTCCGCCCCCGCCGCAGTGTGCTGAAATACAGACAGCAAACTGAGTGAGCTCAAATGAACACAAGGAGGTAAACAGGGGAGTCTCCTGGTTCCATTGCTAAAAGGAGTGAAACAGGCAACCAAAATCATACCCTGGCTATGTGTATCTGTCTCTTGAGTCAGGGCTAGAAGCAAAAAAGCAAAGGAACATACTCAGGCTGAATATACAGGCCTGGAATAAAGGAAAACCAGCTTTTCACTTGAAAGTTGGGAAAATTTGGAAACAACAATGCTGACATCATGTTTTTCTAACAATCTTACACTAATGAGCTTCTAGGAGAGTGCAATGGAAAACTTTTTCCACTGAGAAAGCGGATTAAGTCAATACTGTAGCTTAATTACTGTTCCCACATTTAAAGGTTTGAAGAACAAACATCTGTGGCAATACAGAACTAAGGCTGCAGTGTTACCACCAAAACTGATCAGGACAGGTGCTAAACAGAGCAAACTCAAGAGCTACAGCAACTCAGCTGATGAAGAAATGGACTGGGGCAAGAACAGACAGGGCTCCAGGCTCCTGTAAGTAACTCACAGAACACAGCCTCTGTGACCTCATCAGAGAGGAGAGATGGAAATGTTTAAAGCTGCTTTTGCTCGAGCAGCAGTGTCCTTACCATGAGGAAGGAGTATCCTATCCACAGGCTGCGCCAGCCCAGGGGACACTGTGGGATGGTGATGTCCTGGCTGTGCACAGCCACAGCCTGGGAAGGTGCTTCACACACAGAGCACCGGCTGATGTACTGTGGGATCTGGACACTGTCCACGGGCATCATGGGGATGGGAGCAGTGGTGGACAGCCAGTAGGACTTGTCGTTTCGGCTGGCGTAGTAGCACACTTCATTGATGTTGCAGTAAATAAAGGGCATGGTGCTGAAGCGAGGCAAACATGAGCCAGCAAAACCTGGAAAAATGGAAGAAGCGGTCACACCAAGCACCTGCCAAACACACCAAGTCACACACACCAACGTTAGGGGTGAGGATGGCACGAGTGACACCGCTCCCATTGCACATCTGGCCAAGCCAGCTGCCACCACCCCCACCACAGCCCTCTGCACTGCCAGGGACGATGGCTTCTTTGAAATGTAATTTTGGTCTTTGCTCATTCCTGAGAGAATCCTGCCAACTCACCGAGATCCTGGTTGTGTGACTTCTCCTGCCCCTCCACATACAATAAGCTGTAGCCGTCCCAGAGCTTGTTCATCCCTATGGGGCACGGGGGGATCTGCTCTGACTGACTGTGCTTCACCAGAGTGTACCCAACGCCCACACTCCGACCAGGCATTCCCGGCAAACCAATGGAACCTGGCTTCCCAGCAACACCTAGGAGACAGAAGAATTGCTATTTCTATTGCAGTCTGGACATCAGCTGGCTCTACACCCCATCTGGCATTGCTTATGGCAGTCTTGCACAATGAGGAGCCCCAGCTACGTGAATTACTAGACTTAACACCTCCAAAAGCAGTCATTTCACAGCACCACCCACCCATTCCCTTCCTCTTTTAGTTTTCTTTCTTTGCCCAACAACTCTGGTGCCAGTGTGTTAGGTGTATCTCACAGTACAGTAATTCTGAGGATCTCAAAGCATCAACCAAAACCTAATTCACTCATTTTTGCTATAGCACTCTTCTTGATGATATTCCTCTTCTTTCTCACTGTGCCTTTCCTCACTGTCCAAGCCTCATAGCTATGGTTACTGTGAATACTGTATCACTCTTTTAAGATCTTCATTTTGTGGATATGAGTCCCATATCCACAAAACATTAAAACCAAAAGGTGTTCAGAACTGCATCTACAGAAACACCAGCAGTGACATCAACAAGGACATGTGACAGAACTTTCCTCAGTGAAGATTAAATTTCCTTCATTGCAGATACAAAACACAAGAGCACAGACATCCCCTGATGTTCCTAAGGTAATTGTGTTGGGGAGGGTCTCTGCAGAAGCTGTAAGCAAACACAATTCTACTGTTTGCCTCTTTTTGATCTGTGCTCCCCAAATAATAAAATTACCTCCAAACCCCTGTAGTCCTGGGGCACCTGAAAGTCCTGGATCCCCAGCTATGCCAGGTGTTCCAGGCAAGCCATCACGTCCTTTCAAACCAGATCTTCCTGGCAAACCTTTTGGGCCTGAAATAAAACACAATTATTAGTGTCATTATTTCCTCATACTGTTGCCTTCACTCCTGCAATCATATTCCAGAAGGGAAATAGGATGTCAGCAGCCATGCCAAGAGCTCACTCTTCACCAGCTGTGGGTGGTTATAAACAGCCACCTCCAAAAGAGACTCCACACGATCTGGTTGTCTGTAGAAGGATTGAGAGGTACAGCTGAGTGGGGTTACACATGGTTAAAAATGCAGCATTATATTTGTATATATTATATTTGTATGCATTTTGATTGAATCTTTCCTTAATTAAAAAACCCTGTAAACATTCCTAATGCATTTGATAAAGTAGTGTTTTTCTTCCAGAAGAACAGCATTTTGGAGATCTGACTGTATTTTTTACCTGGTTTTCCAGTGGGGCCATGGAATCCAGGATCTCCATCAAAGCCAGGGACACCATCAATTCCTGGCAGACCAGGTAATCCTGCAGGGGCTGTGACTTCTTCTGGCTGTGGGGTTATTCCTGGAGCCCCTGGTCTGCCAGGGAGACCTACACGTGGGGCAAAGGATGTGTAAGTAACCCACAAAAATCACACAGATTTGATGCTAATCCTGACACAAAGGAGAATAATGTGAAATTAGGACCACCTTTGTACATCAGCATTGGGTATCTCGTAAAAAGTATGTCAAGCTCTTTCTAACTTATTTCAGTCTCTAAGAAATCAAGAGTCTCCCAAATAAGCCCATTAAGGGAGCTCTGAAGTCATCCTCAGCCCAAACCAGGTGCAATAAATGACAGCTTTTTAAATCCTCCAGCACTCACCTTGACGGCCCATTTCACCTTTCAGCCCAGCATAACCAGGATCCCCCGGAGGCCCATCTTTACCTGGCATCCCCATTAGGCCAGGCTCGCCTCTTGCCCCTGCAAAGACACACAGCTAAGACTGTGCCTAAGCACAGGCTCCTGATTCTGTCCCACAGCTGGGGCTCTCACTGATGGCAACAACAGCACTTGGGCTCTGAGATGGAGGGGACCACAACCCTCAAGGAAGTCTGTGCCCAATTTCACATCCACAGTGGCTGCAGACCCTCAAGACAAGAATTCTCACTGCTACCTAACTGTACTTTATTGAAAGTACTCTTCCCCTTCCTTGGGTAACCCAGGGGCAGGGTTTGGGGAGTACACATCTTTGCTATTTGGAATCCATCTTGATGCACAGCACAGAGGGATGGGATCTGCCAGCCTACAAAGACAGCAGACAGTTCTTCATCCAGCAGTGGTTGTCCATCCTGCTGTGGCTTTTGAGCTGTGGGTGTCTCTCAAACCTTGCTCCTGGAGTCCCTGTGTGCAGCTGCCCTTTGGCCTCCTTTGGTATGGACCAAAGAGAGAACAACGTGCTCCCTGCCTTAGCCCAGAACAACATCTCTGAACTCCTACAATCCTCTTAGCCTCCTGTGGAGACCTAAATCCACCACACTAAAGCCTCTGAGCATACAGGACAGGTGGGATGAAACAGCAACTCCAGTCCTTGCCTAGAGTGCACAAGTGGGTAACTGTGGTCAACAAACACAGCAACAATGCAGGTGGACACCATCTACTCAGAAAAAACAAACAAAGATAGGAGGAAAAATATTATTAGAGACACATTGAAGAACACCTGGAGCTGGCCCCACTTCGCAGCTTTTGGAGTCAGTAGGTAAAATCTGCAGGAGCCAAAAGGGAAGATTGAGACATCAAATTCAGCTGTTACATCTGAATGAGGGAAGCCACACTAACCACCCAATGACAGGGCCAAACCACTCCCAGATCCTTTCAAGGCAAGATTACCTTTGAATCCAGATGCTCCAGGGAGTCCAATTGGACCAGTAGGTCCCACGTCACCCTTAATGCCTCGCAAGCCAAGAACACCGGGGAGACCCGGAGTGCCTGTGTCACCTTGGTCAGAAGCTGGGCCAGGGGGCCCTCGTGGTCCTGGAGGACCTGGAAAACCTAGAGACAACAAAGTTAATTGGCAAAATCTATTCCTGGGGCAAAGTAGATGCTGGGGCTACCCCCAGTATTTCTTTCTGGCTGGGGAAAAGACTGGAGTGTCAGCCTCTCCAACCAGGCTGTGAGGTACCCAATGGGTACCGGTGCCATCGTGACAAAGCTTCCAAACTGCACTCACCTGAGCTCCCGTCAGTGCCTGGAACACCAGCATCTCCAGGTCTCCCACGTATATCGGATGGAAGAGAAACTCCAGGTGTTCCCGGCAAGCCTGGCAGTCCCATAGGACCAGGGGGACCTGCAATAAGAAACACAAAGTGAGGGAGGACCAAAGGTCTTCCTGGATCTTCACAGACACTGATGGAAGTAGTGGCTGGGGAGCACTTAAATTGAGGAGAACAAAGAGACATCTCACTACAGGAGGGAAAACACTACATATTGTGCTGTTCAGGAGAGAGATAGAGAGTTACTTTCAGAACTGTGTAACCAACTGTTTCTCAAAATACAGAGCAACATCACAGATTTTACATTTTCCTGTCAAAATTCCAACCACCTTTGAGGTTTCAGAAATTGTCTTTGGTAGTTCTGCTGACCATGCAGCCCATTAACCTCAGCTGCAATACATCCTGCTTCCAGAACATCAATATTTACCCATGTCTCCTGATGAGCCTTTTGGTCCAGGGAATCCTGCAGCTCCTCTTCCCAAGCCTGGAGAGCCTTCTTCACCCTTTGGACCTGGGAGACCTGCAGGTCCTTTCAGTCCAGCTTCACTCAGACCTAATTAAACATGGTTAACAAAGATAAGAGAGCCTATTCAAATTGCCTAATAGCAGTCAAATTATTACACAAAATGAGTGGTGATTAAAAAACTACCCATTTACTACTGTCTCTGCTGTTTTCAGTAGAGCAGCTGGAATTGATTTGGTGCCTCACATGCTACTCTGGTTGTGCAGAGTGAATTTAAACAATCTGTGAGATGCTGAGAGAAAAGCATATGACTGTTCTGGTCTCCCCACAAGCTCTTGCACAAGAATGGGAACATAGCAGTCCTGTGACAGGATCTGCTGCCAGCCTCTATGCTGTGTCTCTCACGAGGACACACCAGACTCAAGCTTCTGGTCTTTAAATAACCTCGTGGGCTTCATGCTGCAGCACAGGGAGTTCAGTGTGCACAGACTGCTGCAGAATGCACACAGGCACGAGTGGTACAGGGCAGAGGCTCCCAGGAAAAGCTGCAGGGAGACGTTCAGCATGTCACTCTGGGAAGAGTATACACCAAAAGCAGCTCTCTCAGGAAAGTTGTGGAGGATCTATTTGCTGTAAATCCTTCTGATAGACAATGTTTTAAACAAAGAAAACACAGGTATTGTTTGAGTTGGACATGTGACATCTGTCCATTTTCATGCACGAAACAGCTGCCACAAATTTTAGGTGCTACTTGACAACATGACTGTAACTAAACAAGTCTTTTTGGTAAGGTCATTCTTCACTTCTTTACTTTAGTAAAACACTGTTTGCAACACAGAACTACATTCTATTTCATATGATTGAAAATATGAAAAAATCCAGCAAAAGCTTCCTAAAAGCAGAATCTGTAAACAAATCAAAGAAATCAGCTTCTGATTTTATTGATGCCTTCCTTGAGCTCCATATAATGGAGGGCTCTAAAAAGCAGTACAGAAACATTTCATCACTAAGTCCAATTCAAAGCAAGCATTTGGTGCTGCCATGCTCAAATCAAACATCCATTAGAAAGAGTTTTATGATTTCATTCCATTAGTTTTCCAGAAGTGACATAGTCCTTCAGGAATTCAAGGAGAACCATCACCAGAAAAGCCTCTTCAACTCCACGGGTTGCATCCTGTTCTTACTGGCATTGACGAAGAATTTGTTCATGCACATTCAACATCCTGAGGTTTTTCTTCAGGTCATAATTAAAGCCAGAACTAGGTGAAATAGGGCAATTTTGTAGGAAACAGTGCTCTCATGATGGAGCAGTGTATGCATTTCCCCAGATATGACATTTCTACTACACATTTCCTTTACCTGGTGTTCCAGGAGACCCTTTTGTGCCTGGCAAGCCATTCAGACCATTTAAACCTGGAAATCCATGAAAGCCTGAGGAGACATTGGGAACACATAAGTGAGCAAATAGGCAAACAATCTAGTTAGGTGGAAATGCGTAGGATGCTTCATGGAAAATACAGCACACAAGAGAAACCTGACACCCAGGGGAACACAGTGTGTAAAGATGTAAAGTCTCCCTTCACACAAGTGCCCTCTATGGAAACTCTTCCCACTGCTCTCTCCAGTTTTACCCTCCTGGAACACCCATTAGTGACTCAAACCAAGAGAGAGCCCCTCCCTTTCCAACCATTCCTGTGCTCAGTTCCAGTAGCTATTGCCAGGAGGGAGCTCTTTCCCACACACAGCTGGCCCGTCACGCGCTGCCTGCCGGAGACACTTGGCCAAAACACTGCTCTTCTGACCCAACTTCTCCCTCCGTGTGCACATGTACCTTTAGGTCCTGCTGTTCCACGAGCTCCAGGGAATCCAACAGATCCTGGCTGTCCTGGGGGTCCTGGTGGGCCAGGGGATCCTCTCAGCCCAGCATTTCCAGGGATTCCTAAAAGGAGGTGGAAAAATATTCCTGTACTACACATCATGTCCAGGCTGAAACAGCTCCATCTCACATCTTCTGTTGCTGCACTTAACTCACATGATGGGTGAATAAACTATTTAAATAAAGCAAAATCAGATCCAAATCTCTCCTCATGCCACCACTGGCATCACATTTATCAAACTATTTATTTGATGAGGGTTAATCATAGCAGTGGCATTCTTTATCATCCACTAAGCAACACATGAACAGTTCACACACCAAATAACTAATTAAATTGTCTTTCAAATAAAAGATTTCAAGAAAAACTTTCACTTTTCTCCAACCTTTGATCTTGATAACTATTTGGGAATCTACCTGCCAATTACCCCACAACCCAAAGACAGCTGTAGCCGTTCTTCTGGGTAGGTTTAGGTCTAGAGAGGGAACAGACAAAAACGTTGCAATGAACAAGCTGTGAAGAAGCTGCTACTGCTTGTATCTAACTGAGATCTTCCCTGTTTGTTAATGGGATTCCTTTAGGTTTCAATGTTGCGGGATTCACCACATTTGACCAGTAGGACAAGGTGACACCTTACACTACTGTCAAAGAAAATTACCCTTTTCTTGCCAAACTTCTTGTTTAAGCCTCAGCTGAGGCAGGCCAAACAGGGCTAAGGAAGCATCAAGGTGAGGCTGCCACAGTCACAACAAGAGCTGCAGAATTTAGGAGCTCAGTCCAGTACCTGCTGGTCCTTCTTGGCCAAGATCTCCTGGGCTGCCGTTGGGTCCATTCACCCCAGGGTTTCCTGGGTAGCCTGGTTCACCCTTGAGCCCTTCTCTCCCTCTCTCTCCTGAAAGGATACAAACATACAAGTCAAACTGGAGGAAGGCATGAAGAGGGTGAGAAACGTGGTATGCTGAGGTTGCAGCACTTGTGTTTGCTCAGCCAATCCCTGGGCCCTGGGCTGGACTCCCAGGGGGACAAATGCCAGCGCAAGTTCACAGGTGCCTCCTCAAGAAGTGTAGAGAACCCAGCATTAGAATTGGGCTGGTCTCAGATGTGTTCATTATCATCCAGATTTGTGCTCCACATGGATTGCAGATTCCTCAAATCTCACTTCCAGGATTACAAAAATACCCAAATTTGGCAATACCAACCTGTTTAGTCTCTAGAATTCTGAATTCTTGAAGTGATCAATCAAGGGCTACTTTACCTGGAAACCCTGGGTCTCCTCTCTCTCCTTTTGGTCCAGCAATGCCAGGAACACCAACAGACTCTCCCTGGTCACCTGGAAAAGAAAGGAAAGGCCATTCTGTGGACATCAGTTTCCAGGGCTTGTTTAAGAAAATAAACCTTGCTATATTTCAAATTTGTGGAGCAAAGACAATAGCAAGTGATGCACCTGAGTCTGAAAATGCTTATAAACCATCAATGGCTGCAGATCCACTCATGCAAATGCACAAGACAGACATTTACAGGTAATTCCACAACATCCTGCACTTTCGACATGAGGAGATGAAAGCAAAGGGTGCTTCTTGCACTGCCCAACAGGCTTCACACAGTGCTGTGGCCAAATTTGCAGAGGACAATGAAGTATTTAGGCTTGGGATGGATCTTGTCTGAATGAAGCCTCTTACAAGGGGATATGAATTGGAGCCAGTCACTGGAGAGCAATGGACACTTCCAGATCACTACTTACTCCTTTGTGTCATTAATATTAGGACTATGTATAATGAAAGACCATGTACACTGTGAAAGATTTCTCACCCTTTGGACCAGGAAGGCCAATAGGTCCTGGGAATCCAAGTGGTCCTATGGTGCCATCCGAACCCTGGAAAAAACCAACCCAACCAAAATTAGTCTTTGCTTTTTATTCTTGCTGTTCCAAGCTTGGGTCATGTGGGATAACAGAACACAAAGGTGTAGGGAAGAAATACTACATCAAATGGCATTTAATGGTATGAGCCAAACAAAAACAATCTGGAGGTTCTGTAAGGAAAAATCCTGCCAGCTTCTGCTGCTGTGTGACAGAAGTACCAATTAGAACACAGGATTTTCGTAAGAGCACTCAGAGAAGAGAAAGATACTTAAGAAGGCATTTACCCTCTCTCCTGACATTCCTGGAAATCCCATGATACCATGTGCACCCTTCTGTCCTGGCAGCCCAGGTTGTCCAGGTGGACCAGGGAAGCCTGGGTCACCATGAAGACCTCTCTCTTTGCTTGCTGACCCAGCTGGACCAGGGAGACCAGGCTGTCCACGGCTTCCCAGGATTCCTTTATCACCTGAGTAATACAGAAGAGCGGAATTTCATTTAACAATACAGACATCCAGCTCATCTGGGTCAGTTAACCTGTTACCCTAAGCTCCCCTTAAAGAGGAAGAAGGGATGGCATTAGATCTGCAGAACAGAACTTCAAAGGAAAACTGTTTTCTCAAAATTCAGAGCTGCCATATGCAAGTCTTGCTAGAATGGGAATGGCAAAGCAGAAAACAGTAACACTGCAGGCACTGCCAAAAGGACAGACCATGCTCCACTGATAACAAGCCCAGATACTGAACAACTGATACTGGCAACTAACTGCAATGTTGTGAAATACCTCTAGGTCCAGGGAATCCTGCAAGTCCAGCTAATCCAGGATCTCCTTTGTCTCCTTTGATTTGCAGTGCCTGTTCTGAAGTCCCAAGAACAGGAAGACCTGGGGGACCTATATCACCTCTGTCACCTGAAGAAATAAAAGGTCAGGAAATATTCTTGCAAAATAATCTAGCAGAGAAAAACATAACTCCCATGTCTCCTGACGTGAATTCATTAGTAATCTTTGGTAAACAGGCCAAAGTATTAAAAAATAGAAGATTGTAATGTTTAGAAGAAAGATACCAGACACAGACATCTCAGAACTGCCTCCTAAGTCCCTCTGCAGCACAGCCAGCAAAAGCCATTCAGCTGTTTCTCACCTTTTTGACCTTGAAGTCCCACAACTCCTGGACTTCCTTTTCCTCCAGCTGTGCCAGGAGTTCCTTTAAATCCATTTACTCCAGGGACACCAGGCAGTCCTGGCATGCCAGGGAAACCAAGCAGCCCAGAAGATCCTTTCTCGCCTGCACAGAAATGTTGAAAAATAAAAAGGGAGTATCAGTGTCTCCTGGTACACTGCACACCCACCCCGGGGCAGGTAAAGGCTGCCTGGCTCTGGCCAATCACCCAAATCCAGGTAGTTAAACAAGCACATGGCACAGGCACAGCACTGTCACTCCTGTCACAGGTCTCCACTCACGATACTTTCAACCAGCACTTCTCAGTTCACCTTTGAGAGCCCAGTCCTGCTTCCAGTAGAGATCAAACCCAATCAATTTCCAAGAGAACAACAAGTAGTTCTACAGCTCTATTGCTTTGTGTTATTCTTCAGGTAACCAGCTACTGGAGTGGTGCCTAAAGACCACACCGTTTGTAAATTTTTACTTCCCATCTGATTTGTGCTTGATTCTCTTCCTTCTTTCTGTAAATTTCATTCACTGTTCATTTCTTCAATTTTCTCGTCTTTCTATTTTGATTTACACAATCCTTTTTCCACAAGGGCCTAAGACCTTTAAGATAGATTTCCTTATGATAATTATTTGATAATTAAATCCCTAATTTGTAACTCAGCAGTAAAACAAATGCATGCCAACACTAGTTGGGGATTCATTCTCTTCCAGAAAGTTGGGCCTAAAATCAGTATCAGCAAGGTTATTTTTTTGTGGGCACAGCAATCTCAAGACTGAAACTCCTACCTTTTGGCCCAGAGAAGCCTGGATGTCCGTCTTGACCAAAAGGCCCAGGTGGTCCTAAGAATCCGCTTTCCCCGGGAGATCCTGGAGCACCATCAAGGCCTGGGAAGCCTTTCATACCAGCAGGGCCTTGTGGTCCTACATCCCCAGCCACACCTTTGGCTCCAGGAAGTCCTGAATCAATACAAGAAAGAACTCAATAGAGGATATTGCACAAAACTAGGACAATTTGTGGCAGCTTCCCAAGCTCTTCAAACACAGCGTTGTTTTTAATGACAAATGGACCTTATGGCACATGCAGCCTACTAGAAGGCATAAAGCTTAGAACTGCAAAAGCATTAGTCATCTAATAATAAAATACCTACACAGAGGGTTACTGCCTACATCACTACGCAACTGGCAAGAGTGAAACCCCTTATGATGTATCCATTTTTGACCACCAGACACTAACTTGTAATGCACAGCCTTACCTTTGTCATCAAGGCAGCCAAGACAGAATGGGGAGCATCATTAATGCCAGCTTCTGCTCCCTACCCCATCCTCTGGGTGAACCAGAGATCAATCAGCTGGACAGGCTTGTTTTCCCAAGTTCCTTTTTTCACCTCGGTAGTTGAACTGTACTCCTCAAGAGCCAATTGCTCACTACAGGAACAAGCTGATTGTGCTATCACAAAACCAATACCATATGCACTATTTTGCCTCTAAATGTTTCTAGCTGAAGCTTTGTAATAGTTTACAATTTTAAACAAAGGCTCAAACCATTGAAAACAGAATGCTCAGATCCAAAGGAATGAAGAGAAGGAAAAATCAGATGGCTCCTGAAAAATTCCATTTGCAGCAGTCAATATTCGAGCTCTGTTATACTCAGGGCTTTATGCTACAACCCAGTATTTTTTTAAGCAGATGAAAGAGCTGCCTTATTTAAGAAGACAAAGAAAACACACACACTTAAAATCTCTGCATATTAATGATTTCTTTACAGGCTTGAGACTTTGTTACTGTCTGAGCATCCTCATTACAATGGTTCTTTGCCTTCTGGTTTGATTAGCAATGATAAGGGGTATCACCTATGGGCAATACAATTCTTGTAGCATTAAAAGCTGGGTTGTTAGTCCATGAGCTTTTATGCTACACTGCATTTTCTCACCTTGACAGCCTATGTGAAGAACCCATAACCAAACAGTGTGACATCAGAAATGGAGAGTTGATGATAAATGGGATAGAAACATGGTGAAGGAAAAAACAGACAAAATATGTAAACAGAAAGAACAAGGGTACAAAAGAAATTAATGATTCAGGGAGACAACAGCTGCAAAAAAACCTTAGTTATTTGGAGCTTATCATCCTAGCAATGGGAGGTTTTGAAAAACAGTTGAAGAAAAGTCAAATATGGCATACAGACTGTAAATGTAAAACAACAGAGAGGCAGAAGGAATGCTAGTATTAAAATTTTAAAAAATGAAAAACTCTATGATTTTCATCTCAAATGATGTTACTGCTTTCATTCATCTGTTGCCGCTGTGCTTCAGCACTGTCATTCTACGCGTCAGGAGAGCACTTTTATGTCCCAGAACATTATCTACCAACTCCCAGGTCTCCCTTTGCTTGGTTCTCAAGTCTTTCATATACTGTTATGAAACACTTTAGTCAGTGCAGCTTGACAGATACTGCTACACTCAAGTGGCGGGGGTTTTTTTTCTTCTTAAGTGAAGGGAAATAAAGTTCTCTTCTGCCCCAGCAAAGAGAAAGAGAAGACAAGTGTTTGTCCTGAGAAAGCCAACAATTTTTTTACCTAAATCACATTTCAAGCAAACTTACACATCAGAAATTAATTGCGATGAAAATGGGAAATGAAGATTAGTCGGTGATACAGCCAGCATGTAAGAGCAAAGATGTTAAAAATATCACAACATTTAAGATGCTTTCTTCTATCTTTCTGCTGTACTTTCTACAGTATTGGGGTAACATTTCCAGGCAGGCATTGCCCAGCAGCCAGAGTCAACAGGCTCAAATTCTGCACTCTATTACCCCTAACCAGATGTAGGAGCTCACTCTGAGCAAATGCCAAACCTCTCCCACACTTCAACACCACAGAGCTCAGCTACTCGACTTCATTTCAAAACATTACATACCTGGTGCTCCTGCAAGGCCAGCTGGCCCCAAGGGTCCTGGTTTTCCCTTGATGCCAAAAGGACCTCCAGGCCCAGGAGGTCCCCGCAGTCCAGGGACACCTGAATATCCTGGATCACCCTGTTCACCTTTAATACCCAGGAGGCCTGGTCTTCCATCCAGCCCTGGAAACAGAGAGATGGGAGGTTACAGAACAAATACAGCAAAATTCACGCTTTTAACTAAAAAGTGAGTTTTAATAAAAGCCTTTGAGTTGCATTAGATTCTAACAGAAAACCAGCAAATCACCATCTGTGAGCAGCTCAGAGGAGTTGCATCATCTTAAAGTGACTGGAAAGAGGAAGGGTCTTTGAAAGAAAAACAGTTTGATACTCCCAGACACAAGCAGTATCAGTGCTTACCTTTTGGTCCTGGAAATCCAATGTCACCTGTGAGCCCTTTTTCACCTGGAAGGCCAGGTCGGCCACGCTCTCCCAGGGTTCCACTCTCAGCACCAAATACATCTCCAGGAGCTCCTTTTATTCCAGCTAAGCCTGAAGCACCCATTTTCCCAGGCAAACCATCTGTTCCATCCAGTCCTGGAAGTCCTTGTGAGCCTTGCTCTCCTCGAGGTCCAGGGAAGCCTTAAAGAGAAGACCAGTAAAAGTCACTCAGCAGAAGTACAGAATAGCTGCTTCCAAGAGCATCTCAAATAAAATGTACATTTTCAGAATTTCCATGATAGAAGAAGTTGCTTGAAAAGTTGCAGAATATTTCAGTACTGAATTAGAAGCAATAACTGGTGATAGAAAGTGATGAAATGGTTGAAAGGTTTAAGTTTTTTTGGTTTTTGGGGCTCGTTTCAAGGAAAGAATACTGTAGAAGTGTGTAGGAGCTGCAGCCACATAAAGCATTCCAAGCTTGGTTTCACTAATTGGCAGGTTAAGCAAAAGGACAAAACCCCTAACCCTCATCACCTTTGCTTCTTGCTCTTTCTTTACACAGCCATCAGAAATGCCCATGGCTAAAATGAGTCCAAACACTGAGTACAGGGTGCCTTCACCAGAGTACCACAGGGCTTAAAATAAAGTGTTGCACTAAATTTGTGGTTAACCAAAACTGGAACAAAGCACACGGCAATGGTCTCTGGAGAAACAAACTGTTGACTGTCCTCTTTTCTCCCAGTAGGGATACAGTGTTATAGGCAGGGGATAAACATCCTGAACATTTCCTTTGTTTTCTCCCAAGCTGAAACCACTTGATTTCATTTGCAAGGAGCCCAATGGAACTCTCAAAGGAGCATTATGAACGGATGAGGCAGAAGTGGCCAAGAAGGTCAGATAACTCTTTTGATAAAGTATTGTACACATTAATCAGACAATAAAAAGAACTCCAGCAACTTCCCTCTTACCAGGTTCCCCTTGCAAGCCTATTATTCCTGGAGACCCTGGCTGTCCTTTAGACCCATGTAACCCAGGTTGGCCTGGAATGCCAGAAAAGCCTTTGCTGCCTTTGGGACCTAAGGGTAAAAATATATTCATTAATTATATCAACAAATGAATAGCAGAAGACAAAAACACAGCACAAGAAAACAGGATCAGATCTTTTCTGCAAAGCTGGTGCTGGATACACAATTTAAGCTAAATAAAGTCTCAAAGCTATGGCTGTTCATGAGCTACACAAACACAGAAGCAGAGGGTTTGTATTCAAGGCTACATGAAGGCTGAAAAATGGTGCAGTCCATATGATCCTCCATGGGATTTAGGCCTAGTCACTTTGGGAAACAAAAGGACATTGTTCTGCCAGTTGACCCTCTGGAATAACTATCACTTGGAGGAGGATTAATTAGGAGGTATTATCTTCCTTGAGGAATAAGTGCTGCTTGGCAGTCAGCCAGTCATGACATCATCTTGTCTCCCTACCTGGCAGTCCTGGAAAGCCGGGAGTCCCCGGGGGCCCATATGCTCCAGGAACTATGCAGGGCAAGGTGATACCTACAACAAAGAAACACTGAGCTTGCACGCAATCAAGCAATCAAGTCTTTCAGACACAGAGTAGGAACACTGAGTACCCAGATGTTTTTCACAAGACATATCATAAGTGGCTTCAAGTGAACTTATGCACATCAAGCACTGCTGACATCTCAAATGTTAAACAAAATGATGTTAAACAAGAGGCATTCAGAGCCTGGTAATTGTCTCATCTCATCCCTACTGCTGACTTGCTGCATGACCACAGCATCTATTGCTGCGGACTTCTTGTAGCATGAGACCCAGGATTCCACCCAGTAACTTCTCCTCCCTATGGCAGGGGGTCTGTGACTCCAACAGCTTCAGGTCCAGGCTCAGAGCATTTGAAGTCAGTGTGAGCTGACAGGTATTCTTAACTGTTAAAACTTGAGCAAGTTTCTAAACTGTGTAAAACCAGTATGCTGAGGTGTGAAATTCTAAAATAAATGTGCACATGCAAGGTGAAATACATATGTAGAGAGAGAATACTGACAGATGTTTAAAACAAACTTCTCCCCAAGAGGTTAGGGCAGAGATGTGCATGCATGGAGGGTGGAATAGCAAGGATTTTTATTCTTTCAGCCTTACTCTCGAACTGTTTCTTCTGTGGTCTCTCAGACTAAAAAATAACCACATGGCTTAAAGGTTTATTAGCAGCAAACAAGACTCAGCAACTGCAGAGCTCTTTGACTGACTCCCATCTCTCAAAAAAAAGCTCTGTTTGCACTAGCAATCCCTCTTCAGTGGAATGAATTTTACGGGTCATTATCAGAGTTGCCAGCATATCATATTTACCTGAACAATCTCCAACACAAAAGAAACCTTTTGTTTCTGCTCTTCTGCAATCCTACATGAGTCTGATGCTGAATGCTTTGTAAAATAAAGCATTGAGGTCCTTCTCTGAGACATACAGCACAATAAAGAATGACATTTTTCAAAAACCAGACATTTGGGCTACAACTGGCATGGAAAGGGAAGTTTTAATTAATAGAGTTCCAATCACATCACATGACCTTAAGAACTGTCTTATGCGAGTTTTCCAAAAACACCTCTGTACGAGAGCATATTCTGTATTTTATATTATTAGTCACTAGCAGAATACTTGAACAATGGATATTTCATGTGAGAATAACAGAAATACAAATAGGACTGTTCCCTTGTAATTATGTAAGTAGGGCTAACTGTAAAAATTATATAATCAAAACTTTACCTTCCCCAGCTACTTAGTACTTTGCCTTCTCATAGTTTACACAATAATATCTGAGTATCAAGGAAATCAAACAATTATGAAACCATCACGTCAGGCATTAAAGTGAAATATGGGCAAGTCCAACATTTTTGAGTAATCACATAATGCCAGTTAGAAACAGTCTAGCTTTTTATAAAATACAGAGTTAGACTTCCAAAGTCAGACTGTTTCACCCTGTTTTACAGCACAAACTCGAAAATTCAGTGGTGTCTTTGACGTGGTAACTTCAGTAAGTCACAGACTCATTTAAATGTCTTTTCTCATTTTCATGATAAGGCCTTTCAAATCTGGACAGTATAAGAAATGATTATTTCTTCCACTCACATACATTTCTTTAAAATTAGATGAAATTTACTACATCAAAGGGCCTTTTAATCTATGCAAATTATTTCCTAGTATGGGAGGAAAGAAGCATTCACAAGTGTCCTTACACATCTCTATGCAGGTGCAAACTGAGCTGGCTAATGACTTACTCCCTTTCCCACATATTCTGACTATAGATACTCTCCTACAAAGGACTGTTCATTGTTCCCAAAGCTTTGATGTAGCATTCATAATAAGCTGGCTTCTGATGCACTCCACAGAATATCTGGAGTTCACATCGTGCACAGAGCATTTTAATTTTACTTATCTCACAATGCAATTTTAATTTAGCGGATTCCGTAAGAGACGATTTACTGAACAAAGATGTAAGCATTCACGACCAGGAATTAGTAAACCTTTTAGCATTTAGCATGTGACTTGGATTGGAAAAAAAGCTTATGCAGACTGTCCCTGGGGGACATTAATGCTAGCTGTCTCCTCGCCCCATAACAAGCCAGCATGACACTGGTGTGAGGTAATATCGCCATCCGGCACATCCGGCAGCCTCCCGGTGCTGCCCTGGCCTTGCTCTCACCTCCCTCTGTGTCTGAGATTCCTCTGCCAACTCCTCTCACTGTGGTGGTCTTACCACCAAGGGTTTTGACTCAGAGCACCACTTTATCAGTCCAGAAAACTATGCCACAATATTATGCCTGCAAATACATTACTGGCTCTGCATTATTGACACACACAGAATTACAAACCTAGGAGCCCAAGTATACACAGCATGGAAAATACACTGAACATCAGCAGTGACAAAGGAAAAATACTGTTTACCTTAAGTTATATTTAAATGGCTGACATGGAATCAAGACACTGGGACCAGCTTCCTGCAGTCATTTTGTAATGAAAACACTTTCCATAAATGTTTAGACATGAATTTCCATGTAACTCAATTTGAGAATGAGCATATAACATCATATATGCAGTATTATCAAACCTATATCTACCTTTATCACTTGTCATTATGGTATGCTGTAGGTGCATATAATGACACACCAACTGAGCCAAACTATAGTACCTCAGGAAGCAAACACAGCCCAGAGCTGGGTGCACAAGTCTTGACTGACTGTCATGACAACCTCTTCTTAATCAACACCTGTTCATTCATATAATATACTACCATTTTGCCTTTTAAAAAAATCTGGAGCTCTTATTTCAATAACAGTAGTAGTTCTGAAAACTGATTCAGACATCTCAGATATCAGTGAATTACAACTTTTATCTGGACAATGAATTAGGTGTTTTTAAAAACCTCATTTTATCACTCTTCCTAACTACCTTTGGAGTAAAATGGCACCCCAGCAATAGTCAGGGAGTAGGTTCAGCTAATACTCTTAATATTTCAGCACTGCTTGAGTATTTATTGCTTATTATCTGTGTCCTCCTGAACATGACAACTTGAGAAAGCTGTGACTGCTATGTGAGGCCTGGTGAGCCCACAAATGAGTTTCAATTCATTTGAAGAGCAGTCTTTAGCCTAATGCAATCTTCTGACCTGGCCACAGGCACAGCAGTTAAGTCGAGTACCATTTGACTTGCATCTTTACACCATCTTAAAGCAAGAGCAGACCCAGCAACACCTACCTGGAGGGCCTGGAAGACCTGCTTGTCCTGGAAACCCATCCATTCCAGGGTCACCTGGTGGTCCACGAACTCCACTAGCACCTGGGTATCCAACGCCAGGAGAACCAGTTTCTCCACGCTGGCCCTTGGAGCCAGGTAATCCTGGCAGCCCTTTTTCACCTGGGAAACCCAGTCCACCATCACCCTGTGCACAGCAAAGACAACTACAGCTGAAAATCAAAGGGATGCAGAAAGAATATCTACCACTACCATTTTTAAGAGTGTGTAAGAGTTTGGTTTGTTCTGTGCAAGGTTCACGTGAGCCTGAAAAGATATACAGAAATCACTGTAAATTATCTATCTTATTTTAAAATGCACCAAAACTCAGTGACTATTACACAGACTATTTTATGTTGTATTTACCAAAATTCAAATATTACATATTCTGAAAGACATGTACTTTCTTTTTAATTAGTAAGATTCTGGTGTGATTTTTTTTATTTCAATTATGCCTACAATGTCTTTTGTCTTTTGGGACACAACATAGAACAGCATTAGGGTCTACTGAAAGTTTATCTTTTGACAGAGGCATTAGGATTTCCAATTATTAACCCTGACCAAGACGAATTTGTGCTCAGGGACTGTGAGATTTTTATCTATTTGGAGATTTACCACAGGGCTAATCAGGACTAGTTTACCATACCTGGCTATCTTCTCTGCTTCTTATTCCAGCACTGAAGTACTGCTACTGAGTTAATCTGAACTTACTGGAAGGCCTGGTGGGCCTGGCAAGCCTGGAAGTCCATCCCTGCCCGGAGCTCCCGGGATGCCTGAAGGTCCTCTGGGTGCTGTCGCACCACGGTCCCCACGAGCACCTTTGACTGTTGCATAGGATGGATCCCCTTTTTCTCCCTTGAAGCCTGGAAGTCCTTGCTGACCAGCTGAAGCCTACAGATCAATAGATAAAGAAAAGGAACATGAACAGGCAGAGAAAAGGCTTTGCTCCTTAAAAACGTCATATGAGGACAGGACACTATGACCAGAACAGAAAGAATCTCCAGAGGGTTTCCTACTGTATATAGTACCTTGGAAAAAAAAAAAAAAAGAGAGGTTTGATTATTTTCAGCTGTTTCAACTGTCACTACAGCTCCACAGTGGCAAGCCAAAGCCTGGTAACAGTGATAGCAATCTTGCATGGCATCTGAGAACATTACATCACTCATGATATAATGAGACCCAAGTAATGGATCTTCTTCCCTATTGCTTGGTGTGCTGCAATTACTGACACAGATAAAGATACTCTGAAGACAAAAGACTGGTATCTTTATGGACTACAACTTTCAAAAGTAAATACTTGCAATGAGCAATGCTCAGCACTTTGGAAAACCCTCTTTGTTATGGTTGCTGTTTGATAAAAAGCAGAGCTCAACTCTCATTAATGTATTTAGCACACAGCAGTTAGGAAGCAGACTGCATCTGTGGTGCACAGTTTTTATAGCTATGAGCAATGATGTGGAAAGATCTCCCTGTTTGATTTTTCAGATCTTCTCCCCATGCACATGTTCAACTGCTTCTTCAGACAGCCCTCATTTAGGAAGAGGCCTGGATCTAATCCATGTATGTCTACTTCCAAGAAATCCTGGGATGAATAACTGTTACCACTTTTCTCTTGACTGATGAATGTGCAGTTCTCAGAACTTAAGAACCATTTGTTCTCCCATTTTTATAGCTGGTAATATCTTTACTTTCAGTTTCTTTACATAGATCAGTTTCTAGGTTGCTTTTTTTTTTAATCCAAACAAACAGAAGCAATGATGAAAAAAAAAAAAAGTGTTCTGCTGTCATTAAATGCGAGGCCAGCAATTGCACATGGGCACTCCTGTAATTCACAACAACCTACACAAACTCCTCCTGCCTTACCGGAGGGCCTCGCAGTCCTGGTGCTCCCACGGAGCCTGGGTCTCCACCAACGCCCTTGGCACCAGGCACGCCAGGGCTTCCTGCCGGACCTGGTGGACCTGCGATGCCTTTTGGACCAGCTCTTGTAACTCCTCCATCACAGGCACAATCACCTGCCTCCCCTGGAAAATAGTCAACACTCCAAACTGAGTTTCATTAGGATAAAGACCCTTTTCAGTTGCAAGATTTCCAAAAGTAGTATTTGATTCAATAAAGACAAAGCCATTCTCATATGACTTGATTTCATGTCTCCTCTGCTCAGGTGACATGAGTGCCAAGCAAGTGGAGCTCAGGCTTTCTCCAGTTTAATTTCCATGCAATGTCCATCACCAAATAACCATGTGCACCATGAACCTCAGCACTTCTAGACCTCCTCCCAAAGTTTAAACTTTCCTAAACAGATGGGTTTAGGGGAGTTTTAGGGAGGTCTTGTGCATTTCTGAAGAGATAGTTATCAGAGAAAACAAATCCATACTCCCCCTCACAGTAGGTTACAATGACCTCCTGAACTGTGACTGACCATGGACCCAATCAATCACCAAGCACAGTGATATCTGTGTCATCATGGCTTTTGCTGCTGGTTCTGTCACACACTAAGACCCAAATTCTCACAATTTTTAGCACAGAGGAGAATAAAATTAAGTTTTTCTGTCATTTAGAGCCTCTATTGCAAAAAGCAGTGAACAAGATTTTATTTCTAAGTCTCATGGCTTTAAAGTATAACTTACTTAGCTAATTTTCTGGGTATGAGATGTTTATCAGCTTATTTGCCTGAGCAGAGTAAGAAGAAGAAATAGGGACTTTACTGGCAGTGCTGGGCACAACTCTCTCTAAATTGCAAAGGCTTTTGGCTCCTTCAACCCCTCCTGTGATTTGTCATAAAGATACTTACAACTCATCCCTTAGGATATGAACCACGTATAAATATCTTTCAGCCCAATGACTGCTGAAAAGCTCTCTCAAAACAAGAGTCAATTACCTTTGTAGCCCTTTGGACCCAAAGCTCCTGGCAGCCCTCTTTGCCCAGGCTCCCCTGGGGCCCCAGTCCTTCCACTCAGGATTGTCCCTGGGGAGAATGAAGGGCCTACATGCAGAAAGAAGGCAAGGAAAAGACATGAGAAGGCTGATTCCAGCTCATTACTGACTTACAACATCAGTGATGCAACTGGCACCAGATGAAACTGCAACTGTGGATGTAACACAAGGAGATGGATCTTGGTTGGTACCACGGGCTGCAGTTCTCTGCCACATTTTCTTCTAACTCCTCACACAGAAAAGCAAAAGCTCTCACAGTGTGGATGCAACAGAATTTCATTCCTCTACTCTGCCACTGCACTTTTTCACAGATTTACCAGTTGACCGAAGGACTCACCAAACTGTGGACAGGTAGTGCAAAGAAGGGTAAATGACTTTCATTCAGTGGCTGCAGCTCAGGAAAGATACTAAAGGGCAAAAGGGTTAAGGGGACTTTCCCTGTCCCTCACTTCATGACTGCAGGATTGTTGTCTACATCTCTTTATATGCTGAATAGAAATAAACATAAGCTGACGGAAACAGCAGCAGAAAGTGATCAAACATAATCTAAAACTACACTGTCTGAAAACCCTTCCCCTCCCTGACAACACCAGCATCGTCTGATGCTCCATGGAAACAAACTGCAGCCATCAGCTAAACACAGCTACAGGAGCTTCACAGACTCTGCAGAAAAGTGAGCCAGATTTGACTAGCAAACAGTTATTGATAAGAGAACACTTATTTCTTCTCCACAGAAAATCATTTTATGAGACCATGCTCAGTGGCTCCATCACTGGAGAGTCCCCTGTTCTGAAGGGTCGGCTCTCAAAAAAAAAAACCAGCTTATGGCAGAATGGTAAAACACAGTTTTGTAAAATCAACCCTGATCGTGTAATACTCAATTTCTGAGGAACACAAAACAGTGCACAATTAATCTAATCAGGACATCCATACAAATGAACATGTAAAAACAAAATCCCATTTCCTCAGGTCTGGAAACTGTCTCTAAAGGCATCCTATCTGACTCCTGGTCAGATACCAAAGTAGCTGCTCACAAGACAGACATTTACCTCAGGTTTTCATAAGGTCATGGTCTGTTCTTTACCTAAGTGAATAGGAGACTAGCCTAGACCTTCAAAGTCCTTTGTGTCATAAATTGTGTCTACGCAACTTCGTGCTTCAGTCTCTCAGGCTACCACACTTAACAATAATTAGGTCTATTGTCTTATTTTATAGGAGTATCTGCTGATGTAAGTAAGTTTGTGAGCTACAATCACAATGAGGTGTCAGTCGAACATTTACAATTTACAGATGAATAAACCTTGCTGGCAAAGAACTAAATACATAAATGACTATTTATCCTATTTCACTCTGAATCCAATACAAAAATAGATGTAAAAATTCTACTTACGTGGTGAACCAGGCAATCCTGGTGTTCCTGGCAGACCCGGTAAGCCACCTCTGCCGGGAGGGCCTGGTAATCCAACTGTTGCTCTTCCTGGTTCTCCCACTTCACCCTTCAGTCCTCGGATACCTGGAGACCCTCCAGGGCCCATTCCATCTAGACAACAATGATACAATGAACAGCTTTCCAGCAGCAACCACATTGAAGTATCTTTAATGTTAAAATAATTACCGTTGTACCCTGAACTGCAATCATGTTAGCACAGAACAATTTATAGTTGTACACCAATGAAAAAGTACTGAGTAATTGTACATCAAAGAAAAATTAGAGGGACCAACTGGCTCCCATTTACACACTCCTTTGGTCATCCAAAAATCTTCATAGCACTGCATTTAAGTCTCACTGATCAATCAGACAATTAACTATGTAAGACTGAGGGGGGTTTATTTTCTGATTTTCTTGGTAGTTCCTAGTCTCTGGATTATTGCGGGCTAGAATTTCCCAGATGACATTCAAGTGAAACAGAAATTTTTGAGTGAGATCTTTGATGGGACAAATAGGTTGCACCCCAGTGGATTTATCAAGCCAATCTGTTAGCTTTTTATTGTAAATATAAAAAGTCATTAAAAAATTTCAAAAACATTCATTATAATTTAAAATGTAGGAAAATTTCTGCCAATCAGCACATTAAAAATGGAAATCAAACCACAGCCTCTTGTGTACACTGCCACACCAAATATTCACATGTGAAGACTTACCTGGGCTGTAATAACCATGGCACTAATCCTGTTCCCATCCAAGTCAACACAATTGGCTTCCCTATGTGTCATCCCTGCCTCCTATTTCTCATACAGCAGCCTGCAAATCAGCCAGCTGAAGGAGCAGGGACAGGCTTGCTCCAATACCTTCACCATCTCCAGGCCACTACCCAGAGACTTCCCCACAAAACCCACAGCAGGAGCACTGGCAGCAGCTGCTTTACCTCTCTCCAGGCCTGGAAACCCTGGAGCTCCTGGAAGGCCTGGTAAACCAATGATCCCTTCATCTCCCGGAGGACCAGGTATTCCCGGGTTCCCAGGGTCACCCGGGGCACCTATTAAGAGAAAGAGGAAAACAAGGAAGAAAATCTCATCAGAATTTCTGCTGAAAGATGTTCAGTCAATTACTGTAGTGGCCACTGATCTCACAGATAGCAAAGGCTGTCCAGCTGTGAGCAGAAAGCCTGTTAGTCAAAGCTAATAATATAGGGAAAAACTCCTCCTGAGTTGTTAAAGAAGTTGTTTCAAACTTGACTACATATGAAGGAGAAAGGATAGGAGAGGCCATACAATTTGTCCCGTTACCTTTATGGCTTCAGAGACTGTTCCCATGCAGGCCTCACTCACCTGTGGCATTAATTAAGCTAATTTTCTCAACAATATTCTTACCACATTAGACAACAAATAACAGCAGAATGACATTCAGAGTACCCTTTACCAAGCAGCACCAGGAAGCCATTTTTCCTTGGTACATTGAAGACAGACTGAAGTGTGTCTACAGAGCAGACACAGCACTTGCCCATGCTCACACATAGTCTGTCTCCCAGGCAAGACATTTCATTCTGCCTTGAAATACATCATTCTGCAATGTGGGGATGAATGGCTTTCTCTAAATTCTGAAGTTATGAAAAAAGAACTAAACATATGTGTATCAAAACAATACAGAAATAAAGGAAAAATAACAAGGGATGGGTTAGACTCAATATACAATGTGGGGAAGTGGTAAAATACAGTAAGAAAGAAAGTTGGATGAGAAAAAGCGCTTTAGATGAGTTCCAAAACAAAATGGAAATGTGTACCTGAAATGACTACACCTTCCCTGTCAATAATGACAGGAGGGCCTGGGGGACCGATGTCACCTAATTCACCCTGTAAAGAAAACAGATTCACATCACAGATTCAGATGAGTGATAGAGAGGAGGCTGCTTGTCAGGAAACAGACTGTATTATGGTGCCAGTGTCTGCAGCCATTCACTGAGTAACCATCATTCTTTGTCTTGCTGAAGAATTAACTTTGTTCATTCATAATCATCTGCTGTCCTGACTTACATTGCTCCTGTCTGATGACACTGATGGCTGCTTCAGATAGGATGGCTGCTGCTATCCAGCTATCCTCTGAAGGTCTCCAAATACCTCAATAGGAAGCACAGACATGTATATACAATGTGTACTGGAGACCAGTTATGTCAGCACACTGACCAGTATCAGGTAGGTAATATCTCTGCACTTTGTGGTAAAAGCTGCTATGAGCTATCTCATTTTTAAAAGCTTTCATCACTGCAGCTATCTGTTGCTTTGGAATACCGAATTTCAATAATAGAAGCTTACAGAAAAATGGATTCCTTCACAAAATCATCCAGGTAGAACAAGCAAGCTGTGACAAACTGCAGTGTCATTCCTTCCTCTCACTGACACTCTCAAAGAGTATCAGACCCTCTTTAAAAGTGCAAGTGCAAAATTTGGCTGTCCAAATTGCCATCATATTTATCATGTAAACATCATGCAGTGAGCCATGGTAGTGCACACATTGTTGCATCTTCCAGTAATACTCTTCTGTACATAAACTTCTACTTCTTCCATGTGCTCTGCACAAAAAATCCCTTCAGTACTTGCATTTTATAAGTCTGCAATCTTGGTGGCAGATCAGTGTTTTCACAGCAAACTACTATCCAATCATTTGCCATTCAGTTTCCAGCTGTCAGACTGCCCAAGTTGTAAGATACCCAGAAAATGTCTGCTATGCATCATCTATCTCCAGTACAAGACATTGAACACATTCTCAGGTTTGTCCATAGTTGTAGATCTGTGATCCAAGACTTCAGATAGCCTTGGCAACTATCTTAACATCCACTTACTTCCACCTAATCTTGCCTCAATGGTCCAATAAATATAGCATTGGTGTAAGGATAAAGGAGACCAGAAAGGCTACACCTACAATTCTAAGTCATGAAGTTCCATGATTAATATTGAAACATTATTAAAATACCTGAGTGTTCACAGCTCAGCAACCAGTCATTTTTACGCTTAACAATAAAGTGAATGAGGAACTGAAACATACTGAAAATTACAGTGATATAGGGGCAAACAGGAGGTTTGATTGGAGCAATGATACATATTTATTCATGCAAATACCTTAAAAAAACCCCAATGCTTTAGTGAGAAGTTACCTTCATGCCTTCAACTCCATCCAGTCCTGGATAGCCTGGAACACCTGGATGGCCCTGCAAAATCACGTAAGGGAACAATGATACACAGTGAGACAGTAACTGGCATTATTTGTTAGCTGAGACATCTGCAGAGTCTGGACTTAAATCACAAACCCAACTCTTTGTCCTACCAAACATTTGAAGAAGAATTAAAGAGAAAACTGATGGCATCAATTTCTCAGCACTCACAAAATACCAGAGCTCCTTCAGGCCTCCTTGTGCTGTGAAGATGGTGAGAACTCGCGAGCAGGCTGAAGGTGTGCAAATCAGGAGAACACCTTGGGGTTCTCACAGAACTGTAGAAATGCTTGCAGAATGAAGAGTCTAAAACATTCTTTTCCTTGTCCCACACATTTTCCCTCCACTCTTTTCCCCTTCTAAAAAATTATTGGCACCAACACATTTAAAGTAACACTGGGAGATGCAGCTCTCTGGCTCCCCATTTCCTGGTAGCATTCTCAGGGACACCAAAATTCCCCTTCTGGGTGTCTGACTGGAAATCTACTGCTTTTGTTGGGTAACATATCAAAACTGGCCCAGTATAGATTTCAAATCCCATTGCCACAGCTGAGAAAATAGGATATTCCAAGAGTTCTGGAACAAGGAACTTTAACTTCAAATCTTTCCTGTAATTCTGAAGCCCTGGGCTGCTGCAGCCCCCAGTATAGCTCACATCCAGTATTGTTGAGAAACTTGTCATAAAGGGCTTGTTTTTAATGATATAATTTTAACATACAGATACAAATTAGATCATACTGGAGAGACCATCACCTCCATTATATTTTGAAAAGGCCATGCAGAAAACAAAATACAGAAGAAAGTAACTGAACATATAGGGTTAATTAGAGAGACAGTTCAAGGGATCTACAGTTTTTGATGGACTTTCTACTTAGCTTAACTATTTCAATCAGGCAGGTATATTTATCCATCAGAGAACTTGGAGCCACTAGATAAAGAAGTCAGTAGATCTTAAGCAGTTAGATTCTGCTTAAGAGGGCTTCTGTAATTCTTAAGTAAAAAATAAAAGAAATTTCACCTTTCTCCCTGGAATTCCATCAGATCCATCCAGTCCCAAAAGACCCTAGAACAGCAAAGAAATCAGCTTTTGGAGGCTCCATCTCAGCTTGATCAGGCTTCAAATATCTCAGCATCAAAGAATGAAAAGTTAAAATTTTCAAAAGGAGAAGCTACCACTGCTTTTCTTATCTCTCAGATATTAACAATCACAATGTGAAGAATTTAACAAAATAACTGAAAAAAGCAGGCTTATCTTATTTAACCATTGTTTTTCTAATAGGCATTTCAAGTTAAGGAAGTCATGGTGTTTGAACTTACTAGGAACTTAGGTGTTACTCTGTAATCACAAAACCCATAAATCTTAGTGTGGTCAAGACTCTCTATCCAACAATTTATTCTGCACACGTAAAACAGAATATCTTGGTCTTTCTGTTGAGTAGGAGCACATCTCTGCAGGGAATGCTTCTGTTGATGAAAGGCCCACTTCATGTGTTTGAGAAAAGGCATTTAAGGACTTTGTGAAGTTACCTACCCTGCCACCCGGTAAGCCAGGCACACCTTTTTCTCCTTTTTCTCCAACACCTCCAAAGCCCTGAGGAAAAATGTCAACATTAAATCTCTGTGATCTGTTTGGAATTTAACAGCACATCCCTAAGTAAAGGTAACATAAACCCATTTATTAATACAAACAGTACAATAAAGAGACAAAGGGAACGGACTTTTTCTCCTGGGACTATTTTGTCCCAGAAAGAAAAACTTCTTTCAACCAGACTTGGCAGTATGTGCAGTACAGTACCTGCTTTATTCTCCAAGACTTCTATCCATTTAAACCATGGCACATATTTCAGTAGCAACTGCAAGTGACCCCATGTTATAGACAGCAAAGACCTGCCAATGCTACTCTGTACTCTATTCTACACTGAGAAATGATTTCAAGTCTCATTTCTTAACAGCAGCAGCTCAACAGAATGCTCAGAGCACGCTTTTCCCTTCCAAAGCCCAAGAATGACACAGAACTAGCATTTTCACACTCAACATTTGGAAATATTTGGTGGTTTTCCCAGTCAGCAAGAAGTATCAAATCCAGAGATAGAACACCAGGATTTAATTTCAGCAAGAGTTACGGTAGTTAAGCAATTTCCAGGCTTCAATCTTAAAATATCTTACGGTTGTGGTTAAGTTTGCACATATGTTCAATTTCACCAGCTTCAATGGGTCTCTTGTGATGCACAAAGCTAAACATGCTCATAATGGAACATGTCCAGAAAGGCTAATAACAAACTGTGCTTCATGTGCAGGTTTTTATTGCACGTATTTCTCCTAGGAACATCTGTACACTGAAGAAACTGGCAAACAATTTATCTTATTAGTCAGAAGTTCCCAAAAATATTTATTCCCTAAACTTATTGAAACAACCTTTGTTTACAAAAAGTTTCAAGCTGGGAAATAGTTCACTGCAATTCAGGGGTAAATTGTTTTTCTTAATTCATATAGAGAAGATGCTACACCCTGCTGAGTTGATGAGCACTAATATTAAACAGCCCATTTTAACTGGGTGTATATGGACAGAAGGAAAGATCTGCATGTGCTTCACAGCTTTAAAGTAAAATAACAAAAGATATGTTTAGATATAATTAAAGGGAAAAAACTAGGATTTTTTTAAAACGTCTGTGATACAAAGAACACTGCCATCAAGTGGCTGTGACACGGGTAGAGCTCTGCGCAGGTCTCTGCAAACAGCAGACTGCAGGTACTGAAACCCTGGCTGCTTTGTAAGTCTGTAGTAGGACAGCATTATCTTCTTTGTATCTACAGGACAAAAACCTACCAGATCACAGTTACACTCTTCAAAAAGTCTTGTGAACATTTTTGTCAGATTTTCAAAGTTCTCTGGTGTCTAGAAACTCCCGTAGAGGCCTTGTGAGCTAGTCAGAGGTTGTTGAACCATCTAACCCCTATTAGGCATATGTTAAAAACACTCCTCTGTCCTTACCGGGATGCCAGGCAATCCTTGATCTCCAGGGAATCCTTGAGGACCCGGCTCACCCTGGCAAGGGGGAAGAGACAATAAATCCCTGTGTCTGTGAAAGCAAGACCTTCCCTTACCCACCCACCATGCTCCTGACACCTAAAGCACAGCCTTGGAATTTGTTTGTCAGCGAGTACACGGAGTTTGTGTAACCATGTGCTGGATTAAGGGGCTCTCAGCACAAGGGGCTCTCAGCACAGTGCTGGTGCATCCTCTGGCCACTTCCCTCGGCTCCAAACACCACTGCCTGGGAACTGCTGCTCTACTGTCCCCAACAGCTACAAGTCAAACTAGAGGTGTTTCATGTCATCATCTAGGAACCTGCAACATGCACAGTGCCTCAGGAAAGCAGCAAAATAACACCTGATGAGACAGCAATGTTTTCACAGCTCTGCTTACACACTCCAGAGTGAGCCCAAAGGAATGGGGTTTGTTTGAGCCTCACCTCATACTAATGTAAATCGACCAAGTACAACAATCTCTCTCATGACTTTATGCAGGGCTCAGGCAAACTCAGACTGAGCTCCCAAACCAGCCTAAGTCCCAGATTAATTCAGTATGCCTAAATTTCATGTGTCTAGAGGATCTTTAGTTCAAGGACCACACAGCTTTTATAAAAACACTGATGACCTAAATACACATCTCAGTAATAACAAAGTAAAGGTGAAAAAATCTGATTATTTCAGAGTAGTGTGCACTAAGGCAAAAGAGCTGAAGCTTCAATTTATTTTTCTAAATTGATTTTTTTTGCTTCAGCTGACACAATTTCACAGGTCCAACAAAAACAAACTACAGTTCATTTATTTTTAGGATTAATGACAAAAACGTTTAAATAGCTTCCAGATTTCTCCTTCTGAGAGGTGTGTATTCTCTAGGGGTCCACAATGCTCTGAGCTATGAATATTTTTACTCAATAACCATTTGACAGAATAAACTGGTACATAAAATTATTTTGATTTGGAAATATAACAGCTCTCACTGTTCAGTGATTTCGTTCATTCTTGAATGAAGGAGTATGGAGAGGGAGAGGGTTTGTAAACTGAATTTACAGACCTTTTCTCCTTGCTTCCCCTTTGGAAATCCCATGAATTCCAGTATTCCAGTGGATGGTGGGGGACCTGGAAGCCCAGGGGGCCCTACATCGCCCTGCAAACAAAAGAGGAAGATACTGACGTAGCAGACCATGTCTCATTTTCTATGGAAAGGGCCTACAAATCAGAAGAAAAACCACTTTAATTATATCTCATGTATATAGATCCGTGTGCCTGAATGCTGCCATGGGAGTTTGGTCATGGGAATCAAAAGATCAGATGGAAAATCAGGATGAACAAAATGCATCTGTTTCCAAAGCCTTGTGGCAAGAAAAAAAAACACATGGCAAGAAACAATCATGGAAAGAAAAAACATGGCAAGCAAAAAAAAAGGCTCAGGTTTTGAACCAACAGGAAAACATTTCAGAAAAACTTTGGGTAGAAATATGAAAGAAAAGAAGAGAAGGAACAATTAGAATTGTAGAATGCTGAGAACCAATTTTAACATCAGCAGAATCAAGTCCCAGATTGAGAACTTTAAGAAGCCCCATTTTGCCTGTGTAAATTCTGACACAGACTGCAGGACACCCCTTTAGGATAGCGAGACTATAAATGACACACCAGTTGACCCAAAGAATGCAATGAAAGCAAATAAGAATGAAGTCAGTGGAATAACTCAATACAAAAGGTGATGGCCCAAAGAAACTGCAATGCGGAGATTCAAAAGATGTCGAAGGACCTCAGGTCTTGATAACCATGAAAGTACTACACTGCCTTGAGATTTTCCCCTTCTTCCTCTTCACCCAGAAAAGGTTCCCATCCTTTTTAGTGTACCAACAAATAAGGAACCAGCAAGATTCTTTAGTATTTGAACTGTCAGTCAGTCCAAGAGAAGAAAAAGAAAAAGAAGAAAATGCTAGAACCTAGCCACTTTCTAGAGGATCAAGCTATGATGGAACTCTAGAGTATTATTTCATGCTCTTTCCATAAAAAAACAAGTTTCACTTACCTTTTCTCCTTTCTCTCCTTGAAATCCTAATCCCATGTTACCCTAGGACAGAAAAAACCCCATGGATGAATGAATAATAAAACAACAGCAACACCACCACCACTATCATCTAAGCCCACAGCACTGTTAAACCCCCAAAAATTAGGTGTAAAAAGAAAACAGGAACGGTAGCTACTTACTTTTGGACCTGGTGGCCCAGGGGGACCCACTGGACCCTAAATGTAAACAAGATCAAGATGTTATTCCTTTTGACTTAATTAGGATGCAAACAATCGGAGCAATGCTGGGATCTGCAGTGATACCTGAACCTTTCTTGCCTCCAAAGCAAAAGCAAGACACGTGCTCTAAAGGCTTCACATCTCTCATAGCACAGCTCTTTGGCACCGTCGTTAATTAAGAGAAAACTTCAGCTTAAGCCCAACAAAAACGTAGTTTGGTTTTACCTTTGCCCAACAGAAATTCTCTTGTAGGACCTTGACAAAGCAACTCTAGCATAGCTCATGACAACAAAGGCTCCAAACACCAGAGATCAGCCTATTCCCCCAGGCCCTGAGGTGAGGAAGTGCTCAGGACAGGGTACCAGATGTTTGCAGAGCACATCACAGAGCTCTGCTGGAGCCCTTGGCCATGTTTGCTGCTCTGGATTCTCCAGAGAGGAGCCTTTGCTCTTGTGATCAGATTAAACTATGTGAGACTGAGCATCCTATGGTAGAAGTCAGCTGTGCTCTGTCCTGTCAGATGCACAGGCACTTTTGCTCATTATCATGACACAGAGACAAGAAGGAAAAACTGTCAATGGTTTGAACTGTTCTATCAACAAGTGCAACAGCTGAGGTCTCTTACCTGCAAACCTGGTAATCCTATAGGGCCTGCAGGACCTACTGGACCTGGAAAACCTTTTGGGCCCTATAAAAAGAACAGAGGACAAAGAGAGAATATGTGGCATTTACCCCATCACACCCCCTCCAAAGTGAGTCTCAGGAAACATCAAGTAATATGCCCTAGTTAAGTATGCCAATTCAAATATTAAAACAATTTATTTCATATGATTAGATGCACTTTGAAAATGAAAGGTACAGAGTTCAATGGCAGAAGGGAGTTTGATTTGAAAAAGGAATAATCACATAGATAATAGGAAAAATCGGACTTCCTCTACCATAATGTGGATCCACTCAGACCCTTACAAATCTAGAATTGCTTACTGGTATCACACATGTAAATACACTTCCCACTAATTTGAAAAGGGTCCTTGAGAACCAATACCTGAAAATATACCTACTTAATATTCTTTAAAATCAGTATGTCCCATATTAAATAACTTACAGGAACTCCATCCAATCCAGGAAGACCATTTTCACCCTAAAAATCATAAATGCATACATAAAAATTGCATAACATTATTACAACAAACTATAAGGAACATCAAGCTTTGTATAAATAACAATATTTGCTGTTAGTTAATATTAGATCAACAATAAATGGGAAAATATCTTGAAATCCATGCTTCCATATTTGAATTGGGTATTGGAGACCTCTAGAGAAATTAGAACCATTTTATTTATGTGTAACAAGAGAAAATAAAGTGGCATAAAAATATTAATTACAAAACCACTGAAAATACACTACAAAAACTATTATTATATGACCACTATAAAATATGCAAAAGCCTATCATCATAATATGAAATTATCTTTATTTCCCATAAATACAGAAGTAAATTAATAAAGACCTATTTGACTTTTATGAACTTATGAGTGTATATAATGTGGATAGAATTTCAGGAGAGTTCCTAATTTTGACCAGCAGAATCAGTGTGAGAGGCCTTATATCACAGAGTGAATTTTTAATATTTTCAGTATTTAATGAAGCCTGTATGTAAATCAAGAAAGTGACAGATAAATTTCTAGTACCCTCCAGTACAAGAAACACTGGGAGGCAGCTGCAATCTCACAGTAGAAGTCATAAAATGCACTGAACAGTAACAGGATGAGCAATGTCCCAGTATCCCAGTATGGGATGAACACGATCTCTTCAAAGACCGAGCAATTGCCGGTTCTGAGAGTATTCTGTGGTGTCATTAATGAAGTTATTACAAGGCCTTTTCCACAGCTCTGCACTCAGACACCCAGGACTGACACCATGAGCAATCAAACCTGCAGTATCAGCCCTGCAGCCTGTGGGACATCAAGGAGTTTCTTGTACTGCATTTTCTCCTGTGTGGTGACAAGTCTTACCTTCATTCCTTTAAGACTGCCTTGAGCAAAAACAGGTTCTCCTTTAAGGCCTTTTGGGCCAGGACGACCCTGATTTAAAAAAAAAAATTAAAAATAAATTTCTTGAAAAAATACTGCTCTAGTTTTGAAAGAATTTCTAATTAGCATAATGAACAAGGCAAACTCCTGCTCCAGTTAACTGTAAAAGTACCACTGCTGCTTTGTCAGAGAAGCTGTGCTATTACAAGAATTAAAGACTTCATGTAGCTTTAGAAAACCAAGGTTTTGCGAACATTTTCTCTGGTATTTTCCTGTTTATATTAGATTTCCCTTTCATTTTAGGCCTTTGACAACCTTAGATCCTATTTGAACCTGTTGGACATGGTGTAACGCCCCTGTTTACATACACATCAGTGCCATTTAGAGGGACCTTGGCAGGCTTGAGGAATGGGCCCATGTAAACCTCATCAAGTGAAAGACCCTGAAACTGAGCTGGGGCAATCGCAACCACAGATTCAGGCTGGGCAATGACTGGATTGAAAGCAGCCCTGGAGAAGGACTTGGGGGTACTTGTGGATGAAAAACTGAGCTGTCAGTGTGGGTTTGCAGCCCAGAAAACCACCCATATGCCAGGCTGCATCCAAAGCAGTGATGGCAGCAGGTGAGGGAGGGGATTTTTTCCACAGGATCTTCATTTTATCCTCAGAGTGGATAAGAAAATTGAGCTCTAACAATGCTAATAAACTTTGAGTTATTTGGGTTCTTTCTTGGCAGTTGCTTCTCCAACAATGTCACAAAAAGCAAACCCTGGTTTAGTGACTACAGAACACCACATTTGAGTTGGGACATACAGGCAGTCCGGGTAGGCCAGGAAAACCATCTGGTCCAGAAATGCCAGGACTCCCAGTGGTACCATTGCAGCCATCGAGGCCAGGCTGGCCTCTAGGTCCAGACTGCCCAGGGTGACCCTGTGTAAAGGGAAAAGAGAGAATGACCGACAGGATCCATTATTTTATTAGTAACACTGTTGTCCCCAGAAAATGGATATCTTTCTTCCAAATGGCAACACAAACCAAAAGAATTGCACAGCTCCCAACCAAGTTCAGTGTATGGCAGACTGCAACAGAACGAGCTTCTTCAGCCAGCTTTGTTTATCCTCCCTAAAGGTTGAATCCTAGAACATTGGCTGCATTCATCCCATTACCTTTTTCTCCAAGGGCTAGTTTTCTGGAGTACATAACTTGTGCATGAGTAGGTCCCTAAAGGGCAATACTCATCCTGCAGCAGTGTGAACCATACGGAATGTAACAGTGTCAAACAGCACGCAAGGGTGCACCTGACACCAAGAATGGAACTTGCTCATGTGAAGGCAAGGGCAGAGGCAGACTCAACAATACCGAGCATTTATAATTCCAATCTGCTTAGAGTTTCAGTGACTTCTCTTCCTCTCCGGTGTGGATTCTTTCTTTAAATAGATCAACAGATGTTAAAGCTCCAGCATCAGGCCATTCAAGCAGAACAGCTTTATTTGTTATATTAAACATAAGACCTTAGGCAAAGCAACTGGGAGAAAGATCCAATTAAAGTAACAACATTTTTTTAAAAGTATTTGCAATGGTCAATTATTAATCAAGCAGAGCAAAATACAATTGTACCTAATTCTGATTTCACATGTCTTTTGCCCTGGTATAGCTCTATTAGTTTGACTTGAGTTTACTCAGCATGGTACCAGTGCAAAGGAGATCAAGGTTTGAGACTTCAGGTACTTTTTCTTCAGTGCCATATGAGTACGTGAGGGCAGAGGGCAGAAAGGCAGAACTGTCAGTCACATTGCCCAAGTTTCAAGCAGCCCCTTATTCTATACTGCTTTTCCTATAAATGAGTCCTGTGGCACTCAACAACATTGTTTTAAGGCAAGAAGGAAAATTAAACTTATGGAGATAGTATCAGTAACTTGACAGTTCTCTCCCCCCTCTGTACATGGTGATCTTGGCTCATCCCAAAAGTACTTTTGTTTGATCCCAAAGATTTGTCCTTAAGATATGGAACTAACCAAGTTATGACTCACATTAGGAAAGTGAAAAAAAATAAACACGGATAAAATGGAGATAAAGCAGAACATTAACAATCCTTCATGCCTGACACTTAAAATAAAACACATTTGCAACACTAAAGGTCTTCCCAGTCCAAGCCAATAGCATATGCTCTGATGAAACTCAATGAGAATTTTGCACTAATGTATCTAAGGATCTTTAAATCCCTTGGAAAAATGTCAGAATGCTATCATCTTAATTTTATAGATGGGAAGCTGGGGACACACAGTAGCAGAGTGACTTTCTCAAGGATGCAGGGCAACTTAGTCCATAATTATGTAAATACTCAAGCTGATCCCTGGTCTCAGCTGCTGCCAGGAGGGCTATTGCACATTGCTGCTTACTCACACGTACCTCCTCCCTGTGCTGGCAGAGTAGGAAACAAACACAGCAGAGAAATAACTGTTCTGTTTCTTAATGGGGTTAATTTTCAGTCAGATGAGGTCCTTGGTCCAGCTCATTTGGCAATGGCATTGAGATTTGTGCCAAAAAAATCAAGACAGACCTGATGTGCTTTCTGTCAGTCAACAAGGTACAGAGTCAAGGTCAAGTGTGTCTCAACTACCGGATTAAGGCAGCTCACCCAGACAAACATAAATTTGAGATTTAACAAGGAATGGAATGAAGTCATCCCAAAGCATTACCATCAGAGACCACTGCATTAACAGTACCAGTTGCTCGGATGATTAGTCTGTCAAAATACCCACATGTGGTGTGCAAGCAGGGACTTGCCAGGCCCTGGTAAAGGAACTGGAGTAGGCTGAAGCAGCAATTTATTGCCACTTACATTTGTCTCTTAGAAATTACTTAATTAATTTGATCCATGCAGGATGTCATTGCCAAGAGCATCAAGTCTCTGACAGGACAGGCAGTGACTGCAGAGGGAGGCCAGAGTTGTCAGTGTCTACCAGGTCTTTCACTTTGTTTACAGCATCAACAAAACCAGGAGCTATGTGGGACAAGTGCACATGGATCTGGTTACAGCACAAGGTGACCAGCTGCAAGGTTTAGTGAAGCTGAAAGGGCCAACATCTGCCCCTAGGAGTGAGACAACAGGGAGCCAAGCTGCTCCAGCTTTTGCGCTGGCCGAGAGCCAGCCTGTGGCAGGCAGCTGTTGGGGGACCCATGTCCTGGGAAATGCTTTGGGTGAGATCTCCTAACTCTCAGCCTGTAAGTGGCCCAAAGGACTTTGGTATCCTCTTAAAATGTGAGTAGGGCTCACAGAGAGAGGACATAAAGTATGCTGATCACAGTGATTTCTTATGTGTGCTAAATAAATCTGTGCCCCTGTCACTTAATCCCATGGCATCCATGTCCATGGTTCTGAGCCAAAGCATGACACAGACTGACACACAAGCACACATTCTGTGTCTTTTGCTTTAGGAAAACAATCCACAGGATTTCCTACTTTAAAGCTAATCTGAAATCAGAGTTCATAATATTTTGTTTTAAGACATTTATCTGAGGAGATACTGAACACCCACAACTGACTTCCTTGAGAGTTGCTAAGTCCTGCCTAAAAAGAACCTTTTTCCCAGGGGTTTAAAATACTGATTTAAGGAGCTGTTTTGACCTGAAGAAAGTGGAGGTTAATAGTTGCATTGCTCACACCTCCTCAAATTCCTGTTTTGGCAGATGTGCCAATTGAACACAAGCACCTCAATTGACTAAGGCAGAAGCCTTTCACAGACTTGACTTACACATGTCAAGGTGATTAGTTTACAGATCTGAGTTAAAACACAGGCTGGAGAGATGCCTGTGCTCTCTGTTCTCACAAAAGGAGGCATTCGGTGTGAGACAGGTAAGGAAACTTGAACTGGTTATCTGGGCCCTCCTTTATCTGACTCTTGCTTGGACCCTGACACTGTGATCCCAAGGGGCCTCTTTTCTCAATCAAACAGCAAAAAGGTGATCCCAACAGGAGAGCTCAACGCATATTTAAACACAGAGAAACAAATGCAATTAAGAATGAAGACAAAACTAATTGAACAAAGAGTTTCATGGGCTGCTAAGGCAAGTGGCCTTTCTCCAGCCATCGCCAAGTGCTTGCATTTACTCTGCGAAGGTCACAAAACTGCCTCTTCATATAGCTCTGGCTTTCATGGCCCAGAGAAGGGCTCACTTATCATAAAAATATTTCCTTCTAGAACTCCTTGGACAGTTAATGAAAAGCTATATACATCTCCCAGCTTCAGCTCCAGCCTTTGCCAGAGGTGTCCTTGAATCTTGTCCTATAGGAAAAAATAAACTTCCCAAGTAGGGCTAAGGATTTGAGGGTTTCTCCTACAGCACGACATGAAAGTCTAGCAATAAACACATGTAGCTGCTGTATTTACTAGGTTAAAGGGATTAGTCAAGCCAGCTGCAACAACATGATTTACTTGCCACCCGCATTCCCCAAGGGAACTCTGTGGAATACCACTTCCCTTAAGGTCAACAGTGGGATTCCCCTCCAAATAATGGCCTTGCCCATGGCCATGACTAACCTACACCTGCCCACACTAACATACATGCATACTACAAAGAATCTCTCTTCATACTTAGATGTGCAGAGACAGCAATATATTTTTACTTCTCCCATCTTTCTCACACACACATGCTCTCTCCTTTGCTCTGCATTTCACACATCCATATAAACTGCCTATATTTGTATACACTTCACAAAAAGCCTAAGTTAGTCCCTACCCTGAAATGTAATGGCAAAAGTAAAAATATTTACTCAAGTAGTGGTGGTTGCTATTTTCACCCTACAATGGAAGCATTTATCTCAGTGGCTATAATGTAAACAGTATGAACAAGTTTCCCTTTCCCCTTTCCCCTTTTTCTGCCCTGCAGTTGTGGCACAGAAGACCCACAGTGTTGAGCACTTTGCTGTTTATGACCAGCAAAATCTGCCTCTTTCCCATTCACCCACCTGCAGAATGTTGCAAAGCAGAGTAGATCTGCATATGCTGGAGGCTTTGAATCCTCTCATCTGCCTCCCCTGCTCTCTCCTTGGAATGCCTGTTGCTGCCAACTACCTGGCAATAGCTGTTGTTCTATCTCTGCCTCCCCTCATTGTTGGGAATCCCCTTTCTCCAGAGCCTCATCTGAAAAAATACCCTGAGAACAGCATGTTCCCACAGTGTGTTCAATTAAATTAAGTATTATGGGAACAGCTTGTTCTCTTCAGACCTAGACAGTTGGCTGGTGGTAAAAGAAAAAAAAAATAGCAGCAAGGGAGTAGAGCAGGAGAGAAAACAGGCAAGGATGAGCAGAGTGGGAGTGAAGGACAAGGGCCAGGAAGGAACTGGAATCAAACAAGCTCATTTACAAGGCCAACTGCGCATTTTCAGCCAATCTATCACAACAATTCAGTTTTTGATAGGAAGTAAGAAAATACAGCTCAACTGTTGGAGCTCTGGGCCAGCTGGGAAAGCAGGGAAGATGAGAAAGAGTATGAGCATAGTCTGAAGGCACAATGATACACAGGATGGAAAAATGTCATCAAAAAATAAAAAGAATTCTAATATCAGAAGAAAGCAGGATGAGCCAAATAGTGTAGAAAGAGGAAGTAAGTTTGGGGCAACTTCTAAAGCAGATCCAGGTAAAGTTCCCCTGAGATACAGCAAGGTATCTTCACAAAAATCTCTGGAGAAACCAAAGCAAAAGAAAGCTGGCCTAAACACTCTAGGCACATAATTTTTTGTAAACTGTCACTAGAATGTAAAGTTGTATAGAATGAAAGAAACCAAAAGTTCCTGATGGCCAGGGAAAGTGGTTACTCGCCTGTCACTTGATCTAAACCAGGACTAGAACCTAGAAGAGAAGTAAGGATTATTTGGAGAGCCTCAGCTCTCATCACTGTTTTCCTTCATGCCATAGCAAAAGATGATTGAGGGAGACCTGGTAGAGCTATCACATATAAGAAGGCTACTACCAGTAAAAGTGAACAATCTTCTCTCTGTGTCCCTGATCAGTAACATAAGAACTAAGAGTTTTAAACTGCAGAAAGAAAGATTGAAGTTAGGCATTAGCAAAGCTCTTCTAATGGAGAGGTTAGTCTCCATCATCACAAGGTTTTAAGAACTGGTTAGGAAATACATGCTGAAAATGGCCTGAAGCACAGCTGATCATGCCTGTTTGACTCCCTGAGGTCCCTTTCAATTCTGCAGGTCTATGATTTTATGATACAGCGTTTTCTAGACAGTGCTGAGGGAACATGGTGCTGAAAGAGAAGTTAATCAATTATGCAAATAACCCCCATGTAACCCAGGCTCACTTTCTGATAGCACCAACTTCCTATTACCTTACAAAACAGCATGGAATCGCCAGGTAGATTAACAAACACGGCCATTTTCCTCCAGAGAGAAGCAAGCAATTGCAAGGCACGCTATGCATGTGCTAGGACAATCTTATCATGTTCAGGTGCTTTTGGCTGTGATTAACATTCTGGTGATTTCTATTTACACAAGCAAACTTACTGGGATCCCGTTGATGCCCTGAAATCCTGGAACTCCCATTGGACCCTGAAGAAAAAGAGCACACATTACATTTCACTTCATTGGTGAAATACATTTCAGTTACCTGTAAGATATTTTTCACTCCAACACTTTCAGTCTTAGACTTCTGCTTTCAAAACCAAAAGGAGCAAACTATCTCATGCAGATTCTCTCTGACCACAGGGGTTAGTGAAGACAGGAACTGAGCATCTGAGCTTGACTGGATGCCAAATGAGTGCTTCAGGAATGTTTTAATCAGGCAATTTAAAGTAAAAATATAATCTCCTACTGCACATCTGGAGAAAACAAGATGCCAAGAAAATAAACAATTTGCTATAAACTTAACCCTTGACTTTCCAAGAGTTTCAACAAGACTTACATATTTTTCTGTCTATACTTGGATAGGACCCCCAGAGATATGCAGACCACTGCATTAACTTCAGACTGCCCAAACTGCAAGTAATTATCACACTTTGTAGCTCTGCTCTGGATAGTAGCAAAACAGACTGTGTAAGCAGAATACACAGCCTAAATTGTTCTTGCTTTGGAAAGGTAAAGTATATTGTTCCCACAAGGGATGATGAGAGAGAGAATCTTATGGCATGTTGGTATTAGATATGTATCATTTCAGGGGATAGAAACAGTTCTGGAGTAAATGGATTTTTTTCAGTGCAAAGAAATTGTTTCCAATCTTGCACATTGCATTCATAGACACCTACACCTTATGGGCTACTCCATTTAATAAGACATGGTTTATCGTATTCTTCTTGTTAGAAATAACTTCGCACCTGCAAAACAGGACTGCAGATTTTGTTTAGTACCCATTCTTTTTGCTTTTCTAGACACCAACCCAGGATCTTCTACACAGGAACCAGCTCCATGTCTCCCTGAACAGAGTGTGAATAACACCCACCTTCCCGTGGGCATGTGAAGTGACAGACTACTTGCAACAGCAATATTCATTTGGCTGTGGTTCACCTACCAGGATGGTTACACTGTTCAGAAGCTTTAGCATCTGTACTCTCATTCAAAAATAAATGCAGACAATTCTCTAAAGATACTGTTGAAATGCCATTGTATTTTTACCCCTGGAGATAGCCCAAGATCATCTTTATTCACTCAAAAATATATACAAGGCCATAGAAGTATTGCGGAGCCAGAAAAGTCACCGTTGAGCCTACCTTGTCACCTTTCTGTCCAGCTGGTCCAGGAGGGCCCACTGCTCCTCTCTCACCTTTTGCTCCAGGCAAACCTTCTGGCCCAGTAAATCCAGGTGCTCCTATTGGTCCTGAAAGCCCAATTGGTCCTGGTCGACCCTAATATGCAATAAAAACAAGTCAATGCCCCATGTCCACGAACTCCTTTGTAATCACTCTTTCCAACTCCATTTTTAATGCAATTTGATACCTCTCTGGGTAGTTAGGACATACTAAAGTTTTCCCTGCTCATTCTCAGACAAAGACTGCCCAAAATTGCACACAGGACTCGAGATGGGGCCAGCATAGAGTAGAGAAGGACAACCACTTCCCTAGACCAGCTGGTGATGTGCTGAATCATTACTGTTGGAAAACTCCTCCAAGATCATGTCCAACCTTTGACTAAATACCACCATGCACACCAAACCATATTGCCAAGTGCCACATCCGTTCATTTTTCGAACACTTCCAGGCATGGTGACTCCACTATGTTCCAGTTCTTAACTACTCCTGCAGTAAAGAAATTTTTCCTAATATCCAACCTGAGTCTCCCCTAGCACAACTCGAGGCCGTTTCCCCTTGTACTATCGCCGGTTGCCCAGAAGGAGGCTGATGCCCACCTCAACACAACCTCCTTTCAGAAAGAGGTAAGGTCCTCACTGAGCCTCCTTTTCTCCAGGCTAAACGAGCCGCTTCTCATCAGACTTGTGCTCCAGACCCTTCAGCTGCTCCGCTGCCCCTCTCTGGACACGCTGCAGCGCTCAGTGTCCGAGGTTACAGTAAGAAATCCCCCTTTCCCCGGGAGATGCCAAGCGCAGGAGCAGCAGCGCGGGCTCCCGCGGGTGCAGTGCCGGGCGCTGCCGGCAGATGGCGCGGGCCCCGCGGGGATCCGCTGCGGCCGCTGCCGGCTGTCCCCATTCGAGAGGTGCCCTCGAGTGCCGGACACCGCTCCGAGCCAACGTGTTCGCACTTCCCTTCTGGTTCGTGTTGGGAGAACACGAAAGAGATCAGTCTAAGGTCCCAAAGTATCAGCAGAAAATGCAGTTTATGGCTATGCTTTCTACTGGCAAGACAATCAGTGGATTACACAAAGTTACCCGCGTAAAGAATCAAGCCTTACACTAAAAGATACAGAATGGAGGAGAAAGTTAAAAAACCCCACACCACACAATACCCCCTCCTTTTAATTCTCATGTCCATGGAAGTGTGTTTCCCTTCTATTTCCCTAACTCCGTAAAACAGCAGAAGGAATGCAGCTCCCTGCTGCAAGTGTTTTAGTAATCTCAGCTGGAGACACACAAAGTCCTGACTCCACAGCTTGGCAGGTAAAAGACTTTTACTGTTAATTTAAAAACGCATTGTTACATGTTTAAAATCAAGCAAAGTGAAACAAACTGTAATTGATTTTAAAAATTCTTATCCCAGGATCATTTTTCATACCTGTTTAGGCTAAAATATTTTTTCCCATATTCCACGTGTCTTCACTGCTGGAGCAGTTTTCTTTTAACTGCAGCAATTCTCCCATATCACTCTTTCTGTTGTGATTGTTTCATCCTGGCCTTTTAACTGAGGTCAAGTGCATGTTTGATATTTCATACCTTTTCTGTCTAGACACTGTCCATAATGTGCACTTCCAGAGGCACAGACTCACATCTGAAAAGACTTTTCTGTTGATTATTTTTAGCCTTCTTCACTCTGGGCTAATTTTCAATGGAATCCTTTATATTGCAAACTATATAATCAGAACATTAATCCCCAAATCTTCAGTGATCCTTGGCAACCATACACAACAAGAAACATGTTAAAAATCACATGCTTTGCTCTTGCTTTAAAAAGTTAAAGTTGAGACTGAATTTCCCATAATCACAAGCAATTCAGAGGCTTTCAGGCAACAACGCACTTACAGCACATGGACTGTGGACTGTTTATCTCAAGACAACACAGCAGTGCTGAGGCGTAACCTAAAAATGGGCACGTTACACTTACAGGCAGCCACCTCTCGCAAAAGAAATGGCATCCAAGAGCCCACCGAGGTTTGTAGAGAAAACACACTGTGAATTCCTCATTTGTTTGAATTGCTAATACTTCTGTATTCCATTAGTTTGATTGCCTGGTTAATGACAGTATTTCACAATGGAACTGATGGGAATTAACATTTTAGGAGGCTTTTGTTTTGCTCTGCTGCAGGTGGCTCTGAGAAATATATCTAGACTGGGGAGTAAAGACCAGCAACTGTATCTTCTGCTGGTGTTTGGATGAGCAGCTCTCTGACAGAAGAATTAAACGTGTTCTCTGTGATTTCAGGGCCCACAGCTAAAAAGCTCTCTCCTCCCTTAGTGCCCTACAAGAAAGATTTTAACAGCACTTGAAGATTTTGTCCAGTGCCTTAGAGTGTCACTAAAGCATAAGGGCACAGTAAAGTGCTTCTAATCTCTCTGATAATGTGATTATGCCATGATAATCAGGCTCTCAAGAATTCTCACTGTTTCTTTTGAAGTCTGTGTGGATGGAAATCATGTTTTCTATGCTGAAACAAAGGACTTGCCTTCACTGCTAAAAAAGCAACATTTTTCGTCACTCAGCAGCACTCCCATGAACTGTTCCAAGATGAGAGCATTATAAAGAGCAGGCACGGTGGCATGCAGGAGCAATTCAAGGACAACAGCACAATGAAGACTCAGGTTTTACCATAAGGTAAACTTACTGAGCTCAGTGCCAGGTGGAACTTCTGTCTGACCTCAACAAGCTAGTCTTTACTGTGCTTTGGCACCAGGATTGCTCTTACTTATCCAAAGGATAAAAAGAATAAAGCATCTCTTAGCCGTGAGAACAAGCTGAAATATAAAATGTTGATTACATCAAACAAAAACTACAATGAATCAACAGAGCTCCCTATTTTTAATCTTTAATGTTTAACATATATAGTACAGTAGCCTACAGAAAAGCCATTAGCAAATAATGCAAGCAGTATTGTTTTGGTTTTCCAGCTGCATGACAATCATTTTTAAAAAGAGGAAAATTATAGAATGCTAATAACACCAAGCAATAACAAAGCAAATGAAATCACTGTGACTTGTGAATGTTCTCTCAAATGCCCTCTAGAATTTCATGTATTTGAAAGCTATGACCTGCATTCTCAAACATGTTTGTGCACCAGGCTTTTACAATGCAGTAGCACTAAATGAGATGCCCATCTGTCTGTAATGAATATGATGCTGGTAGCATTATTTTTTTACATACTTGGGCATTTTCATAGATAATTTTGGATTCTGACCAAGTTTGTGTCACAAGTTCAGCACGAATTATATGCATCTGTTCTGCAGATATCCATTGCAAACCATTACGAATACACAGCTGGCTCAGACGTTCAGCTTTCCATTCTCAATGTGTGGTAAGCAAGAGCAAAAAATGCCTGGAAAAGGAACCTCCCATTGCTTCTGAGTCACCACGCTGCAGAAGGCGCTAAAACCAAACAGCCCAAAAGTGTAATTTGACGGCAGTGTCTTTCAAGATGGAAAAGGTTCTGCAACATGTACCTTCTTCCTTATAGCCTTTAAATTCATCTGCATCCCAGGGTGTCGTGAGGAAAGGCTTGCATGATGGGAAATGATGGGGCCCCTTTGCTGCTGCACAATCAAACACATCACAGTTTCTCTATTGTCCCTACCCCTTTTGCCAACTCTAATACCCCACATAAATTTTTGCCCACTGAAGCAGAGCTGCTACACATAGCATTGCAAATTCCAAACATTCTTTTATTTCCCATTGCCTCTGTGAGCTTGGAGTATAAAGCGTAAATCTATTTGATTTGTCACTGTACAAAAAACACATGTGGAAGTGGTATGGAACCACTGGACAATGCCCCTTATTTCAGGGATGAAAAAACAAGAGCATACTTAGCTGGGGAACAACTCTACTGGTCTAAGTCACTGTCAAATACCAACTCAGTGATTCATCACCATAAAGGACACTGGAACCCACTAAGTTAGATAAATCTAGCAGCTCTGGTAACTAAGCAGAAAATACTACTGATCAGGAAGGGCAGAACTGATCCCTACTTTTGTTAGTAAATTTTTAGACTGCCATATTTCAAGCAGCAAAGCACTATTCATTTTCAAAGCAAAATTAAGATCCTGTGTATGAAAAGAGCAACTGAATTTAAATACACTCATGTTTTCTGAAACTAACACAATTTCTTCTCTTTGAGAATTCAGTGACCGCATTTTTAAAAAGGGTTTTATTCACATTCTCTATTCTTTCACCCATTATTTCCCCCATAAAACATGTTTTACTGACACAAAAGATTGCCGGTGTAATATTTACTTCATGAGCAAATGCTTTGTAGCTTGAAGCATCTTATGCTTGTTTGATTTCATAAAGGTGAACCAAACAGCCAACCATTAACTCATTATGGCCCTAAAAATGCATGTTCTCATATACTGCACACTCTAAGCCTGAAACTTCTAAGGAAGATCTATGTACCTGATTCCCATGGTGTGTACAGGACAGCCTGTGCAAGGGACTAGTCCCTCAAATGCTCTTTCACACACAAAAATTGCATTTTCCATTTAAAGCAGGGACATCCTCTCTGATGAGACACCAGGTCACAAGAGCGGACACAGGAATCTCACCGAGCTCGGATGAGGACTCTGTCGGTCACTTACCAGTGCAAGGCAGCCGTGTCCACTGCGAGCAGCACAGCCTTGGGCCAGCCTTCAACTTTCTACCTTATTTCCTCCCTTCTCCTCTTTGGTCTGCCCTGCCTTCACAGCAAGATTCCTGCAGCAGTGGTTCTCTCTTGCTAGATAGACAGTGAGTGGCACAACAGAGTCCTGCTCTCAACTGGGGCCCCACAGTTCTACTGTAATAATAATAATTGCTGATGAAAACCCCTTCACTATTTTCCTAAATTACAGGTCAGGTATCCAGTGCCCTGCTCACATTCCAGAATAAGTGATTATTCTCTCTACTGAAAAATGCTTTGTACTTTTAAAGAAAATTATTCTTCAGTTTTTCTTCTAAAAACTTAGAGGAAGTCCTGTTCAAAATGGCTTCTTTATTTCTGTAATATAATTTACTGTTCCTCTACACAACTTTTTACCTACACAGCTTGAGAAGAATACACAAAACTGTATGTGCACACAGAAATAATGGACCAGAAAAAAATCCTGTGCAACAATCCTGCTTCATTCAGCAACTTCCCAAAAATGTCATTGTTTGGGTTTTTTCTGTTTTGTTCTCTGTTTAAGGAAGGATAGTAGAGGAAAAATTTTTTTTTTCATTTAATTCTAACTAAAGAGACTTTTTTTTTCATGTACCATGTGAAATTCTTTAGTATCACAAGGCCTTTCAAAAGTTTTCTGTTTATGCAAAGCAGCCCTTGGCATTGCTCACACTGCCAGCTGTCAGGGCTGCTCTGGTCATCTCAGGACCAATCTTTTAATGGAGTAATGAGCAACTGCAGGCTGGGTTTCACAATTTTCAATTTTAGTTCATGTGATAAACTCCATTTTCAAAAAATACTTCTGTTATTTCCACTAAGCCTGATTAGACATGACTGCAAGTAGAAAATCTAGGTGATAAAAAATGTGTGTATGTGTGTGTATATATATGGTTTTACACTCTATTTTTTAACTGCTTAAAAAAATTAATGAAATCTGATTCCATAAATCATTTGATGAATGTCGTATTTCAGTAACAAAGTTGCAATGGATGGTTTACCACATTATAAATATAGAACTGCATACGAACCCTAGAAAATTTTTAAGAATATTGGTTTTTTTAAATTGGATATTTAAATCTAGGAAAAGTTTGTTCCTTAGAATGCTTGATTTCCAGTTAAAAGCTTTCATGAAACATCCTGATCCACTCAATTCCACATATTTGCTATTTCTATTTAAAACACACAAAGAGACCACATACTATCATCTTTTTCCCCACCACGGACAATGCCAGGAGTGACTCAATATTAACTGAGAGTAATTATTCCATTTTATACTTCACGACTTTTTGAAGCAACTACAAAAAATGTACAAAAGTCAAAAAGGATGACTTTAACTTTGATTGCTTTTTTGCTTTGATGTTGTGAAACATCCGAGTTAGATAAGAAAGTAAGCTCATGTGGAAAGGTTCCAGGCCACAGAGTGCACAGATAACATGAAAGCCCATGAAAGCCCCTTGTGGGCTGTAACATCTGCGTGAGATGCACCAGCGAGGCGACAGCCTTCCTGTGCTGAGCTCCAGAGAGGAGGGGAGCCACGTGTAACACCACAGCAATGATGGGCACTACAGGAACAGAAAGATTTTAGTCATGGGGAATTTTTGAAATAAAGAATGAGCAGCAGGATTTACAAAGCAGAGTGATGACTTACATTGTATTTCAATTAAACAAATAACCGATGTATGAAAACGAAGAGTTGAAGCTTATTTTTAAGGAGCTACATTATATATTTGAATTACATTTACTTGCCTTTTTCATGATCATCAGTCAGAATTATGCCTTTTTTTGAGCAGAAAAAAAGATTTGCAGAGACTAGATCCTGATGAATTGCATCCCAGAGTATCACCACAGCAGAGGTGATCACCCCTGAATCCCCAGCTTACCCACTGTTTGTTTAAGCCAATTGGCCATGAGCCTCAGGTGATACGTGGTCATCTGAGATGAAATTTGCTATTTGCCACAGCAAAATCTTTTTTTGCTACCCTGACTGATATCTTTAGGGCCTTTTTGTGTTTTAAACTGGCAGAGCAAAACAAGGCTCATACACAAATGGATACAATTCGCGTAGACAGCACATGAGACTGACAATGGGCACTCCTCTGAAATCGTGCACATGCTTAAACCTGAATTAGAGGCAGCTGAGGAAATGAGGCATTGAGGAGGAGGTAACACCGGCAGGAACTGCTCCTACATCTCATGGAGCTCTGGCACAACATTACACTCATAAACATTAAAAAAAAAATAGGGCTTATATTGAAATACTCGATTATGAAATATTAACAAAAATGTTGAAGCAAGTGAGGTCTAACTGATTTCAATTTACTTATGAACGAAGTTTTGGGGTTTTTTTAAACAAAAGAGCACAGTACAGCCAAAGATTTGAATGGTTTATGAGATTTTATGGTCTTTTGCAACCTCAGTTCATATTCTCTCCCTCAAGCCTTCAGTGCCTAATCTCTAAAAAATGTTTTAGAAAGCCTTTACAGTTCCCCGACCTGTTCACATAGGACAGCAGCTGTCATAACATTTTCCTGCCCTTAATTGAAGGAAGAGAATTTCTGAGTATTGTGTACATCTTTTGACAGCAGAATAAGTCCTGAGCTGAATTTTAATACAGAAGAATTAGTTATTTCAGAAGAAAACACAGCATTTCCCTAGGACTTCTTTCCATTTTCCTGATGGCTGTACAGGAAAGTCAACAAGGTAGCATATGCAAAGTATTTTCCTCCCCAGGATGCACACAAGTCATCTCTGGTGAGAACATGGCAGTGGAAATGACCAAATGGCAGCTCCTTGGCAGTCAGTCCCCAAAAGGGGAGATGGGTAGAATGAAAAGTGAGGGTCACAGCCCCTCTCTCCCCGGCTCTGGTTGACATGAGCACATATATGTGTATATGTATTGTCTCTCCAACACATTTGGTAAGATCAAGCAAGTTACTGTTCACAAAGCATTTAAAGGGGTTTTACTGAACTCATTGCTGAGGAAGATACAACACTAATCATTGATATTAGACCAGTCTCTGGGGAAAACAGATGTTGAATCATAGTAACTTCATGGGCAGCCACATCAGGACTGCTGCCCACAAAACCACAGCTTCTGACTCTCCTTAAGATACACCCTACAACACACAACTTTCAGGGATCTGCTATGGGCTCATAAGGAAAGAAGAATATGCAGTGTTGTGTTATTTTCCCTTCTACTTATCCCTAGCACCCCAGTGAACAAACCAAAAAAGCCCAATGTGTTTCTAAAGAACTGTTTAAGTGAACAGCAACAATGAACTTGCTCCCTCCCCCTCTGGCTGGCATTTCCAAGCTGCCTTCCTCATGGACTCAAGTGACAGAAGATTCATTGTTGCAAAAAAATGTTGTCAGTAGAAAATTAGCCGTATTAAGTAGTGTACTGAACAAGTGAAATCCTGCCAGTGTCAGGCCTGTTAAGACTATTAAAAGGACATTGTATCTAGAAAGGCAGGGAGGGTTCAGCCACATGCTGAAGCCGAACAGACTCCAAACCTCCGCAGGGTCTGCTGTGTCCAGATCTGTTAATTTGCTTTGGGCTCCTCTCCAGTTCTTTCCTTCACAACAAACCCATTTTTTTAAATTTCCAATTCCCCTTTGCAAGCAAAGGCTATGAAAAGTTAGTGTTTCCTCAGAGACCAAACAGGGATGTGGGCAAAGAGTAGATCTAGTAGGGAGTGAGTGCCCCTACCCAGTACGGGCTATTCCTTAGCAGATAGGATGGTTTGGGCTTCCCTGCTGCACTGAGGGACAGAGCTGCTGACTGACACACATCCCACATGGGCACTGCCCATGGGAATCCTGCTGTGCATGGAGAAAGGGACAGCTTCACTCTGTAAGAGCAGGAGGAATGGCTCACCTCAGAGGGCAACTCACGCTTCCACACACAGGGAGGGAGGAAGGAAGGAAGGAAGGAAGGAAGGAAGGAAACAGGGAATTGGTAATAAAAAGATCAAAAGTACCTCTCCATTGGCTCACAATTTCTAATACATTATACCTACACGTGACTACCTTCCTCTTTCTGCCTGGGAACTGGGAATCAAGCACAGTCAAGACATGTCCTGCTCCCCCAATTATGCAGAGATAAGGAGATAACTCAGAGATAAGGAACAGACCCAGAAGCGTGAGAAGAAGATAGGGAAAAGGAGCTACGGAAACCCCTTCTGCTCTGTGGATGATACAGAGAGCTTTCTATTTCCCTCATGCTGTGGGAACAGAGATGTCCTCTTGTACCAGAACTTCCCCAAACATGAGATTCGACCAGTAAAGAAAGGAATGAAGATGAAGAAAACAGTAATGAAAAAACAAGAACCCTTTGAGGTTTCCAAGGACAGGAATAGTCACAGAGCTCTAGTGGTCACCCTTACCTTACATGATGCTTTCTTGGCCTTTCTAAAGGGCCTCAAGCTGGAGACAAAAAGTAGTTCATTAATCTTTCAGAGCAACTTCACGCACTGGAGCTCTTTATTGCAGTTCCACCTACAGATAAGCCATTCCCAGCTTTAGTTTCTATCAGCAACTAAACTAAAGTTTCCAGTCCATTTAAATCCTGGCAATTATCCTGGGGAACTCATTTCCACAAGATGCATGTAAGACAAGCAATTTAAGAGTATTTTTACAGGAACGGCCACACTGAGGAAAACACAGAGATGTACAAGAACAGTTGCAAAAATGTCAGTTAAAGACGTCAAGCAAAGATTTGATGTCTCATGCACTTCTAGAAAGAAACCACCCACGAATCAACAGGAGCCAGGAAGAAGTTAAAGGGTACCAGTCTTTAGGACAATTATGTTGTGCTCACCAGCTGGGTTCCCTGCTAGGCACTGGAGTGGACAGGCAAGATCCTGCCCTAGTTTCTCTGGTCTAGCAATAGGAATGTTCCCTCTCTTTGGAAAATTGTAGACCCAGATCTGAGGTATGCACTCTGGGCTAGGCTTGTCCATCCCCAGATTGCTGTGACACCAAATCAGACCCATTTTTAAATTGTATTAAGGGGCTGTAGAGGCTTGGTCATTCAATGAAATTTCACTCAATAAAGGATCTGTTTATTGATAGTGCACTCAGAGCAGAAAGTGATAATATACAACACATCTCAAAGGAGAGAGATCATTTTTTTTCCACGGTAATTACTCTAGAGCAAAACCTTCTCTCAAAGGATCATAACTGAGGATCATTTTATGGAGATGCCAAAATATCATATTAATTCATTAACTAGCAGCAGTAGCTCTACCAAAGCTATTACTTCCCTATTTTTCACACTTCTTACAGAATTTTCCTGCGTTGCTGTCAACCATCGCACAGTATTCCAGCTAAAACAGAACAACTTATCTAGGTTTAAATGCTGCAAAATTAACAACAAAGAGAACAACCTTTATATTTAGCAGCTTGTCTTTGAATCTTCATAAAAGCTGCTCAATCTTTTCTTACTACTCTTTGTGTATCAGCAGATATTCTAGTCAGTAATGTAGCCGTTCATATCAATGACATTTGTCTTTACTGCATTTTGCAATAAATTAAATATCGAGGTGAATTTGTTGCATAGACTACTTAATATTAACTTAAGTAATACAGATCTCTTTTCATATTTGGAATAAAACATAGCTGTGGTTTTTCAGTTGGTAATAATATCATAATTAAATAAAACTTTTCAGTGATTGTTATTGTGTTCTCTGTTTCTGTAGAATGTAAAGTGAATCATTAGAATATGAACAATAGAGATTTGGATCCCAAGTGTAACACTGGTATTCTAAAAGCAGATTTAAATGTCTGTATCCATTTATACTTCTAGGAGTTTCTCTCAATTTGTCTCAAATTTCTGAGAGAAAAAGCGAGTAAAATGCTGAGATAACTGAATCTAAAACCTGAACCTTTCCTCTAGCTTAGCTAGCAATCCAAGTCACAGCCTAACTTATTCTGGACAACAATCTTATGACTGCTTTTTTGGCTCACTTTTGTCATACTGGATTGTCCTATTATTTTTCTAATCTAATTATTCTATTACATTTCACTGTTACATGGAAAATGTGTATCTATAAATTGCCGTAAGTTAAGCAGTGTTCCAGAAAAACAATCTTGTCTTTTTCCCTTTGTTCTTACTGCTGCATTACTATGTCCCTTCCCCTGCCCGATATCCAGTGTTTGTGCTATTACAACTAAATTAGTGCTTAGTACAATGTAAATCTGGAAGCAAGTCTGAGCCAGGCATCTGATCTACGCAGCATGACTACCTCTAAGACCTACTACCATATCATGTATAACATTAACCATGTCGTGAATAAAGCAGCCTTTTTTTTGAAAAGAAAAAAACACAAAACAAACAACAACAACAAAAATGCCCCTCTACACACTAAAAAAAAAAATCCATTTTAGTCACCAGACCATGTTCCACATGCTAAACATTCTGTTTACAAGGGAGAAACACAGCAAAACTTCTCATTATGCACTAAGGTCATTCAGCCCCAAAGGATGCTTCTAGTTAGAAAGGCAGGCAGGGAAAGTAGGCCATGCACAGATCTGGCCAGTACAGGGTCAGCAGCAAACAATAGATTCCCTGCAAGCAGTTTCCCCTACATTTTGCCTCCCATAGCCTTCCCAGCATGTTCCTGGCACTTCAGAAAGGTCTGAGCGGCTTTCCTTGCACAGGGTCCTGCTAAAAGTAAAAGTATCTGTTGGAACAGATAATATTAGTCAAGATTTAAAACTCAGATGGGAACCATCTCATGCTTATTCAGGATAGCAGATTTAGAACAAAACCTCTTCCCAGAGATCTGTTACACAGCAGAGCTGAGGGGAGCTTTGCAAACATGTAAACAATTCACTTTAAAGGAAAAAATGGAGTCTGTGAATTCTCATCTATACATTGCTTGGAAATATACAGACCAAAGGAGGAGTGGAGAGTAGTAGAGGTCTGCAAATCTACAAACATAACATTTGGAGAGATTCCAGTTATCTCTAGAGGCTTAAGCACAGTGGGTCCAGGCAAAATTTTACTGCAGTGCCTGATAACATGAAGCGCCAGTCAGTCAGTGGCTGATTTACTGGGCAGTGTCAGAGAATAAACTGCAATTAGTAAAAATAACTTCAAACCAAAGTCTGGGAGAGAAAAAAAATAGAGGATTTTTCACTTCTCCTATATAAGTGTTACATATTAATCAAGATAAGGATGGAAATGAACTTTTCACCTACTTGAATTCCCACTGGCTAAGGTATATAGAATAAATGATCAATTCCAATGTTGCTTGTCATCACATAAATTGTATGTTTAAGTCCTTGGACATTTACTACGTGGCTGTATTAACACTCCAAAAAGCTTCATTCATTTGTTGGTATAAACCACACTTCCAGTCTGCTTAATCTTTGACAGACAGGTCTCATTGTCCCCAAAATCCCTCACTACACAATACAACAAAGACTTAAATGACTCTGTAGGCCTGCTCTGCTACCCACACTGCTCTGCGCTTCCTGCCCATATATCCCTGGAATTCATGACCATGCAGATTACTAAATTACACACTAGGCCAGGGATTAAGCATGGCTCTTTGTATGGGAGCATCTGAGGTCTGGAAGAAGATTTTACCTGTCACGGTCTGTGCTCACTGGGCCTTGATGAGAGACAGAAGGAAGCAGCGCTGCAGAAGATCACAAACACTGGTGTGTGATAATCAGCGATCTGTATATGATGACAGGATAACCTGACTGGGGCTGTCCTGCACACAGGTCTCAGCAGCTTTACACAGACAATAACCAGCCTACTCTATCCAAATCAGCTCAGCAGCTTCTTCCTCCTTAAAATAAAAGGTGAAAGCGTTCCCTGTTCTGACGGATGGCAAGCGAGAAAATGGCCTTCACTGCATCCAGCAGAACTGAAAAGTCTAAGGGCTAGAAATGTATCCTGCAGTTAAGCAAACATGCCAACAAGACAAAGGGAGGGGTATGGTAGCTCATCAGTTGTTTTAATTTAGCTGCTAATCAAAGCTGCAATTGTTTCTGATTGCTTTCAGAATGCTTTAAAGTTACATATCTAAAAGGATTAAAAATAAAACCAAGGAAAAAAGGCCTGAAGTAACAGCATAAATTTAAACCTTAAGGATATTACATGCCTTTTATCCATTGCTTTTCACTTGAAAAAACAGAAGCCTTTAGTAGGCCTTAATCCTGATGTCTAGATGAGACTGAGGAGAGTAAAATAGCCTTTACCCCACTGTGACTCACAGAGGGCTGGCAACTCCAAGCTTTGTCTAAGTCTGTTTAGTAGTTCAGAAGTTACTGTGACCAGGACAGTATAATGACGGAAATCAGGAAAAGTCTGTAGAGAGACACCACATTTTACAAAAACAAGGTATTTGCCTTTTTATTTTTTTAAGAGATAGTAGCCATTAGGTTTTTTTTTGCTTTTCTCCCCTTTGCATACATATTCTTCATTTCTAATAGCAAATACTGACATCCCCCATGTTTTATTAGTTATGTTGATGTAGCCATAGTGTTCTGAAAGATGATATTGCATTTCTCATGGTATTTTGCACTCACTTGGAGTACAGTGAATGACAGGCATTATCTAAGGTCTAAAAGATACAAAGTTCACAGCATAGCCACTTCTACGGATTTGTTTCAGACAGCAAGCTCTGCTAAAAAATAACAAATGGGGACCAGTACACCACAATACAGTGATGCTTTGGTTCAACATCATCCTGTTACATCAAAGAGTAGTGTTACTACATGCCAACATGATGACATGTCATTTTAGAGAAACCAAAACTGTCTCAGATCTCCAAATAGCCTCCTCGCAGCTCATAAAAAAATGCAACCCCCCAGAAACCCTGGGATGACAAGCACTGGAAGCGGATCTGGTCTGCACAGACTCAGCAGGACTCTTTGGAAGTTGCTGCCAGTGCTCCTTTTGCAGCCAGAACAGCCACTCTTGAGCTACACAAACTACTCTAAGCCCTTTCCCTAGAGCCATCAGCCAGGGAACAACCATTCGACTGCCATTTGAGAAAAATAAGCAAAGCATACTTTAAAAGAATAGAGAAAAAAAGAATCCTCTATTGATCACTGCTGCAAACTGGCTTTGTATTTCCCTTGTTCCTGCACTGACTCCAATTTCAGTTAAACCACAGCTAGCTGCAGCAATGTTTTTCCATAGGATATTTTTTAAAGCCTCACCCTATGCTGCATAGCGTGCAACAAACTGTGCCCTCAGCCCACACATACATCCCACCCTTCACACACGAGGCTAAGTTCTTGATAATCCCCATAGGCATTTATAACAGCCTCTCTTTTAGCCAGCAAGAACAGCAAAACAGTGACCTGGATCAATGAACACACATTCACTTCTACAGAGTTTTAGACCACATAAAGACTCTGGTATCTTCTCAGTGACATCCCTACAGACAAAGGATGGCTGCAGTGAAGCACAGCCCTGATGTCAGGGACAGGCATCATTCCTTCACAGCCATCTCTTGCCAACACAGCCAATCTTCGCTTGGCTGAATCAGCATCAGCAGAAGTGTTGTCTTATATCTGCCACTGGCTGGAAATGCCAGCTCTGCAAGTGTCTGCCAACCAAAGCCTGAGAGGAATCATGCCACTGAGGAAGGCTGAAGAATCAAGGTTTAAAAGCAGAATAAAGAAAAAAGAATCCGCGAAATGAAAGGAGATAATGTTAGGAAGTATAGACGAGGCACAACTATACTGTCCACCTTCAGTTTACAGCACAGGCTGAAGAAGGAGGGAAGCCCACAAAGTCAACAAACAGTCCTACATGTAGGGTCCTTGTTTCCAATGTGAAACTAAGTAGCAAGGATGTGCATCAGAGATTGCTGCTGGTTGCCTACTATGTGGTTCTGGTGGCCACCTCCTTGATCCTACTGCTGCTCCAAATGGTAAATCCAAGAAACAGACCCACAAATGCCGAGCTGCAGTTCCACAGGCGGTCATGGGAAAGGCAGGCTGCAGAGCCCGGCTTTCATTTTCCCAGTTCTCACAGAGGACGTGCCCAAGCACAGGACTTGCATCCAGAACACCAGGATTTCACTTGAGTCTCAAAAGGTGCATCACCATCTCTTTACTTTCCAGAAACAACATTTTTCCACTGACACAAGTAACACTGCAGTGTCTTATTGGTCAACTGGAATAACAGCAATTTTATCCCAGGGAAGTGAAATTTAACTATCCAGAAACTTTGTCTTTGCTGAACAAATAAAAGAAAATAAAAAAATATTTTCCTTGTCTTTGCAATATTAGATGCAGTAGCAAGTGGGGAAGAAATCTGGGACTCCTATTCTTAAGATTGTGATTACCAGTATCAAATCAACATTACTTATTTTGATAGAAAGGTTTTTCTCTATCACTCCCTCATTCTAGTGCTAAGAGCTAATACAGTATTTGTTAAAGAAACAACTGACTATTAGCACCAACTATTTTATTGTCCTCTCCACTACAGCAATAGGTGAAGTGCACATCCTTTTCCAAATACCAGCAGCTTCAAAGGCCTTTTTTGGATAAGTATCTCCAAATCTAGAAACCTTCCACGAAAGCAAGACAGATGAGATCCCCTCTGTATTTAGCAGGCCAGCTCTCAGAAAGACAACACTATCTTAAAGATATTTTGTACCACTGACTGTAAGTCAATCTAAATTATGTGGTCTACATACATTCAGTCATCTAATAAAGGTCAAATTAGTGACCTATCTTTCTCTAAATTAAATAAAAGAATGCTAAAGCTTGATCCACGCTGTGATGATTAGAAACAGGACATTCCACAGAGTCATGTGGTGCTTTTATGGCTCCTTAACTCTCTTGAGAGCCTGCATGATGTGAGAGCACATTCACCAGTTAGGTATGGCCAGCTGGCTGCTGCCCCACTCCACTCCAAGCCTAGAGACAGCTCCAGGGTAGAGGTCTCTTGAACTCAGATGCTTGAATCAGACTGTATCAAGATACTCTCAGGCTCTTGTTCATTAAGTGTCTTACCCTTCAACTTTGCTTGTGTGTATATTGGGAATGTTTTATTTTAATTAAATTGAGGATCCATTAAATGAATCTTTAAATGTCCCTTTTATGTCTGCAGTGAGCACGAAATCCAAATGCTCCACAGTTGAACAAAGATGGATGAAAAGCCAGATCTGCCCTTATGTCCAGCTAGTTTGGGATCATTCCATGGTTTTGTCCCAGCTGTGTGCTTTTCTTAAAAAACTGGGACATTTAATGCTTAGAAGAAAGGTTCTTTGGTGCAAGGCTTTTTTTATTGTTTATACAAAGTACAACTGATCCTGATGTGTAACTGAGGCCCCAGGCCTTGCTGTACTATAAATATTGAAAACAATCATCAGACCAAAGAAACTAGAGTCTTTGCACAAATGCTTCTTTTAAAATACGATCCAGTTGGATGGTGTCTTCCAGTTCTGCGGAAATAGTGTTTTAACTCCCACATTAACACAGCTCTTACAGGACAGATATATTTCTAATTTACTGGAATAAATGGATTCTTCTCCAGAGATGGTGTAAGAAATCTCTGTAGTACTTCTAGTAGCATGCAAGTTCAATGCAAGGAAAAAGTAATCAAGTGATAAATAAAGAAAAAGTAATTAACTGAAACAAAATCTCTTCCACAACTAAGTTTTCTGCTTAGGTTTCAACACAAAAGTAATTGGAAAATCCAATATTTTTTCACTGATGTATCAACAAAATAGTATCTCAAACAGTACTTCATGTGGCAAGAACCTTAAAAATTAAACTAGGCAGACAATTTGTAAATATATTTTTTGTTTAGTCTGGAATACGAATTTTACACAGCACATACAACTCTTAAATCCTATCCAAACAAACTCAGGGGCAAAGTAGATTTTAGGAGTACATATCGAGAAATTTAGATTTTATTTACTTCCAAAACTTGTGCAAAATATTTGGAAATTGATTTAAACATAGGAAGCATTAGCTCAGAATCAGCAGGAAAAAAGCAAAGCACGTTATTAGTCAGAGCCACATTTCATTACTTCTTCATCTTGCAAGAATAAGGCTCCTTCACTCTTGTAAGACAGTGGTTAAAACATTAACTCTTGTAAAGCTGAAATGAGCTCAAATGCTGTATGTTTAGCAAAAATTAGCAAAATCTGCTAGTTCTGACAAGCAGTGCTTGCTATGGTTTTTGGAAACTCTCCGAAGTGTGTAACTTGAATAGCCAGTTGTGTTTAAGAGGGAGTTTCTGATATGCAGTGACACTGAGGAGCAAGCAAAGGGCACTAGATCCTAGAAACGTGTAAATTTGTTCAGAGGCCATTTATATTTAAAGCTGTCCGAGACCCCAGGCCACTACACTCAAGAGAAACAGTTAAAGGTCTTCTATGTTCACCTCTCATGGTGAAGAGAGCAGATACTTGTTGGAGGTGAGTGCTGATCAGACAAGTTCTTGCTGATTTGTGAAATGACTGGACAGCACCAACGTTTCCAGTGTTGAGCAAAATGAGAGAGCACACTAAAAACCACTGGTGATGGCTTAAAAGTAGTGCTCCCCAGTTTCTCTAATAAAGTGCACAGCCTAGGATGACTCCACATAAATAACCATCTTCCAACTTTGTTTAGCTGTAGCTTTCATTCTACAAATGAAGCTTTTCACTCCCACTTCTGCAGTTTAAAGAATAAGGTTTTTACATGTTTCTTCCAGGGCGTACAACTGTTAAATACACAGGGAATCAGTGTTTCCATACCAAAACTCTGGATTATCCTCTGCAAAATAAGTTTGGGCTATTCTTTTCTGCTTTCTGCCTGGACAGTCAAACTGTTCTCACTTCATCTCTACTTCTGGATATCCATTACATATGTGTAGTTCCACCTAAATATGGAAAGTAAGGGTAGATCTACAGCCTCTCTTAAAAAAAAGAGGATACTTTACACAGCCACCATACCTGAAACAGTGTGATTCAGGATCCCATCCATTTACCATTTTTTGCACAAAGCTGAAGTAGCATCACCAAAGTCAGCCAAGTGACTTCTTAATCCTAGCAACTGGTTTTCACTAATGTAAAGAACAGACCTCCAGCAAAGCTAAACCAGGAGAAACTGGTGTTCCTTTGATATTTCTGACACTGCTCTGAGAAGTGTAGAAATGCAGCAGAACAGAGTGAAATTAAGATCTGGTATTCATGAATATTTTGTTATTCACAATTTTAGAAACGTACTTCTAGAAATATTTCTTGATTTAAAACTCTCCTGCATATACTCAGTAATTTAGTGAGCTCTTAATCTTTAATTGGGAAAGCTGAAGCAAGCTTTCCTTAAGACCTCACTAAAGCCCAGGTGTTCTGGATCTTCCCAATACAACTATAGTATGAGATGGAAAGTAAACAGTCTAATCCATGTATAAATATTTAATAAGACACTTGAGTCTGCAGCAAAATGCAGCTAACTTAGTGCTCCCTCTTTAGAACACAAACAGATTAGTTGCATGACAGTGTTAGTACAAACTTTCCTGAACTATAAACATTTGCTGATGTATTTCACCAATAATGTAATGTATAGGAACAGAGGAAGGATTTACTCTCAAGAGTGTATGTCGAAAAGGTCCAGTTTTGCAACCTCCTCTCACCTGATGATGCCTTTTCCTGAAGGATCTCGAAAATTTCCCTGTGCATCATTCTCCTTTCTACTGGCAAAGAGAACATGAACCCAATTAAAAATCAATGGCAGACACCAACAGAAGATGCTGTTGTGCTTCATGTATCCCCACACAAAAATCTCAGCCTGAAGTCACAACAATTATTTACTAAAGACAATTCAGATGGTTTCAAGAGCAGCCAAAAATTTTGAGATATTAAAAATGTACATTTCATCTTAGAACTTATAATTTCTGTGTTACTCTTCTTCAGAAAAGGACCAGAGAAAGGTGAGGGGCAATACATTTCCTCTCCCATTTCTTGTATTAATTCTATTCATCTTCAGTAAAATCAGACAATTTCTGTGTGGCCTTGTGATGAGATAGAATAAAAAGACAGTTGTTCTCTCAGAGCTTTTTTGCATACAAGTTTTCATGTGCCAAAACCAGTAATATATTAAAACCACATTGGCCCCAGTGCTCCCTAATTAATCAAAGACTGAAGAGACGCAGCTTCTTCACAGGGGGTATTTCTATGGCTGATCTGTTGAGGGAATGGAAAAGTAACTACAAATCCCATGAAAGCATAAAAGTCTCATAACTCTTCTGTTCATAGTTTACTTCACATCTATGTTCAGACCAACATTTCCACACAAAATTAGTATATGAGAAATTATTTAAACTCTTCGTCGAAGAGATGAATCAACTTACATTTAATAAGATGATCACTTGCCATTCAAAAAGCCAATTTTTCATTGTGTGTGCCCATGATTCAACTTAGATTCTAATGTGGCCAGAAATTGAAATTATAGAGTTATCAGAAGCTGCAGTTGCCCTTTTACTGAGAGAACTTCCATCCTCAAACAGGGTGCCAGGCTCTTCTCTGAGCCAAACTCCATCCATGTACTCTGCCATTCTGAGTAGCAAATTTTTAAGACAGATCAATCTATTTTGAGGATAGACCTGACTCCAAGTTGCAGCCTGTGCTTTGCTGGCACCCAGGCAAGCAGATGCAGGTGTCTGTGTAGCTGGAGGCGTTGGATAAGTTTGGGCGTACATTAAAGGAAAGCTCCACGCTCGCTCCCACGCAACTTGGAACGACAGCTCCACGTTCCCAGGCTGAACCACAGCACCCAACATCCCTTGCAGCTCCACAGCACAGCCAGTGTGGGAAGCAGAAGCAGTTGCCCCTCTCTAAAAGACAGGAAATGTGAAGTGAAGGGAGCTGTGAGCTCCCTGCATCCCTGGTGACCTGAGCACGGACGTGCCAGTCACACACTCCTGCCCTGGGGAGCCTCTGAGCCACGCTCCTGCAGACATCCACACAGCCCTGGGACAAACAGCTGAGACCAGCAATACACTGAAATGGAAACAGTCACAGGAACATGAAACTGCTTTTCCAAGGTCATTTTGCCAGGTCATCTAAGATGTTTATGACCATAGTCTGAAGCACTGAAAGCAATCCCTATTAACATAGCTGGCTACCAAGATAACAACCACAGCTGTACTGTTAACAATGTGAAAACCAGTCACTGCTTTCTTTTCAGTCTCTTAATAATTATCAAATAGGGAAATTATCAAATTACTTTTAATTACAAAATTAAAAATTACAAATTACCAAATACTTGTTTGCGGTCATGTAACTATTAGGCAAAAGCCAGTTGTACCATACACTTTTCAGCATATAAGAAAAAAGTGATTTAAAAAATCCTACAAATAGGGCTTTAGACTTCAAGTCACATATTTTTAATCTATTAGGTAAGCCCAAAGTAGAAAGAGGAAATGTGAACCAAATGCTGAGTTTGTTAGCAAAGCATAACCTAAAAAAAAAAAAATATATATATATATATAGATATGCCAGACGGTTCTTATCAGAGGTAAGTCAGTATTCCTCAAGATTATTTATTTTTGTTTGTCACAGTTATCTGTTTCTATGTGCAGTTAAAACAGAGGAAATTTAATTAAGTGCAGATTTATTTAACAAGGATGTTATTTTTTTTAATGAAACACACTCCCACTTCCATTTCCCTTGTGCCAAGAGATGTATTTATTGAAAAAGTGTAAGATGGAAGAAAAGAATTATTTTTTAAACATTGAAACATCATTAAATGGGTACAGCAAGCACCACAGTTGCTCAGAAGTTGATAAGACATTTTATGAAATAACAATAAAAATCCCAAACCCATTTTTCAAGGGCAAGAAAACCACTGTTAAACACTTCTCACGAGGCACTGCAAGGGACAGTCTGGGAACAGGGCAGAATTGTGCTGCTTAGAGCAGAGCTCTGGAAAAGATCACGTATCTGGAGGTTCCAAAGAAGGCTATTGCACAAGATGGAAGGATCATTCAATTTTCATACCCTGGAGGGACACACAGCTTGGGGTTTTTTATCCAGGGCAAACTATACTGTGATACTGTAAAACAGGAAAAATCCCAGTGGTCCTCCCTTCCTCCTGCCCATTCCTGTTTGTCCATGTGCTGAAGAGAAAATCTTCACCTGTTTAGAGTAATTGATCTGATCAAAAACTCAACATTAGAACTTGTGTGCATTTCTAGCAGGCAGCTCACAGAGCTGAAACCTCCTCCCAGGGTAACACCCTGCACTGGAACTCAGTGCAGCAGGATGAAGTTCTGAAATGCGACATTGCCTCAGCATGGTCCCAAGTTGAGCATCATTTGCAAAATGAAGTCTTGGTTTTGCAGAGGAGATCCAGTTTACAGAAATGCACTTCCTCCAGCTACAACATCCTGCCAACACTATATGGAGCATTCACACAACTTTTCTAAACAAATGTGAAGAAAAATACGTCAGGAGGTACTTCCCTTGAAATTGCTTCCCTTACACAAATTGCACATAAAATTCACATAAATGGTTGTTTGAGCAGTCATTCTTAGAAGCCTGAAAGCAATTTGCTTTAAAGATTTGAAAATTAAAATCCTGGCTTTCTTACAGATGTTGGGAAATCCCTCAATAACACCAGTGGAACCCAGCTTTCCTCTTCAGTCCAGAATGGAGAGCTGACAATACTGATACACAATACAACAAAAGTGTGACAGAGCCAAGGCCCTGCTTATGGCAAATACGGTCTTAGCAAATGAAATAAACCTAAAGACATCTAAATGTGGAACATCTGACATGTGATTCTGCAAGAAAAAATAATGCAGAATACAGCATCTACATTAACTCTGTGAAGAAAAGCCTGACTACTTTTTGTTACCAGTGTACAAAATACAGCCATTGCAAGCAGAACTTCTATTCACCCAAATGTTCTCAGGAGTTAATGCACATTCCAGCTGACAAAAGACCAGGGAATGGTTAAACTAGATTAGTTCAGGTTTTAGTCCTGATGTTAGAAAAACAAGTATAATTACTTCACTGCTCTGGAAAAAATCTGGAGATAACACTTATGTCATTTATTGTTTCAAGAGAAAACATTAAATCTCAGGAAAATTTCCTTTAAGGTCCCAGAAACACTGATCCGAGCCTGCAAGGAATCACTGGGTGTCCCATTGCTAGTTTTGTAATGCTTTTGGATTTACAACTCAAGTACAGCTGGAGTTATACAGGGAATGACCACCTGCTGCCTTGATTTTGCATGCAGACTTTATTTTGAATTTGCTGTGAGACAAGCTGGGCTATATTTCCACTGCTAAGGATATTCCAAAGGTTGACATCTTCCAAAAACATTTTGTCCCCTTAGGAAGATATGCCCTAGTTAAAATGAGACAAGACAACCTCTTCTGCTATCTTCTCTATCAAATGTCTCTAAGTTTGGAGAGAAAATGTATTCCAGAAGAAGTGATTAACTATTTTCAGAGGTCTCTTATTAAGTAGTACAGAAAGCTAACTTTTTAGAGTTTGTATCAAAATATTTTCTGTGAAGTCACTTACTTTCCTGAAAATGCAATTGAGTAAGCAACAGATTTCTTAACTAAAACTTGAACAAACATATAACTAATGTAATTCTCACAGAGTGAAAGCACTTTGGAGCATCTACTTTCTCCTACTGTATGTTTGTAACTGCCCTGCACTGCAGGACTTTCCCAATCTCAGCTGGATCCTCAGTCATTAGTGACCACAATAAAGGAAATGAAACACCACCATCATGTAGGTATTCAGAACACACAACACAGTATCAAGGGAAATGAAGCTACACAAAGAAAAAACAAAACTTGTTTAAAAATTTTCTAGAAAATACCTATTACCTATTTCTCATATAAAAGCATTCTGATTTACATTCCAGCTGTTCCTAGATAATTAATGATGCCAGGGTAAGCAGTCCTCAATATATTTGGGGAGCAACATGAACCAGTGTTTCCAGTGAGATTGCTCGTACGCCTGCACTGTGAACCCCAGGAAGGGCTGAGGGGAAGCATTCCTGCACCACTCCAAACCAGTGGGAGCCAGTGTGCTGTGCAGGTGCCACAGAGTGTCTGTCAAAGTGTTCAGGCTACAACTTCTGCACTTTAGAGAGTGATATCATTGTTCATCAACCCGAACTGCCAACACCACAGTTAGGAGTTCAAGTTACAAATACTAAAATCACTATAAACAACTTTACTGAACAGGATTATTTATGTATCTTGCAACTATTGGGGGATAGGATCCCCAGACCCAAAACAATTCTTTAGTTCTATAACCTACATTCACCAGCACAGAGGTAAAGTCTGAAAATTGCTGTATGTAGTGACTTTGCCTTCCAGAGCGTGGGCTCTGCATGAGTACACTCCAGGAGCTTACAGCTCTTTTTAACACCAAAATCTATTCCCTAAGTGTAGTAGTTGCAGCAAACAGCTATGGCAAGAATACCCTGGCTGATGCATTTCTTTTTTTTTTCTTTCCCCTCATTTAGAAATTTTTATTCTGTTTTTAGAACCTGACAGGAAATAGAACTATCCAGACACACAAGTAGGCAGATGGTGCCACTCTGGCAACAGAGATGGAAGCAGAACAAATTTGGTGTTCACGGGGATTTGCCACTCTGCTAAAACATATCCCAGCTTCAGGAGCAGGTGAACAGAACACAGCTCAGCTATAAAGCAGAACAAGTTCCCCTATACTGTTCCAGCAGAATACCATGGATGTGAACACAAATCTAAGAGATCTGTCTTAAGAAATGGCAGCTTTATAGAACTTCGAAAAACAAAATATAGAGCAGAATTGCACCACCCTTAGTGCTAAACACTAGGTACTAAAGAATTCTTCCTTTACCATACACTGAGAATTCAGCACATGCTGAGTCATTTTATTAGACAGCTTTCTTTGATCATTTAAAAGAAGTATCATCAATCTTTAAAAAAAGACAACCAGATGTTTCTTTTTAATAGTCCTTCAAAATTTGTGCGCTATTTGCACTGTATTTATTATGGATCAAACACAGAAATTTTTAAATTATTTTAACTTTTTGTTTATTAGCTTTGGCAACACTCTGCTGTTTAAAAAAGACCCAAAAAAACCCCTTCCAAAAATCACCCATTATGAACAAGGACATTTTCATCCATGCTACTTTTCAGACTACTAAAATGTTTCTATTTCCAAAACAAGTAGCTGGATGAGATACCTGATACAACTCCCAGTATCCCATTCTTACTACGGTCACATCTTCCCTCCAAATTTGTTTTTTATGTTTTCTACGCAACTCCACAGAAGGTCGAAGAGTATGTAATATTGTCACCCATCAAATCAGGACAGTTGCAAAAAAATCCTTGTTCTACCAATGGATTTATGACTGATTAGAGAGCAACAGCTAAAATGTCTCTAATCAACTGCTCAAAAGGAGGAGACTGGCAAACACCTGAGTATTCGTCCTATTTTTGCAGAATAAGGTCAAGGGAAAGGTTATACAATTTACATTTATACCCAGATTCTCAGCCAGACCACTCTGTATCCTACATGCTATTAATTCTTCTCTTATTCCCACTATGCTCTGTTATTTGGATGCTGCTTTATTTGTTTTAAAAAAAAAATAAAAAATAAAAAATAAAAAAAAAATAAAGGTGCCATCATTCCCTTTTATTCCTTTCTTTCATTTTCTTCACCATCAACTGTTCAGAAAGTCAGCCTTAACACTTTGCTGGACACCAGCAAACACATGTTCCTCAGCTTCTCCCCATTTTCCTTGCCTATCACCGATGAACAATTATAGTCTGTTCTCCTGTCTCCTAAAATCTCCCATCTCCTATCAGGAAGAGCTACGATTCACACCAAAAATACTGCACGTATTTCCCAGAAAACAGGTATTTACAGCTAGCCTGACAGACCTATGCATTCAGTTTTACTTCCTACTAATTGGCACTCCAGCCTCTTCTACCACTACAGAGTTTTGCCTGGTTAGCCATCTCCATTGTGTGCTCTCTCTGGCTGCAGGCTCCATGACTGGCGTACTTCCTGCCTATCTGTTGCCTAATTAAGTTTGCTTTGTAGTAATCCCTGCTGTCGGCTGTTTTCCTGGCTCATGAACTGGCTAACCTGACTGTCAGCCAAATCTCTTCCAACTGGGCCTTGCTCACAGATTGGTTCTGTGATCCTTCTGTTTCCGAGGCTGACTTACCCAAGGGATCACACTGGAAATCTCTGTCACACCTTTCACTTGCTGCCAACGGAAACTCTTTAAAAAAGACTCTTGTTTCTGCAAAGGGCACCTCTTCTCATTTTAAGAAGCTTAAAAAAATAATTAGTAACAGGAATATTCTGAAACAAACACCTTAGCTAGAAGATGGGCAAGTTTTGGAATGGGGTGAGATGTAAGAGGCATGACAAAAATAAGGTATTCAAGAGAACTTAAACTGGACAAAAAGGCTACTAAGACATACTTTAGGTGGTGAGTACTATACACGAATTTTATAGAATGTGCTGGAAGAAAATGCCAATTGGGTAATTTCAAGGCAGGATACAAGTTACCCCTTCTTGTCTATCAAATGCTTGGAGAGGAAAGCCTTGTGCCATTTCTCAGATGTAAGAGGGCATCAAAAATCTCTCTTCAACTGAGACACCATTGAGGAATAATTCCACAAAATTCTACAGCTTTTGTTAGGCAAAAGCCCAACCAGCCAATTATGTTTTGCAGACTCATGATAACATTTGTTTTTCTTGTCCTGGGCAGGACACAAAAGAGTTCATCTTCCTGCAGGAATTCTTAGTATTCTTTCTGACTTCAAGGTGGAGTGGCTGACAGAAAACAATTTTAAGAATATTTACAATTCTTCTCCTACGAGAATAAATGAATAAACAATATAATAATAAGTGAATAAATGAATAAACAAGAGAAACTGAAAGGCTGATGCTAGTCCTATTCTAAGGAGTTATGTGGCAAATAAAACATCACTCATCAAAGCCTTCATTCTATGGCCAAGAAAGACAACAATTTTTATGAAGAAAGAATTTGGATACATGCTTTTATTCTCCAGTACTTAGGAATCTGAGGGGGTCGGTACGAGGAAACTCTTGCTGAACTCTCTGTTTTGTCCATATGGATCAAATCTGCAGCACAACTCATCACTTTTAGTCTTGGAGAAAGTGCCACAAAGTTAGAACAGCAGGTCGGTCGTGGCAAGGCTCCAAAGAGAGAGAGACAAGGCTAGTCTCGTTCTGTCTTCCCATCTGCCTACACACCTAAAACGAAATCAGTGGGAGTGATGGCGCTGCCTTCAAGGGGAACAGCACGTTCCTTGTGCAGGTTACCAGTGGTAGCCATGGCAGCTTGTACAAACAAGAAATGATACAGCTCCTATTCCCAGGGCAACATGCCTGCACCCTCAGCTCACAGTGCCAGCAACAGAGCAGAGAATCGCCAAGTATCTTTAGATGAAGAGGACTTAATCACAGTACAAGGCAGAGCGATCCGCCTCTGTGCCAGCTGAGCACATGACTTTCGGGAGTCATCTCAGCTTAAATCCATACCAATAGCACCTCACTTCTGAGAAGCTCAATTTGAGAAAACTAGAAACTTCAGGCTAGAAAAGAGAAACAAAAAGGACATTCACTTGGTATAGTGAGACTACATAGCTTCTTAAACTAAGACCACTCACAGCATTGTAGGATGCAACAAGGAGATTTTTAAATGCTCCATTTGCTTCCAAAATAGTGTAAAGACTTTAAAATCCTGGGTTAAAGCTCACATGAAGCACAATTACTTGAACAGTGACAAATAGTTCTTCGCTGGGCTTTTCTAAGCCATCTGGAAGTGCTCTATGGAGCACAGTTTGAGGGCCCGTGTTCTGGTTGATTTCAAAGGTCCCCACTGCAATTACAAAATCTGCTGCCCTTGCAGGCAGACTGAGAAACAGTTTCAGGTCACAGAGTCACCTCACCCACCCTGGTGACACAGAAATGCTGTGGATCCTGGTTAGTTCTGAAAGCCGTGGAAATCTCCTTGACAGGATACGTTTCCTAGAATATATTTAGCCTCGCTTAGTACACACGTCCTCTCAGACAAAACTGCAAAACAAATCACAGAGACAGGATTTACTACCAGAGCCTCCTTGGTTACCCCGCTTAAACACAGTTGTTCACCATTACTGAATTCTACGATAACATGGGGGCCTGTCCCCTCAAGAAGTCTTTCCAAAGAGATGATGTAAGACCGTACATATGAACAGGTTTGGTCTTGATACCCATTGCACAAGGAACCCTTTCAAATGCAATGAGATCGGTTTTATTTATGCTGTTTTAGTATATGGTGTGGTTCTCATTAGAGACCTAAGCTCAGTGTATTTAGGTTGGGTCAGGAGGACATGTACAATAATTGTTTAATGCTACATTTGGCAAAGTTTGTTTTATTACTTGAAAAAAAAAAACAAACCTTGGCAGTTGTTAAAAAAAGCAGCTGGCACGTAAGTTGTTTGACTTAACTATTACCTCATTTTCTTCCAAAATATTGCCAAAACTTCTTAATGACAGTGAACAGATGGTCAACATTTTTCAATGTTATAGATAATCCTCTTCCCAAACCAAATGATGGCATTTTATATGTTTAACCAGAAGGAATTTGAACAAGAATTAGACATTATTTACATATATTCCATCTTTACAAAAATAAGAAGATAACAATCCCGCTATTACTTGTACCTGTATCCATGGTTGGTGCATTTAGCACTGCTCACACCTTGGCACTGTCAGTTTGAAAGAAATGGCAGTATCTCGCAGTCTGCTTTGATTTTAACTGGTCAACCTGCAGGCCATGGGTATCAAAATGGCAGCACTATGTCCCACAGTGCTTGTCAAGCCAGGGAGTAGGAAGCCGCATAGAAACAGAGAGAAGTTTGAACCAACAGCATTAAAGAATTTTGTCACCAGTAAATATGTTTGTGTAAAGCATTTCTGAAAAAAAAAAATTAATTTTGTTGAGTTGACACTTCCAAAGAAATTGTGTTTCATCAGGAAATCCCTAACTGTTCCAAACAGAGTGATTAACCAGCCAAAGCAGAATTCAGCAAGCCTTATTAAAAATACAATTTATCATTATTACAATTTCATAGCAAAGAAACATCAACCAATCTTCAACTAATTATCACAAGAGAGACACTTTGTACACCCAGTATTAAGTTGAGGGGATTAGTTCCAGACAAAAGTTAATCTAAGATCTCTTGCCAATGCGACATTAGTTTATGCTAGATAACAATTAGATTAATCATCCAAAGTTCTGACCTCAGGTTACGCTGTTCACTGCATGGGTGTTGGGGATCTGTCTATCTTTTCTTGCTTGTTTGATCTGCAGTAATTCTATCAAAAACTCTTTGATTGCCCAGAGATAATTTACACTACATTTACTGTCATCATTTTAACTTCAGAAAAACCATGGGGAATCTCATGTATCTCTGGGTACACTGACACTTTATTCAGATAGCAACCACATTTTTGAGTAAAGATATGCCCTAATTAATCTCAACCTTAGTCAACTCCTCCTACTCGTGATGCTTTGCTTCATCCTGCAGTGCAGTCTCGGAGTAGACAAATAGGATCTTGTTTGAGTGGGACCAGGTCAGGGGATGGGTTCCCTGGCATAGCTGATGCACTCCAGTGGTCCTTTACTTTATTGGACCAGACTCAATTCAGTGTAAAGTATCCCCATATCCCCAGAACCAACTGCCTCATTCTATAGATACACCCCCTTCCAACCACACCAATTGCTAGAAACAGTCTGTCGAGATTTTTCTGAGACAGGAAAGTGGTCCTCTAATGCCATTAATAGTTTTCTAATTGATCATATCATTATATTTTAATGGGTTTTAAAGAACACATAAAAATATAGATATTATTTGACATGATTACATATTAAAAAATAAATATAATTAGTAACATCAAGTTTTCCCTATTTGCAGCACTTGTAAGCTGGAAAAGCTGCCTGGGACACAGCCTCTCCTGAGTAATTTGTGAAGCCTTGGAAATAATTATTAAATTTTTTTTCCCTTAATTTCTTTTTTAGTGGGGAGAATGAAAAAACCCAAAAGATTAGCTCCAGCACATGTTGAGCAAAGGTTAAAACAAACTCTAATATTGTTATAAATTCCGAGATAAGTGAACAGGCATCAGGAGAAGGTAAACATGCAACAAAGACTGTGTCTGCTAGTTTATCTTTGTGAGTGTTTGAAAGTTGATGACCTTATATAAAAACAAAAAAGCCAACATTATTATAAACAAATGCAAAATGAGCTGCAAAATGAAATGGTGCAGGCCGCTGCCTATTTCGTGCTTCTTGATACTCTGCAAGCATGGAAAATGCCTCCTGTTCCCTGCTGAGCTATCTGCAGTGCATTTCTTAGCAGGACAGCCATCAATACAGCATGAACCTTTCAAAGGACATTATCCCTGCCCATAAACTGTGGACAAACAGTGAGCAAGTGGAATGAAAACACTCTTTTAAACACAATAATTTCTTCTGGCAGTCCCAAAAATGTTCTAGCTGTCGATCAGCCACCTGCACTGAAACTGAACACATAAGAAATCCAGCTTTGCACTAGAGAGGGACTAGTATCAGAATTTACATTCACCTCCTCATTTAACTTACAATTTAATATGGTTGCTTTTCTTTCACCTTTCCTCTTGTGCTTCCTAATTTAATATAAAGCACTTTTTCTACCCATCAGCTGTTGTTCCTAAAGATGACTCTATGTAAGTCTTGTAGGCACAAGTGGGTTCAGTGTAAGTTTCTGTTCAGACTGCCTCCTGCTCAAAAAATGTTGCATGTACAAGAGTTCATTCGGATACTATCAGAGCAGAATTCCCTTCAAAACTGCCTTAGTTGGAAAACTGGTTCCTCAGCTGGCCAGAAAAATGGGAGTAGGGACACAGAGATTTAGAAGTCCCCCACATTCACTAGAGACTCCAGCTAGGCAGGGGCTTGTGTAATCTCTGGGATGCTCCCTGGCATTTTCTTTGCACAGCATTACCTCAGCTTTCATATCAAAATCAGTACAAGTTCTAACAATGCAGTTCAGGGGAACAGAACAACCAGATCCAAAACTCCTAGGTTTCAAATCAGTTTCCTAGGCTTCACTTGCTTTTACATTTACTGTTACACTATCATATGATGTGTAGGTATCTTCTTGTGCACTTAAGCAGTAAGAGCCACACAGTTTAACCTTTTAATTTCACCCCTGAGAAAACCTCCAGGCCAGGTCCTGGCTGGGACCCTTCAGTGAAGGTAACACTTCTCCACTAAGAACTGGACTTCTGCACAAATCACTGGATTGCTACTCACAAATCTTTACAAGATAAAAACTGAGGGGAATGTGTTTCCTAAAAAAACTAAAGAGGGGAGAATGGCTGCAATGGCCCAGGAGTTTGACCACTGAATTACATAGACAGGCTTTTCATTAACTTGTCATTAGACAAAAGAACCAATTCTGAATCACTGGCTAAGATGAAGAATGCTTCCATAACAGACTTCTTCTTGTGCAGGCTTCAGAGTAAATTGGATCATATTAAGCTTCAATGGACAGCCTAAAATGGGTACAAGGTAGCAATATGGCTTTTCAAATGTAATGCAAGCATTTGCAGAACAGAACAGGAATGTTGCTCTTCTCGGAGATGTGCCTTACCACCCTGGTAGGAGAGCTCCCTAAGGGGCTGCTAGACAAGTACTGTACCACCCTTCCTTCAGAGAAGAATCTCAATTATTCCACTAATTGCTGACTCACTTCATAGAGATTAGTATTCTAACAAGCTCAGTCTTACAGATAGGGAGAGTATACTGGTTTGTTGAGTTTTGGAGTGGTTTTTTTGGTTGGTTGGTGTTTCTTTGTGGGTTTTGGTGGTTTTTTAATATATCCTGCACATGCAGCAACAGTCTATAGCAAAAAACAAGAACACGGGCACATGTGGATTACACATTTACATCCCACTTCTAGAAATATCTCTCACTAATCAAGTAGTCTTAGGAAGTTTTGATATTTTTGTTGCCTAAATAAATTTTTTTAAGCTTGATCTGATCAGAAGTGCATTTAAGGACATTGTCTATATTATTTTCATTAAGCTGTCAGCTTATTGTCATTTTTCTCGTGCTTTTTAGCTATTTCCTTCTTTTAAAAAGAAAGCTTAGTTTTATTCTGATCTGGTTAATTGTGCAAAATTGACAGCTGAAACATTTTTTTAAACAAAATACGGATTCAGGGCATTGGCAAAGTCCTGTCTCCCTTTCTGAACTTAAAGGTTTTGCAGCAGTGGAGAAGCAGCTAGGCAGGAAGCCAAGGAATTAGCCTCAGGCTGTACAGTGTCCTGCAAGAAACAAGCTGTGCTGTAGGATACATAATCACACCATCCGCTTTCCCAGTTCAGCCAGTCACCTCCTTATCCTCTGGCATGGCAGGCCTCCAGTAGCTGCCTGCAGATGTCCAAGAAGGTGTCAGGAGGGCTCAGTACACTTGATGGAAGTAGTGTTGTAAAAGGGAAAGATTACCACTTGTAGCAGACAGTTTACTCCGTGGACAGGTCTCAGTAGGATGGAACACGTGTTTGAAGGACTGACAACGCCCTACCGATACAGGTCACATAAGAAACAAGCTAAAAGCCAAATGAGTTCTCAGGTCAGCAATGAAAACAGCCTAAAATCTTTGTGACATCTTAACAAAAGAGATGCCAAGAGCTCAAACTGCAAGGTCAACAGCGTTATGGCCAGTTCAAACAATCAAGCTGGACCCCGGGAATGTAAAGAGACAGAAGAATGGTGCTCATTGCTGTCTAAAGGTCAAAGCATTTACAGGATATTGTGTTCCAGAACCAAACTAGGTCTGTCCCTTACTGTACCTAATCACCAAAGGTATTGAGCAATTCACTTAAGCTCATATTCTAGGGTATATTGAGAACTTTCTCGCAAAGTTCTTCTGCTTATCTGTTTAGACATGTTTTCCCTCTGCCATATGATAAATCGAAAGAATTTTTATATTTCCAGAGTAAACACATCATCAGTTATCGAGTATTCACACAACTCTGTATGCAATTAGAAAAATATCATTTTTAAAACAATCATTTTTAAATAGCAACATTTTCCTAAATTCACTCCTAGAAAGTAATGCCTTGCATATACACATACTATGTCACTGAAATAGACTGGAAAAAAAATCAGGATTGCTAGTGTTTAAATAAGACTTAATTTCTTTTGGTTTTGCTCAGAGGATGAGTTTTCAATATGATTTTGGGAAGTACAGCTGATTAATTAAACAAGACAATTAGTATTATTTCCCTTCTCTTTAAGCCTTTCCAATTCCTCAAGTATGTACTACATGCTCTTTCCTCCTTTCATCGCCAAAAAGCAAAATCTGTACGATTCATTTTCATACATGTTAAAATACTCTAGAGCTTAAGATAAAACATTAAGTAGATGGTGTCTGGACAAAAATGAACATTGCAATTGAAGGCAGAGTGAAGTCAGTTACTGCATTCCCCTAAGACAGGAGATAAGCAGCTGCATTAAGATAAGTTATAGTCTTTTCATACAATCAAAAGAAATTAAAGATTTTTACAGAAATCTTGCTCAAACATTTGGTTTCTTCAAACGAAGACTTCAGAGAGAGAGACTTCAGCTACACAAGCAACTTTCTCAAAGGGAATTGCTTAGATCCATTCTGAGTTATTATTCCTCCACAACCAAATACTCAAGTCAAAAACACTTCCACAAATAAACAGAAGCTATTACAGTAAGGCTCGGGCAAAATCTGTACTGGAAGCCCACATTACTTTGATTTTACTAATTTTAATTGTTGTAATCTATTTTAAAACCATCTGACTTCTTTTGAACTAGGGCTCAGATCCCATAAAGAAATAGGATTCTATTGAAGACTCATTACAAAGCGAGCCATTTGTAAATCTTTAGAACAGCTTTTGAAATCTCGGCCAGGGACATTTGAAATGCAGCTGGTTTTCATAATTTGTCATTTCATGAGGTCATTACATTGAGAATTACACATATTAACATGGGGTTTATTTATTTATTTATTTCTACAAAGATTGATAAGAGGCAAGGACAAGTTATAGTAGTGTAAACAAACTTACCCGTGCACCCTTCTCTGGAAAACATTTGCATCCAGCGCTGCAATCGCGGCCCCCACATGGCCCACTGTAGGACTTCTTTCCACCCTAAAACAAAACAAAACAAAAAATTGAATTTCATAACTATTTGTTAGCTGAAGATTTTCTTTAACTAAAATACTTGGTTTCAACACTTTTCACCTACATTACCTTTGCTGTGTGAATTTGCTGGGAAGTAATTGGGCAAAATACAATTACATTTTAACTTCTCCACAACTGGGTCATTTTCAGAATCACCAAATAAACAGAAAAGGTTGGGTTAGAAATTCTTTGAGGACAAGTGAATTTACACAAGTTGGTGCTATTCTGCAAGCTGCAGAGTGCTTCCTAGGGCTCTCAAACCCATAAACCTAGATGATGTTTTAAGATACTCAGTACACTATTAGACTAGGATCATAATTGGTAACTGCAATTTGTGCCTCAGCCATTCTGCATAAACAAGTATCTCTACATCAATAGGAACTATGAACACAAATTTAATTTTGGGACCCTTGCATGTTTCCAAGAGCAAGAAGCTGCATCTCTGAACCACAAGAACAAAAGCTACTGAATGAGAGAAAATGGCATTTTTAACTAAGAACACATGTGCAAGGAAGTGTGTAGGAAACCACCATGGATTTGAATTTAAACTGAAAATATACTCTAAATTTGCTACATTAGCATTAGTTATTTCAAGAATAATAACAGTATTTATGTCAATCTGAAGTCCCTATATCACAAACTTAATTCCTAGCTAATAGAGCACATGAAAGTTAACTACCTGAGTTTAGTTTAAAGAGTTTGATCTGCTTCCACACACAACAAGTTTGAAGGACTGGGCTGCCCAAAGCCCTGCAGTGCTACTGACAACACTGTAAACCTGGAAAAAGGTCCTCTTTAGCACTGTAGTTTTGTCACACACTATGAACACCCCTCTCCAAGGAAACTTTCACTGTCCAACATGCTCAGGTACAGTCCCTACAGTCTGAAGTTCTGAAAGGACGTTTAAGTTTCTCATATCAAGGTGACGAAACTAAATGTCAAAACAAGTTCAGACTGGAGCTGAACATTTCCTTACTAAAGGCATTCACAGGAAATATTTTTAAAGCCTTTAAAATTTCCTGACAGTGAGGAACGTGAAAAGTGAAAGACAATTCATGCAAGATTCTCAACTTTTGAACTTCTTTGAATCAGCTTTCTCAGAGAAAGTAACTAGTCTGACATCACTTGATCATTTTTCTGCTGAAGGTAAATAAAACCTCTATACAAGCTGATGTTTACACCATTTTGCTAAATTAGAAACCTTTGGTTTTAGTACGAACAGATATTAACAAAAAGCCTTAAATCCAACCTCCCATACTTCCCTATCCAGAAAGGAGCATTATGTCTTGCTGTAAAATAGTCATAACAACCTCCAAACAACTCTAAGAGGCATCAAGTATGAAAAAAACGCTATGAAACCACTTTGCAGACTTTTTGGCAGTTTTGTTCAGATGAGGCCCCATTATATATGGGGCTTTTGAACTACTCATTAAAATCCTATGGTAGGATCTACCACAAAACTTGAGCTGAAAAGAGAAAGACAGCACAAGAGAGGCACCACAACAGGAAACACACCGCAGACAATTCTGACTGTCAGCAGCAGGAAATAAAGCATAGAATGAAGTAGAGATAAAAAAAAAACCAAACGGCAAACAAAACAAAACCAATCAACCAGCCTACGAACACCCAATAGCAAAGAGAAGGAGACAAACTCTATCTAGAGGTTATATAATAGACTCTAAGAGCATCTCCAGACTTTCTGCTCAGACAAGGAATGATCACCATGAACTTGAGTCTGCAGTGTGCAACAGCAAGGGCTCCGTACATGAAAACTGGTCCCCATCTTAAGGGACACCCTGCTGAGAGGTCATTTCTTTGTGGACTTGTTCGTAGAGTGAAGTGCACTGAGACACAAATTTTGCCATGCTTATATGCACATTTCACAGTGGAAATCTGGACCCACTGCTAGGCAATGTGTATATTTATTCCTGACATTTAACCATACATTTAAACTCTTCACACACAGCTTTATGCCTCTAGGTAGTCAGATTATGCTTTCCCAGACACTTATTCAACCTTAAATTCTTCAAAGATTTCAACTTCCAAACAGCTTTTTCTCCAGATTATTCCTTGTTCCAGCAGTCATTCGCACAAGCCCTTGGGGCTCATGGTTTTGTCCGTTCAGCTATCTCCTGTGAGTGAGCACTGGCAAAGAGGCTTCCTCTCACCACAGCCCTGGATCCCTCCAAGGTCACTGCCTTGCAACAGTCACTGTCTTGGAGCACTAATCCCCTTGCCGCTGGTGGCAGTCAGGTCTTTCCCAGTGGCAGAGGACTGGCCAAAAGTCCATGATTCCTTCCATCCCCCTGGCTCCTGCTGCTCCCATCAGTGATGGAGTTCATAAATATGGATGCAGCCAAAATCCCACTGAAGTCAAAAGAAATATTTCTCTTTAATTTATTGGAAGCTGGATGAAGCTCTCACTGAGCTTCATTAAAAATGGAAAATATGTCCCTATTTTGTGTAAAATTGTGTTCACCATGTACTTCTAGGTTTCTTTTTCACAGCATGAGGAGTCATTTTGCTCACTTGTGAATGAAGGCATTTGGAAAGGAAGCAAAGCAAAGCCAGTTGGCTCCAAACCAGGTGTCCATGTCCTGAGTATTTTATTTAGGGGAAGTAGCTGACATCAGACACTCCATGACTACTTAAATAGCAAACAGACATGTGCATAATGTTTGTGAACATAACTCTAAAGGTTGCATATAATATTCCAGACAACATTGTTCTCTTCTGAGAAGGTTTAATACATTTTTCCATTCACATATATGAACACAAGGTCATTCAAACATCTACCATGTAAACATGAGCCTGTCATACTTGTTCTGTGTATGTATTCAGGGAAGAGATTTTTTCCTACTGCTCTACCGTTTCACATTGATGAATATGCTCTTGAGAAACAATAAAAATTTAAAAAATAAGGTGGTTAGTTATAATGGTAAGCGCCATCATTATAACAGAAATTAATGAAACCATTTTCACTTCAGTGTATGGAAGCAGATCAAGATCTTGAAAGAACAAAAAACAAAATAGCAGCACTGTTACAAAAATACATACTCTGTGATTTAAATAGCCATAATATAAACTGAGTAACATACAAACTGATTTTAACTGAGTTACTTCAGGCTTACATAAGAATCACTACCATGATTTCAATATAGAAAAAACCGTTTTATTTAAGAAGTATTGATCCGAGTGAGAAACTATTACTAAAAGACATTCAAAACCAAGAGTCATTGTAAGGACAGTTTTCCTCTCCTGCTTCTGGTGTACCTCTACCAAGCATTTATGCACAGTTGATTCATGAAGAAGCAGTGGCATTTGAATCTTTCCATTGACTTCAGCTTGCTCTGGACTGGAGCCAAAGGGAGTAAAGAGACCTGACAGCTGTGATGCCATATGAGGCATCCCAGAATGTTCATTCCAGCTTCTCTAGAGCAACGCACAAGGCAAGAGAATAAATGTATATGACCTGGAAGGACTTGCCTGCAAATCCAAAAATTGTACCTGCAGCACCAGTAGGAATAAACCATCTAACGAAGGACTTCAGTGGGAGACCTCCAGGGAGCACAGCTCAGATGCAAGAGCTGGGGCTCAATTTTGCATCAAAACTTCTGCTCTATTTCAAAGGATCAACTGCAAAAGACTTAAAAATCTCGTCTGAAGACAATTACTTCAATCAGACAGGAAAATGAAGCCAGAGGAATGGGCTGAGGGCATGTTTGGGGGAAGGACCATAGAGAGGTTAAAAACATCATCTTTATCAGGAGGAAGTTAAAGTAGCAGTGGTGGAAATGGACAAAGAAATTGGAAAATTTTAGTAAAGAATGGATTCCAAGGAATGGCAGCACACAAAATTGGAGTATGTAAAGTACACCAAAAACCAGCATATTCGTGATAAAAGAGGGAAAAAGGATGATGAGAAAAAAAAGTTGACTATGATAAAACAGAAAGTGAAAGAATCTCTAACTTGCATAAAGAGATATGACAGGGATGAAGTTTTTTCCCCAACATTTATCTCCAGTAACTTCCCAGCTCAAGTTAAGGACTGCTCCGCTACAGCAGTACAAAACCATAACAAGAAACTTCATAATCAAAAGCTGGAAAGGAAGTACAATGAAAACTTCTGGAATCTTCAAACAAACAATTGTTATATAATTCAGAATCATATTACCTGCTGATGACTAATAAGAAAATTACATTCACAGTACCAGACATTCAGACACCCTTGCAAAATTTCACTGCAAAAAAATTAGTGAAACCTAATATCTCTGTTCACTTCATGAGCTGCTGTGATAACCTCACTCATTTGAGCCTTCAGAGCTTTTAGGAGTTAAATTCATGGATGAAGACTTTGGTGGTGACATAATGGCCATCCATACATTCATCAGAAAGGCAAATGACAGAAAAGTGAACAGATTTTATTTAAACAGTGTTCTCAATACCCCACTGCTGCTCAGTGGCCATCAGTAACTGAGAAGGTACAGAAAAAGATCTCTGGCAAGAGTATATAAACCAGCAACCGGGGTGACTGTCAGGGACAGAACACTGGCATGTCCTACACTAACTAGTCAGAGGAAAGGACAGTCTGACACAAAAACAAGTGTGTATAAGCTTCCATAAATATTTGCAGAACTGAAGTTTTTAAGCAGAGGGCAACATTCTTCCAGTTACACAGGCAAGACACTTAACAATTCTGTTGAACTGGTAATCCATTTTGATGGAGATTGATATGACACAGTGGCCAGGCACAGTATGAGACAGTGTTCAGTGACTGCCACTTTTCCTTTGTTGCTAAAGCACTTCATGCCAAAGCATCACCTTCCCATCCAGTCCAGTTCCAGCCCTCAGCACCATGAGTGTCTGGAAAGGCAAAGCAGTGGGAAAAAACCCAAAGCAACTGACTTCATGAAATAAAAATTGGTAGAAACAGTCCTCAAGGTCTCTGCTTTCTACACCTGAAAATTTCTCCTATGACCTGCTGCATTAAAACCTGCTATAAAATTGTGAAAAGCCTGAAAAAGCATTTTTCATTGACTAACAGAATTAGAGTATAAAAAACACACCTTCAAAAGTAAGAGACTGTAGTTTAAATACTAACTCACATACCACACAAAGTCAGGCTTTAAGCCCCTCTCTCACCCTGAATAGCACCTTATTCTTCTTATAGTCCCATGGAAATGACTGGTCTCCAAACACTACAGGAGTAGGAATGTCACATACTGGTTATTCCATGTTAACAGATTTGAATCTGGCTCTGAACAGCTCCATCTTCAGGACATCAGCCCCAAAAGTGACTGAGCTTCTTCGTTATGCACACAGTTCTACCAAAATTAGGAGAGAAAGAAAACCTTCACCCAAAATTAAAGGAATGATCACAGTATTTATCATCAAAGCACATCTCAGAAGGTAAGCTGGCATGTGTCCACTGTGATTCATCCTACAAATTTGTACACAACACAGACCACATACTTTGAAAATATGGCAGCAATTTATTATGTGCATTTTATTTTTGAATGTATCATTCCCCAAAGCCATCTGTTAAAAAAGCTTTTCAAAATGAAAGCTCCAGAGCTGACAATAGTAAAACCCAAGGAAAATACTGGTAGAATCTCGCCACACTTGTAGTGATACTTGGGGCAAAATGCTGATGGATTAAGAAGTGAAGGTAGGAGCCGCATCTGACCTCCCACACCAAAGCTATCTACTAAACTCTCTCTTTATATCTTTTGGATTTGAGTCACATGAAAAAAAATCTCTGCTGTAACAGCTTTCTCTGGTTAAGTCACACTAGGGGTCAATGCAGCCTTATGTGTGGGAGACAGCTGGGAGAAGGATGCTTGATCTGACTGCTGGGATGACAGAGATGAGCAGGATGAGCATAAGGAACTGCACAGCAAGGGACATGAGCAGAGCCTCTCAGCCAAGCGGCTTTTGAGCCATTTCTTCAATGGACAATCTGGTCTGCAGGCTCAGCTGACTCAGCATTAAACACTGTCTAAAACAAAGATGGCAGCTGCCAACTGGGAGCTCCAGCCAGTCAACCCCCACTGCAGTTGAGTCTAGTCCTTTGCTATTCTGTTTGCTTCCTTCAAAGTATCGTCAAAGAAGTAAAACTTGTGTAACCACCAAGGTCACTGAAGCCATCACCAAAGGAATACTGTTGGTTTCAATTATTCTCATGCCAGTTTCTTCCATTAAATTTTCTTCTCAGCAAAGTAAATCAACTCATGGCAAAAAAAAATATAACCACAATCCCCCTAGGTCTGCTCTGTTTGTGCACATACAGCACACATATCCACAATATCATTAATCTCTTTATTAACTACTATTTTATTTCCCTAATCAAAACATGAGTTTCCCAAAAGCAAGGCACACTGCTGTACACTGTTAAACATTAGTGAAAAAAAAAAAATCAAAAGAATCAATTCTACAATTCCATGCTTAATTCTGACGACTCCATTGAGACCAAAGAACACAGATGAATGCCCTGCTAAACAGAAATCAACTTGGTCTCACGCTGGCTTTGCTCAGAGAAGGCCTCAGGGAACACCCTCAGGATACCTCCTGAGCACAGAGCAACCCTGCAAAGACATAAGGATATGCATCACCTCCTCCTGGCTTTGCCTCAGCTCCCACAAAGGCCGAAGCAGTGCAGCAAGGCTGCCCTTCCCTGTCACAGATAACCCTGAACATGACATGGAAAGAAAAACCAAATAGCACTATTCCTTCTTCAGGAATAATCACCTTGAGAAAGATGAAAATACCTCTATAAACATAAGAGAAGTAGTGTTATTCCAAAACACAAGGGAAATGTGTGAAACTCCTTCTTTCATCTGACACTTTTATTTTAAATAAATATGCCAAGTAGCTTTTAGCTGGAATGTGGTACACGTTTCTTTAGATTAGCCCATAGGACAAAATACACTGTTTGGAATATTGCAGATTCCTTCCTTGTCAGATTAGGAAACGGTTTCCCTCAGCACTGAATGCCCAGGTATGCACATTTCCACAGACATTGAAAAAAACCTAGGCAGTAACTTTTCTCCACAGCAAAGTGACAGAAATAATCCTGATTAGCCATAGCCATTTTTATGCCTCTAGTATTTCCAGAATGCATACATAGGAAAGCTCCTGCATCCCCATCCCACAACACAGTACATGATAAAAATGTCTAGGACTACTTCAACCACCGCATTATTCTGACAAATAATTCTTATTCTACAAAGTCCATATTTTGAGGAGGGAATGCGAGCATTCCTCCTCACTGCAGCAGGGACTCCAAACCTGCACTAAATAATCTCACACAGTGCCTTGTAGTCAAATTCCTGGTCACATTACCAAGTCACTCATTAAGAAACTCTGATGTCCCATGCTCAGTGTTGGGGTTTTAGGAGGTCTCCTTTTGGTTTTTTTTTCCTCTAAAGGAATTTTCCCCATTCGTATTCCTAGGAGACAATAACGACTGGATACTTAAGAGAGACAGAAGACGTGGCCACAGCTCGGGGAGGGGTCCAGCTGGCTACTCGCTTTTCCCTGGGGGTTTCTCATGTAAGGCAGAGATGCTACAAGATCCGGACTGGGGAACAGGAGTTGGGTGGAGCCCTATCCCTCTTGTGCTCTCAGCATTCGGAAGGGAGAGAAGCTGCTTTCGCTATGGGGAGAATTCATCACGACTGCAGGGTTCTGCCTTCTGCTGCCTTCCTTCTACTGTGAGTGGAGCTGTGCTTGCTGGAGCAGCCATTTCTTTGGGACCCTATTTAACACCCTACCTCACTAAAAGAGGGACTTTCCACCGTCTGCTGGGGTGCCTCAGGGGAAAACCCCAGGATCCCGAGCCCACCTTTCCCTGCCCTTCTGGGAGCCAGGCCGTGGCTGCCCTGCCCCCGCTGTTCCTTTGCTGCTGCTCTGAGCCTCCGCTGCACTGTAGCTCCGCACCCCCTGCCTGCCCAGACATCCGGCACTCCAACTGCAGCTGTGGAGTTTGATACATCTCCTGTACCACCCGGGATTTTGTGCTTATCCCTGCTGTTCCAGTTTGCTGCTCCCGAGGGTCCTGCTGCGGCAGGACCGGCTGCCCCAGGGGGTTTGTGAAGGCTTTCCTCCATCCCTTCCCGGGATCCCGGGCCGCCATTACCGCGTGAGGGCACCGCGCTCCGCCACAGCGCCCCCTGCAGGCGCGGGGAACCATCGCACCCGCCCCGCCCGGCCGGGAGCCAACAGCGCCCCCTGGCGGCTGTGAGCGGAGCTGCAGCGCAGGGGAAGGGGCCCGAGAGCCGAGCGAGGCCGGCGCTGCTCACTGCTGCTGTTTGCTGCTGCTGCCAGGGCCGGCTGTCTGCCTTGTCATACACACCGGTAAAGAACTGTTATTCCTTTTCCCATATCTTTGCCTGAAAGCCCCTTAATTTCAAAATTATAATAATTTGGAGGGAAGGGGTTTACATTTTCCATTCCAAGGGAGGCTCCTGCCTTCCGTAGCAGACACCTGTCTTTCAAACCAGGACACTTAATTACCAGAGGACTACAGTTTTGAAAATGAAAATGAGTGATTAAGAACTGGGTTTACTTTAAAAAATGTTCCTGTAGCAAGAAATTACTGCTGCTGCAGCCTGTCACTAATAATGGAAATGACACCCAAATGGGCTGGGCATCTACAGTTTACACAAAAACAATTAGCTACGCCTGTATCCCAAACTAATGGTTACAGCCACAGCATCTGTCTGTTCACATTATTAATACACTTATCCCAGATTAAATTTCCAAAATAGATGGCACACATCAGCTGCAGACAAGGTGGAATCTGCCAAGAACCACTCTCATGAGCAGCAAAAATTAGCAAAGTATTATGGCCCACAGGTATAAGTTTACCCATCTTTTCCAGTTCACTTACAGTATCTGCATCAAGGTCACTCCTTCCTTTTGGGGTGGGACAGATAAACAACTCAGCAACTCATTTGATCTAACCTAAGCTTTCATCCTATTTTTTAAATAGACAATCTACATCACAAGTTATAGAAGGGCCAAAAGGCCCAAACAGCTGAAAGTCTATATAATTTTAGAGTATCTAAATAAAAACTTATGCAGTCATCTCCTGGAACTGTCAGAAGACTACCTGTGATAGTACCAACATGATTAACTCTTTAGCCTCTGTGTCTGTAGAGGTTCTATTCCTCTGCACTTTGTGATACTGAAAATAAGAGCCAGCTTGTGAGGATACATCCTCACTCATTTCCCTGAAGGTTTTGTCACTGACTGAAGCAAGAACAGAGTAAAGCCACTGCAAATAGCACAGTGAGACATCCCACTGTGTTTTAAGTCCTCTAGTAAAGATTTACTACATCAACTCTGGAAAGTACCCCGAACATAGCACATAGCGTGTTCTTGGTTAATTAAATCACAAAAGAAACCAGGGAGGCACTTTGTGCTCCACCCACAAAATACTTCAAAGAGTAGAATCACAGAGAAATTGCAGTCCTTTAGGGGAAGAAGATGTCTGCTACTATGTTTGATTTGGACCCTGCACAATGGGCCCTTGTCGTTAATGAACATTTGGGCACCATAGTAGTAAACATAATTAAGAAAAAAATGTGGGGTTTTTTTAACATAAACATCTTTGGAGCTGTTCCTCTATCCTCTATGCTATTTCTACTGTACTATTTCTATCTTCAGGGAGTGGGACTTAGCAAGTCACAACATGTCCCAGGAGCATGCAACTGTCTACTCTCTGTCTACTTTGCACTCTTGATTGGTCATTTATCCTTTATGAGAAATGTAGAATACCACCAGGACATCAGTACCATTTACAAACATCTCATGCTAGCATAAATGTCAGTGATAAATCAGTTCCTCTATGTTAAAATGAAAAATAATGAATGATGCATATGGTACATCCTTAAAATTGTATATACATCTGCATGCACCTTCAACAAAGCAAACAAATTAAAAGTAATAAGAGTAAAATTCAGACATGTTGTTTGCCTGTAGCCCTACAACTCTGCAACAGAAAAGTTGCATAAAAGGCCCATCCAAGCAGCAAATGCAGTCTAAATGCCCTTTGAAGTCCAAAGGCTTCCCATTTAGTCCCTAACAGAGGATAAATCAGTTGGCAATTAAGAATTTTCCAACACTATAAAAATACCAGAATTACAAAGAGTAAGCGACAGGTGGAAAATCATAAAAGTAAATTATGTTAAAAAACCAAAGGTATGCATTTGAGATATTATATCATCATGCAAGCAGGCTTACATAACTAACCATGGATTTACTAGAGTAATTCCCTTTTCTAGCCATAGTTGTAGAGAGTGAAGTGACTTTGATGAGCCCTCCTATCATACTGATGAAAATAACCATATGTTTCTAAACACAGCTTATCTACAAACACAGTGGTGGTCCTGCAAAGTATTTTTCAAACAAACCATCTCTGGGAGGAGACAGGGAGGGCAAAAATTTTATCTACTGGAAATACTACATTTCATACATTTTTTTCATTCCATATGGAACAAAGGTTAGGAAAAAAGAAAACCTGAAAAATTAAGTCTTTTCAGGATAAAATAAAATTAATGTTTCTGACATTGGAAAAAGAGATCTGAGCACACCTTTCATGCTCTGCAGCAAGGCCCAGGAGCTTGGGTTTCAGCAGCATGTGAACCCAAAAGCCTGCAGGCTCTGGCTGCTGAGGGGAAAAAAAAAAAGCAGTCAGAGACCAGGCAGGTTTTCCACAGAAAACCTTATTTCCCAGCATTCATCTACACCAACAGATCCTTTGTGGCCTTTCAAGTTTTACCCCCACCCGTATTCCCAATGAAATTTGCTTTTTCAAACCCATGGGAGCAAATAAAACATCTGTCCATCAGTTGGAAGCGAGCAAAAGCAAGTAATGTCCCAAAATGCAGATACAAATGGCAGGGGTGAAGGGGTGCAAGGAGGAGACAGAACGGCTTCAGATCAGGCAGAGAAGAATAACAAAGGCTTGGAGGACACAAGGCTGAGAATTCAAGACTTGTAGATAACAGAAATAAAACCCTTTCCAAATTCTACCCAACCTGTATGAACATCTACAGCCAAGTCTGCTTGCTCCCTGTTCTCCAGCGGAGTATGTCTGGGTTGCTTTGAGCGATGCAGGTCCTGCACATTCTCAGGAATCCCACTCTCACTTCACATTCACACAACAGCTCTGAGGGCATCTCATCCCAGGGCCTGGAAATTCAAAGAGGGGACCAAGAATAATTGACAAAGGAACAATGGAAGTGTGCTTTTCTGCACTTCCTTCTGCTCTGTCGAGCAGCAATGGCATAGCCCCTGGAAGAGGTCCCTGGATCCATCTCTGAACCTGGTTGGACACACGTGCAGAACAAACATAGCACCACAGTCCGTAATTTTACATGATCACTCAGGGCTCTGAGGGTTCTGGTTTACCTGATGAATCCAAGATGTAAAATCAACCTGCAACTTTATTGCCACAGAATAATCACACTTCCATCATACTTCGATGTAGCACGTAACATGCACAACAGGGTGTTGTATTTACTGTAACAGCTGTTGGTTCAGATTGATTTTCTGGGCTGCCCTTCTCATTTCACTGAGGCTTTCAAGCAACCTGTCCTTTAATTGTAAAACAACCCTTTGTAGTAATTCAGCCAGTCAAGCCCTTCCCTGCAGGGCACAACTACTTTGCTTAAGGATTCCCCTGCAGTCTGCCCAGCCAGCACATTGAGTACATCACTACACGGTTAAGCCAGATGTAAATTAGACAGCAACTGGAGAAACCAAAAAAGGCTGTGTTCCACACGTTGGAGAAGACCCTGGCTATCATGATAACTTTTCTTCCTAGTGACACTGATAAAAGAGAAGTGAGAAAATATAAACTGAGGTAAACAACTATAAAATGTCAAAGGAAATTTAAGTAGTTCCATTGTGTAGCCATGTATTTAATTTACTGTTAGGCCTATTTAATTTCAAGTAACACTTCTGAGCAGAGCGGATGTCTATTCATCAACTGTGGATCTTGCAAACTTCTGCCAAGACAAAATGTACAATCTCCATTACGGATAATCTTACCTGTCTGGAGTGGGAAAAGACAAAAAGCCTTTCTAACATTTATCTAGATTAAACAGATCAGAGGAGGTATAGCTTGATGCAGTATTTTGACAGGATAAGAGTATGTTTGCTGAGGAATAGGTACTGATTAAATCTGAGACACAGTGTGCCACAAACATTTCTCCCAGGAAACCAAAAAAGGACAAAACATAGAACTGGCAAAAGAAATGTGAAATTTTATTTACAAATATCCTAATTTTTTTAGTGTGTTTCTAGGCTACTAAGCAGAGTATGAAATTTAGAATGATATATTAGAAAACAGAACCAACTGTCTCGGTTAGCTAGTACTGGATAAGGGAAGGAAAAACTGAGACAAAAGGAAACTATTCTTAGCAACAGCTAAAAAAAAATATGTCTTTGGAGACATCATTATCACAACTCCTCAAGCTGAAAATAATGCAAACATTTATTTAAACGTTTAATTTCCTTTTTTTCCTCTATGTAAGTAACACTTTTTAAAGATTTTTTATTTTACATATTATTTTATACGTTGTGGGGACAGAAAACAAGGCTTTTGTTTCCAGACTGCTTTACAGATAAGAAAAGGCATACAGTGAGCATATGCAACATCAGCATTCAGATGTCTGGTTTGTCACAGAATCTGACATGAAATTTGAAGAAATATTTTTTTCAGTCTTTATTAAACCATGCAAAGGAAAATCTGTCATCGGAAAGACTAAAGCTATCTACAAAATTAGATTGTGGAGTCTGATGCAATTTAGAACAGAAATGCCTACTTAATATAATCTTCAGAACTCTTTTATGCCAAAGGCATAGATCTTTATCAATAGGTGTGTGTGCCCTTGCAAGCAACTGTGAAATGGTGACTTGTTAAAATTTTTAACCCTCTAATCCCCATTTACCTACTGGATGCAGATGCAGCACTGTCCAACCTAAAGCCATACTGCCTGGACCTCTCATTTGGGAGATGACAAAAAGCAACTCAGGAGGTAAAAGCAGCTAAAATGAAATCTCAACCAGTTAACATAAAGAAATGGACAAGGCTAAACAGTTATTTAATTCTGGAAGTCCAAGCATGTATGTTTACAGAAGTTAGTTTGTAAAACAATAAAGTCATCCTGTAAGAGTACATTAATTCTGCTTACAGCATGACCTTGCTCTGTCTGCCCTGAAACCCACTAGAGATAACGGACAGATGTCACCTCAATAGAGAAACCAATATAGTGGAGATAAAAATCACAAAATTTTGCTGAAATCAACATTTTATAACCTGTTTGTATAAATCCCCTCAAGCAGTCCCTCAGGACTGACTCCACTGTTGTGCAGTTAGAATTGCTCAGACATGGAGGACTCAGAGGGTAAGGCTTTTCATTTAAGAAAACTGTCACCATATTCAAAGTATGTTTTACTAAAAAAAAAAAACAAAACAAAAAAGAAGAAAAAAAAAGTAATTGCTGCTCAAAATGGATACTGTCACAGTGGAAAACATACCACCAAAAAACTCATCTGAAGCTTTCAAAATGTCCTAAATTGTGCTTTCTTTGAGTTCATTTATTTCTTAGCTGTAGGCATGGTGTGATAAGGGATGACCTACATTACACATACAGCACCTACACAGGAGATTAAAAATTGCTGTACATGCAATGTAGAAAACACACTACTAGAAAATTCTTAGTAACTTAATATCCAACCTTGAGCATTATCACTCAGAACAGCAAACCCAACAATTCATGAAATGAAGATTAGCGCTAAAATTTACGGTCTCATTGAGCAACATGCTAGCTAAGCACAGCTGTCCCTCCTGAGAAAAAAACACCCACGCTATTTCAAACAACTTTTTTCAAGGACTTTGCCAACTTAAGCAGCTTCTTTTTTTTTTTGGCCACATGCATAATAATAACATGACAAATATAAGTAAAAAGTCTAATGGAAGAACAAACAGTTCTTCTCGATACTGGATACTAATTTCTCCTATGTGTTTTTGTACAGCCTGTCTTACTGTATTTTCACTTGCATGCTATTTAGTTCAAGTTGTACTGTATTATGAAAAGATTACTCAATTTTTTCCTTAATTGGTAAACTAGATTCTAACTTTTACACTGGCTCCTGTTGAAAAATACCATGGTTTGTGACATGAAACAACAGATGTTCTTAAAATAACAGACTGGGACATTTCCAACTGCTATCACTCACAGGGAAATGCCAGGCAGAGAAAGGAACTGTTCTTATTGGCACTGGGCCCACCAGGGACCTGCCCTACAAAGTGCTGAGCACTCTGAGATTCAACGAGATGACAGCACACTCAGCAAATCAAGGACTCTCTCAGAACCAACAGAAAGTATGTCTAACACAGTACAGATGAAAAATCACTGTTTTTCCAAGTGCCAGATGCACCTGTACCACCCATCCTGGCAGGCCAAGCCTGTCATTGCCAGCACTGAACTGGAACTGGGCAGCACTGCCAGGCTTGAGCAGGCTCGTTTGCAATGATGCTACAGCTCTTTGCCCAGCAGGATGGTTTAATGGGTTTGTGCTGGTCTGCAATCCCTGCCACCCCATCTCTAAACTCTATCTCTTCCCAGCTGATGGGGAATGTGGAACAACGACTCGTGAGGGGAATCTCAGGGGTCAGTCTGAACCCAAGCAAAGTACCTGTGAGCCCTGGCTCAAAGCTGGCCATACCAGCCCAGCCTGTCCTCAGCCAGAATGAACCTCCCAGCTCAAGGCAGCTCATTTGCAAGTACTGCTTCTGAAATCTCTGTACTGCTGAGGCCACATCTGGAGTGCTACGGCCAGTTCTGGGCTCCACAGATCAAGAAAGACCAGGAGCTACTGGAGAAGGTCCAATGGAGGGCTATAAAGATTATGAGGAACTGGAGCAGCTCTCACAGAAGGAAAGGCTGAGGCAGCAGGGCATGTTCAGGCTGGAGATGAGATGACAGAGGGCACACAAATGTGTTAAGGGTGGGTGTCAAGAGGATGGGACCAGACTCTTTTCAGTCTGGTCCCACAGGGGACCAGAGCACAAACTGAAACACGAAGTTCCACCCACTGAATAGGAGGAAAAACTATACTGTGAGGGTGCCCGAACACTGGAACAGGCTGCCCAGAGACGTTGTGGAGTTTCCTCCTGTGGAGATGCCCAAAAACCGCCTGGACAATGAGATTCTGTGAAGCCAGCTCTGGCTGAACCTGCTGCAATAGGGGCTGGATTAGGGGAACTCCTGAGGTCCTTTCCAACCCCAACCACTCCGTGATTCTGTGTAATCATCTTGTACCATCTCACAATTTAACTCTTGTTTGAACTACAATGCACCTTCCAGGAAATCATCCAATCTTCCTTTGAATAGCTAAGTGTGAAATTTCCACAACAGGATGAGATGCAAAGTGGCTTAATTTTATAAAAATGTTTATAATTTCCTGTACAGAAGGTCAAGAAAAATTGGTCCATCGCATCTAATTCCTCAAATTCACAGAATAAGAATTTTTGAGAGAAAAACTATTCCATCTAAATTGTTAAATGCAGTTGTGTTATTAGACTGCAGCCTGATATGTATTGAGAAAAAACAGTAAATGTGTGCATAGGTTTATTGAACAAATTAGAATCATCTTGCTTTTAACTGCATGGGCCATGAATTACCATGAAAAGTACCTGCTTCCTTTTTCACCTAAGTAACTCCATACTAGGTACTGCTGTCAGTTTTAAATTCTAAGTCTTAACAGACCTTTACTTGATTTACTTGTATTTAAGCTTTCCAGCATGTAAATCCAACATCAGCCTTCCTGTGTTACATATAATAGAAACTAGGAGTTAACAGCATTTCTCGTTAGCTGCCCTCCCTCTTTCAACCAAGGCTCACCCCAGAACTTTATTTTACACCTTTTATTTCTTCATCTGGTTAATCAGACAGGTTCTTCGCTGGCCTTTAGTCCAACCAAGTCCACTCACAAATCACCTGTGTTAATTTGCTGAGAAAGCTGCTGAGATTACCAGCAAATATCATTCAGGAAGAAAGACACGCTGGTTCCATGGTAACATGAAAGTCAATGAGCCCACCTTGAAACCTGGGAACAATGGGCCCTTTCAGGACAGGGAGCAGAGGGGAGGGACCGTGTCTTATTGAGATGTTGGGTTCTTTCAGATTGTTTGCCAGGGAGATTTTTCTTAAGGAGAAAAGGGACGCTGTAAATTTGCCTTGCACAAGTTAATTTGATTTTGGAGCCTATTACCAAGATTCTGTTGAATTCCCCTTGACCAGCCCTGCCCCAAAATGCAGCAGCACAGAGCACAATGAAAGCCAACCTCCTTGCAGCCCTGTCACTTTGTTCAAGGATTCACAGTTGCAACATGACACACTGAAGAATTCTGATCCTACAACCATCAGAAAAAAAAGGGATGGCCTCCAGGATAACATTACATCCTAAAGAAGAAAATTTTGAGAGAATTTTGGTAAAAAATCAGGAAATTTAGCTTAAAAATCAGCAAATTTAGCATTAAAAAAAGAAAACCTATCCACCTGAACTGAAATAAAGAAAACTTACAGACCTGCACTGAATTTCCCAAAGCCACCTCCGCCCTAACATCAGAACAGGCTTAGTAATATTTACATGCGTTGCAGTTTATTTCAAGACTCCCACTGCATGACCCTTGGAAGGGTTAAACTAGGAAGCAACACAGAGTTTCGATCTGGACAAGGGATAATTTAATTTTAGTGTTCCGTATTCCCCAGAACTTCCAAAAATGCAGGAGTGGAAAGAAGTTATACTTTGAATTGTCCAGAAAGACTGAGTTATTTAGGTAACTTCAGATTAAATAATTTGCTTTTTACAAGATGATTTTACTCATCAGCTCTCAAGACATGTGACTCCCAGAGCTGCAAGATTACAGCAGCCATGTACCTACAGATGGACCTGGCCATTACCAATAATTACAGACCACAGCTACCTCCCCCACATGTTGAGCAGACCAGGTGTGTTCTGCCAATGAACACACTTCAGTTAAACTCCCCAGCCTCCTTTCTTCCCCAGCTGCTTTTTTACTTCAACTATAGATGGCTCAGGAGACAGTACATGCACACAAGGCAAAGACATCACCTTCCTGGGCTTGCAGTGCACAAACATCCAAGAAACCTACAAAAGCTCTAGAAAATATTCTTTACTATAGTGGTAATAATTAAAATCCCCAAAACACCACCATTTCCACAAATTCTGGTTCAAATTCTTGAATATGTCAAAGCCATTTCAAACCAATTTTAGAAAACAAGATACATCCTGAAAGCCTTGTTTTTCACTCTTACTATGATTGTTCTTTGCATAGAAAAACAACAGCAGGAAAAAATGAAAATCTATAATCTAGTGAGGAAAATTTAAATAGTGTTATAATTACAGGTCTAAAAACCAAACAAAAGCCATTTCGGTGAAGAAAAATCAGTGTTTTCTGAGAGAATGCTTTGTACTGCAGGCATCATCACAGCACTTTGTATACAGCATTTTTAACACATGCAGAAACAGAGTACAGAGCAGAGCCATTCAGTACAGCAGTCAGGCTATTTCAGCAGGACAGACTATCAACGTGTGCACAGGACAATTCCAGCTAAGTATCAGGACTACTGGCCTCTACTCAATGTTAGGGACCTGGAATATGTAAAAAAAGAGTAGATAATTTTCTTTGAAAGGACTGATCATTTGAGCTCACAACCCAACGAAACAGAAAATTTGGTAACAAATAATTGACTAAGAAAGTTATTGCAATAGACTTCCACAATTTCTTTTTGCTTAAAAGCCTCACACAAGAAAAGATTCAATTCTCCAGGCCTGAGCTCTGAGAACATCTACAACACAATGCAGTCACTGCATTGTGCTCCAGAGGTGGACATAAAGCAACAGTGAGAAGGAGCTGCATGGTCCTTCAGTCCCTGAAAGCATTCTGCCAGCAACAATCTCCACCAGACACCTCCTGGGAATTTTTGCCACATTATCACCCATGAGATAAACACACACAGCATTATCTGGTTTCAGTAGCACTAAACAGAAAATGCATGTTTGTTTGAGAGGTCCTCTTCATTTGTACAGCACTTTGAAGTTAAAGTTTCTGCATCTTACTCAATTGCTTTAAGAAAATTATTACTACAGTCTTGTTGAAATCATCATGTATTTGTCATGATGTGAAGTGACTGGAAAGTTGGTATCATCTGAAAAAAAAAAAAGCCTAAATGTACCTTGAACTAATCTTTCCACCTTTTCCACCCAAACTACATCAATATGAATTGTTATAATTCTTCCTTCCTCTATCTGTAATTTAAGTAACAAAGGTCAGTGAAAAGATTTTGAAAGGATGTAACAGTTTTTAGAAGATTAATCAGAACAGTGTTTAAACAGCTATGAAACTTTCCTTGAAGAAGACAGCAGGTACATTCAGGCTTGTCTCAGCCTGATGGAACTAGAAACTGGTGCTCTGTTAGTCCTTAAACACACAGGGACAAGGGACAAAACACATCTGCTGTGACAACATTCAGAGTATTCTCACTGACACAATTCTAGCTGACTCTGTCCCTTCACTCTGCTCAGTCAATAAAAGTTTGAGTAAGTTTTTGGTACCTGAATAGGCCACTTAGAGTTTGATTTGGCAAGTTTTACTCATACAATCATCCTTAGTTTCACATTAATTCCTCTGGACTGCAGGCTGCTGCCCCAAGTCTCATTTCCACTCTCACAGATTCCTCTCCCTGTCTTGTGGCTCCCCATTCCCACTCTTCAGAGCCAGCAAACACTTGAGTCTGTGGTAGCAGGGGGCCAGAAGAACAGCAGAGAGTACTTTTCTGTCAGAACAATACACTGATCCACCTCACCCTCTAATCAATTGATCCAGCACAAGGGGGGCAGGAAACCACAATCAGGACACAGGGTAGCCCACACTTAGATCGGATTAAGTGCAATGTAAGACTGCACTTCATAGAAGACAGGGGATACAAGGTTTGAATTTAAGTATTCAATTGTATTTACTTCTCTCACTTTGATGGGCTCAGCTCCTCATGGGATTAGTCTTTTCCTTTGCTGGGTGCACTGGCATGAGGAGCAAAGAATCTGACCTCACTAAAGATTTGCAAGTACTTGTGAATCCTGCATTCAGAGAGGTCAATGGAAACTTGACAGACTCCAACAGAGGCGAGATTGAGCTTGTTACCAAAATGTCCTTCTCAAGCAAATTCAAATGCAATTTTATCTGGTGTCTGAGTATAGGCTGTGTCTCAAGGGAGTATTTTGTACTGTGTGCCTAACCCTAAGTTCATATTTGGACAAAGTACTTGGTGCATGCACCAGAAATTGTAGTTTTTATATATATACAAAACTATATATATAAAACTACCAAAACATTTTCCATACAGCCTACATTTTAAAGCTATGTATAGGGACCAGCCTGAACAAGATTTAAATGTTGTTTTGAGGGTACCTTCATGTTTATCAGAACCAAGAGAGGATCTACGGATTTTAAAGACAAAACTCCACAAATACAGTCTATTTTAGGAAAGAAGTATTTTGCACACTCAGGTCCATGCTTCCTTTCTATCTCTTATTAGTGACCATGGAACAAAACTAATTTTCCATCTCTTGCACTCGTTACACTGCTACTCCCTGACACTTGGAATTTCCTCACAGTCATCTCCTGCCAAAGCACAGGAAAGATCCACAGCTACACAGCTCTCAATATCAGGAGGTTTAGACCCTAGACTTTCTTGCCATACTGTCAAAGACTTCACATTTCATTTCAATCCATACCAAAAGCCATGCAGGGAAGGGAGCAATGGGTGTATCTGACACATGAGATGACTGGGCATGCCAAGGAAGGAGCTGCAGGGCAGCAATCACATACACACACTCCAGTCCAGTGGTCTCACAGAACCAAACTGTGGTGTGGAGGGACTGCTGGTGCTGCTACAAGGCTGGAACAACAGGACTGCTTAAGCTGCTCTTTCCTACACAGAATTTTAACATAAAGACTACTTATGGTAGAGGAGCATATTTCCCAGCAATGCATCGGCTACTAGGCCATCAGAGTCATCTTTATAAGACAGTAAATAATTATACTGAGATTGATAAACTTCCTTGCCTCAGCTGTTGGAAGCTAAGCCAAGACTAAACACATTTGTACAGCACTAGTAAACTTAGACCATTTGAATAGCTTTCCTGTTATTGTCAAATGTATAAGCAAATAATCCTTCTGATTGACCATATGGCAGGACAGCAGCCCAGAGAGGCAGCAGTACGAAAGGAATTTCACATGTCAGTACAGTTTTGTAGAGGCCTCTCAGAGCAAGGAACAGCCAGTCCTTGTAATCAGAGTTCCAAAAATGTCATTTTAAGAACAAAGTGCTCTGGCCTATAGTCCTGCTTAACACCCTCTCTTTATAAGCAGATGTTTAAAGGTCACGTTATATCCTTTTATAAACTAAATCACAACAGTAATGTCCGTTCCTTTCGCAACCACATTTCGTAAAGCCAATGTTCTAGCACTCTACTGAATCTTAACCTGCTTGTGGATCCAGGATCTTTTAGATTCTGGTTGTAGTCTGTAAGACTTAAGCTTGCTGGATATAGGATCTTTAAACAAACTGGACATACACAAATTCATAAAACCTGAAAATGTGCCCATAAGTACTGAGGGAGCCAGCTGATGTTGCATGGATACTATTGATTATCTCTGAAAAGTCACGGTGACCAGACATTCCCAAGGTCTGGAATAAAGCAAACCTCACTCCTATCTTCAAGAAAGGCATGAAGGAGGATCTGGGGAACTACAAGGCACTCAGCCTCACCTCAGTCCCTGGGAAGTCAGGAGAGCAAATTCTTCTGAAAACTAATTCCAAACACATGAAGGACAAGAACATAATCAGAAACAGTCAGCACAGATTTGTAAAGGCAAATTGTAATTTGTAAAATGATGCCTAATTATCCTGATGGCCCTTTAGGATGAGATGTCAGGCTTGATGGATGAGGGGAGAGGAGTTGTTGTTGTTGTTTACCTTGACTTTAGTGAGGTGCTCAACAGTGCCTCAAGATCCTCATAGAGAAACTGATAAAGCACAGGTTAGACAAGTGGACAGCAGGATGCATTGAAAATGAGTTCAATTGCCAGGTTCAGCTGACACTTTAAAAATAAATTGAGTGAAGTTTTACTCTTTGTTTGTACGAGAACATGTGAATGAAGTCACCGTGACAGAAGAAGCTCAGTATCATAAAGGATGAAGCTTTTTATTTCCATGGTTACAACTTTAAAAGGACCTACCTGATCCAGTCCAGCTCCAGCTGGGATAAAGGTACACAGAACATGTGAAAGCCAGCTAAGGTTTCCTTATGACCTAGCCTAGAGACTGCAGTTCCTTGTCATCTGAAGGCTAGCAAATAATTTGCTGGAGCATCACCAGAAATACATGTCTCCGTGGTTTTGCAATTATGCTCTACTGTTTTACCTTGTAGAAGATAAGTTTTAGCACTGTCCAAATCCTTAGACTGCATTAAAAGCTTTACCTACTGCACAAATATTTTAGGTAAGTAGTTTACCTGGCTGGATTCTTTTCCTCTCCTCTGCAAATGCTGTTTCTAATGGTTGGTTTTAGAATGGCCACAGAAATGATACTGCAGAAATCAGAGGCTGTCAGTGTGAAATCAACATGCAAATGCAGCATAAGACTTAAGGACAACATCAGTGTCAAGCACAGTTAAATGTTCTAAACTTGGTTTCCTGGCAAAATGTTTTTTCATACACAGCATCTGCTAATATTTAGAGCTTCAAGTATGCTGGGAATACTATATACTTCATCAGTGTTAGCCAACAGCTTTTCATCACCTTTATCACTACTCCCATTGACAGCTGCAGAGTGAAATACAGAGGGACATTAGCAAAATTACTAACGGTCACCCAGTGCTCCCACAACCAAAACTCTGATTTTTTTATTTCCAGCTTGGCACTTCCACTATGACACAAGGTTGTTTCTCTTACAGTAGATCATCTTCAAAGACTTCTTTTATGTCAGCAATGTGAAACAAAAAAGTCCTTTCAGAAAACAGGAACTGATGAGATGTAAACAATGACAAGAACACATCTGAGAACATATCTAAAGAGACCACACTACAGAAATTTACATTCATTCACGGAATAAGGTTATTCACTTTCCTCCCACCCACATTTTGTTAGGCCAATTCTGCCTTCATTTGTGCATATATCTTTTCTGTCTTTAAACAAATATATGGTGTCATTGTTAGAGCAAAGTAAACAGAATTCTGTCAGGGGTATCTGTTAGAATTGCTTTTTGTTTCTTCAATTTGGAATTTGAACAGCATGTTTAAAGAAGACAGCTCCAGGAGAGTTTTACAAACACTGACATTTAAACAGTGAAGACTGTTTACCTGAAGATTCCAGGGCCTCTTAAATCATAAAACATTCTCATTCAGCTCAATCAACTATGAGAACAACTGGATGTTCTGTGACTTCTACCCACTTTGAATGCAGCAGAAGAAACCAAGTAGTTGAAGGTACAAGCACAAGAATATAGGAAAATGCTCAGGTATCCTTGACCATGACTGAAAGATTGAACACCAGCAGTTGAAATGTGCTGATTTTAGATCTTTTTAACACACAAAAAAAAAAAAACCAAACCAAAACCAAACCCAAAAAAAAAAAAAAAAAAAAAAAAAAAAAAAAAAAAAAACACCAATTTTTTTTTTAAAACACTCTTTTTTTACAAAAAAAAAAAACAAACAACCTTGAATTTTTTTAAACACAGTTCCTTTGAACTGAAAACAGTAACTCTTCTAAGAATAATCACACTCACAAACATTTCTGCTAGCCTAAGTAATATAGACAGGATCCCACTTCCCTGATACTCTTGAAGAATTCATGGTCCTTTGAACATTCTTTCTGTGCTCAACACATGAAGTAAAATATAGGGAGCAAAATTTGTCAATAACAACACCAAGTATAAATGCCTGTCATAAATCAATGTATTTAGAGCTACTCACCACATACACATTTAACTTTGATTTCACTAGGAGAGCTCTAGAGTCTTACTGGCCAATAACTTGCACACAATCTTGTCTGAATATTGTATGTTCTTCCCAATATTCAGGTCATTCTTAGAAACTACTTTTTTCAAAAACTCAAGAGAGTCAGGGAAAGCAAAGATGACACACTTCAGCTGGCCTCCTTATTTCTGTCTCTAACAAAGACATATATTTGCATGAAGTCTTGGATCCAAGTTCACAACTGATGCCAAGCAGGGACTTGAAAGTCAACACAACCAAGAACACATGTGGCTCATTTTCCTAATTCAGCCTCATGTTTGTTTTGAGTTGTTTGACACTGACATTCTCAGAACAGAATATAGAAAATTATTTAGTGTATCCTTGCATATCTTGGCATTGTACATTACAGTACTCACATGGGCCATCAGAGAGCAAATAGGAATGGTCACCTTTTTTTGTACAGGACCACAGCTCTACTCATTACAAAACATGTCACCATGATGTAATGGGTCATTTAAATCTGTTCAAGACCAAACAATCTCTCAGTATTATTTATCTGAGCAACTCCCCAGAGCTGCTATACATAAACCCCTTTAAATTTAGTAACTACAAGCAGAGACAAATTTATCTCTGAACAGATCTAAATAACATAGCAAATGTATGAGCCTGGCATTAGTACAGGTCAGCAAAACCCCAAAATAGACTAAGAGGGAGCCACCTCACAGCTTGGGCACTGTAAATTACCCCTCCCTGCTTCTATGATCAGTAAAATCTGCTAGGATGGTACATACAGAAAAAGCAAGAGCCAGAATACAAAGAATGTTCAACTTTTCCCATACCTAATATCTAAAATGTTAAAACATTTACTCTTTTCTCATGTGGTTTAAACCAGAACTTTGACTAGAGGAGGTCCATTTCTTTAGTCATTCTGTACAAACGACCATCAACGTATGGCTCATACATGTTAAACTGCATACATAAGATCTAACTGAAAATAAAACTATAGGCTTCAATCATTTTGTATTCAGAAGTATTTTTCAAAATCTGCAGTTCCTATTTTTCAGTCCTTTAAAGGTCAGAATGAAAAGGAAAGATCATTCATACTAAAAAGGAAAAATAAATTGCATATAGTTTGGGAAAAGAAATATGTAGGTCTTGATCTTGTCAGATTCCTTGGAGTGCAAAGGTAGCCTACATTGTCTAAGGCATTTTCATGTCAGATTAGACATGTAAGAGCTGTGTGAATAATTGTATTTTGACAGCAACAGTACTGTCTTCTTAATGGACCTATTAAAAATGGAAGTGTTCAAATCACCCTCTGCTTTTAGTACTTTGATTCCAAAAATAAGAGCAGAAGTACCCACCTGGATTTTAAGAAGAGAAGAAAAATTCTACAGGACTAAAAAGAGCTCAATACTGGCAATAATATTTTGATAACATCCAAGTGTCAAGGTTTTATCATATGCTGGACTGGCCTGAATGTGAATCCTGACTTTCTCAGTGGATTTTTCCCTTGTTCAGGAAGAACTCTTGCTGCTGGGAGGAGATGGACAAGACTTCTGACCTCTGCTCCTGCACTTGCTTAAAAGGGAGGGCAAAGGTCACACAGAAGGAAAAAGGTTTTAAGCTTTCAGTGGAAGGGCAGATGTAGGTTGGAATTTAGCTGGAGGAAGGGAAAAGAGACGGGAAAGAAGAAAAAGAATAATTCAATCTGCTCACAGCTCTTCTACAAATGCTGAGTTATATGAAACTCATTTGCAAGGCTTTAAGGATTAAAGTTCTTGCTGAAATACTGTATTGGCACTTGTAGTAAAAATAACTAAAACAGCTTTTCCATTCCCATAAACAGCTATTGCACCTCTCCAGTCAGCCTAACTCTCAAGTTCATCCACTGTAAATTCAACCCTATTCTCAGCTGCCAGACGTGCTGTACAGTTTTCACTGCATTCCCCAGGACACTGACTTTCTTTGGCCTTCAGACCTGCACAGTCAAGTTCATCTTTTATCATTCTTCCTCTATGATAAGTAGATACATCTCCCTAAGAGATATGACTCTCTCCGGCTCCCCATTTTCCCCTACAAACAGGACCCCTAAAAACCTTGCTGCTCTGGTTTGCAACTATTGCTGAACTTTGATAGTTTTTGAAAAAAGGAACAGAAGATGCCCAGTAGTTATAGATGCAGGATCAGAAAATGTTTCCTCGGGCTTGTCAAAAGAGGAGGACAGGACTGAAAGGTTCCTCTTTGTACTTCTGCTGTGGGTTTACATGAACCATTCACTGCACTCACGTTGTGCAGGCACTGGAGCTCAATATCCTGTCGTGCAGCAGGTGGTGGGGTGACTCTTCACAGACTCATTACAGTCCCACAATACCAGTGGCTTTTTTCTAGTCCCACTCACCACTAAAGAGGAGAGAGACAACAGACTTTGCTTTTGGTGACCCTCCAAGCCCCATTAACAAAGATGCACAGCACAGGGAATTTAAGCTGGCACTTCAAAATAGTGGTCAAAAAGAAAGTTTCTTCTTATTCACCTGGAAAATATGTGCTAAGTTTTTGTATTTACAGGTAATTGTGATGGCTTAAAACATGAACCAGCTGTTTGGAGGCTCAGTGAGGGAACTATGGTTGCTGTTCACTCTCATTTTGAACACTAGCTTGCGTCCAAAATTTCAGGGGCTGCAAGGCTTAAATTTCTGGCCACACAACATACAAGAAAGAAAGTTCAGAAGAAAAGATCTGTTTTCTTTATAAACAAGGGTAGTTACCATAGCCAGCACAACATTATTAACAAATATAACACAATAAAATTATTCCATGTGTCTGAAACATGCCTGTTTATGTATTTTACATGTATCTAGATAGCTAAAGAAATACAGAAAGCAAAAATAATGCTGTATGGTTCTCCTTCTGTCAAATTACTGTATTAAAGAAATATTACCTATCTTCCCATTCACAAACAGCATTGGTTTTATCCTCTTGCTAGCATGTAATGTAATATAATCACTACTGAACCTAAGAGGAGAGGGAAATTAGTGCATTTAGTAATAATTAAAGCATTGATATCCTTCTCTGACTACAAGTCGGGAGAAGAATTTCACAGACTATGGTTCAATATTGTGACAGAACAGCATGACACCTTCACTCGGACTGAAGAAGGAACATTGTTGTTTCTGTATTTTCCTTACAAGGCAAACAAATACAGAAATTTTCAAAATGTCCCAGAAGGAATCCTTCTGAAGAAAACTTCACTAAATACTTAATTTCTTGCACGTAGTCTAATATTTGACTGCTTTCTTAATGGTTAGAAAAGAAAAAGAGGAAAAAAAAGGGCAAAAGAGAAGGCTCACTACTAGTGAAATTCCTCCTTGAAATTACAAGCAGCAAGCTGTTTTTTAATTAATTCTGGCCCAAAAACTACTGAATTCATGACTGATCACAAATCCTCATTTTAAAGACTGACCATTAAGTTATTATTGAGGGAGAGATCCAATATCGTTAAAATATCTTAGAGAAATGTGTTTAGATGTATTTTGACTTTGTTATGACAATAGTGACCATAACCCTTGCCTTGACATAAAGGAATGTGTGTATCTCACAGGAAAGTTGCAACCTTTTGCACCTAACCCCATCAAAAAACCCCAATCTCAGCACAACTGTGTTGTCATAAGAAGCTTCACCAGAAACGCAAGTGACAGAACAGACAGGGCTGGGAATTAGCAGGAAGCATTTATATCTCAGTGCATCCTGAGCTATCAGGGGCTCTGATGACTTAGCCTTTCTTTTAGATGAGATAAAAACCAGAGGTCCTAGCATCTGGTGGCCATTACAAAGCTAGAGATATTGGAGCTGTTAGACATTGAATCCTGGTCATATTCCAAGACAAACAATTATATTCAGCCTTCCTAAAAAATTCCTTACTGTTTCAGAGAAAATCATATATTCTTCTAGCCACCCAAAGGTGCTGTGCAATGTTTATTGGCATGCTGCAAACCAAAACACTAATACTGCAGGAATACACTGCACTCCACAATGACAGAGCACTTGTTTCATCTGTTTTATCTGCTGGCTGATAATGGCTATATTGGGTTTTGTCACCAGCATAACTACCCCAAACCCCCATTCTCCAGAGTGATGGAATGTGGACAGGCTGCCCACCCTGCAGTGAGACTTACAGAAATAGTTTACATGGATGAAATCCTTTAGAGATACTGGAGTATCACTGCAAGGAAAAAATAGGTGCCCAGCTGTACTGTGTCCCATCCTTCTGCACATCTATCATGTACACCCACACGCCAGTTTACAACAATGTGCACACTGTGAAAAACAATCTTTTTGTCAGAGGTGAGCACTGACATTCCTTATGTCAGTCAGTCATCTGACCTTGGTGCTCACAAAATTACCCCTCTTACCATCCTCCTTTGGTCATAAAAGGACTCAGGTTATTAATAGTTATTCTCCAAGTCATGCCTCAGTTAAATGGATAAATTAGCTCCAAAACTGGATTGGCTAAATATCCTCTCCTCCTTTAACCTTCTTCCAGAGATCAAAAGTGTCACTGAGAAGTACTGAATAACTAATCTGGATAAGATGTCAAATTTACCCTGAAAACTCTTTCCACCTGCTGTTACTGTTCTTTGAGATTCCCAGGAGGTCAAAACTAAGCAATAGCTGTATATAAACATACACCCACACGGATTTTTACTTGAATCAAGTATAATAGCTTTGGATACTCTAATGTTAGTCTGACCCAAGGATTATAACCCTGATTAATTTCTCTATTTGTACAGAAATGTTCCTAGGGTGAAAAACGAGATGTCTTTTCTGGCTGGGACAGATTTTCCCTCAGTATATGAAATAATTTGATGTTTTCTGCAAGAGTAATGTTTCTGTTGTTGCAAGAAAGAGAATGATCTCTTTGGATTGCTGATCATTGACTCAAAAGATTTATGATCTGAGCTATCACATCAACAATCAGCTTAACAATAAAATCCTGTTGCAGAAAGGTTCCTTTTTTATGGTCTCTATTTACACGGCAGCAGCATAAAGCACAGCTGTGCTCTGAGCTCACCATCCTGCCACAAGACTGAGAAAGAACAGTTTTGGGAGCAATGACAATTGTTTCCAAGACTTTCCTCAGCCAGATGATTACCAACACCTTCCTACTGCAGTAAGTGATTTTAAATTAAAATCAGTCCTGAAACTCCACTTCTATACCCATGAACAACATTTAGCTCAGGTATTCTCTAGGTTTTTAGAGGCAGAGGAGCTGCCATCCTTAAGCAGAAGGAGTATCAGAGGAAGCTGTGTGTACACAGGTTCTTAAACAGCAGCAGCGCAATTCTACAGTTGGTGTGATGAGACTGCCCCTTGCTGAGCAATATTTTCCCAGGATTTCTTTAGGTTTAGCACGTATCTAGCAGGTTGCAAATCTTTTGAAGTAAGGATTGTATTTCAACTCTGATTTTTCATGTATGAGAGCACATTAGGGTCAGATGTGGTGACCTGAGTTCACAGGTGGGAGCACTGCAGACCTAGATAAACACATGAGAAAGTTCCCAGCTTCACAAAGAGAAAAAAGTATTCCATGTGCCCATGGAGATACTTAAATCCCACAGATTTTTAACACAGCTGATATAAATACCATCTGAAGAGTATTTTTGAAAAGTAAAACCTGAATAAGATTGCATGCTCTGGACTTCTGGTAAGTGCTAGATTTCCTTCCTCTAGCCACAAGAAAAACAATTCACAGCTATCTGTACTCCCACATTCATCACACAGACAAACTTCTGCTGTGACAGGCACAAGACCTACACTTGCAGTGGGAGAAACACTACCAGAGCTAAAAATTCAGCTGTGAACTGATCCAAACATTAAGTTCCTAACCTCCCCGACATGAGACAAACAGCAACTTCACACTGCAGAGCAGGGGTTGTGCATTGGACACCCTGACACCCTGCAGACTCCTTTGTGCTACGGAATACATTAATAAGGGCAAAAGGTTATTTTCCAGCAAAGTTTGTAAATTAAATTCTATAGAAAACCAAACAAAAGGTTACATGAGTGTTCATTTATCTACGAGCAGTGAGCTCAAAAGAAAATATTTCATTTCACATTTTGCCAAGGTGTCCTAACAATGGCAGCTTATACACCACAGGTACTCTGCAAAGAAGGCTAAATTAATTAATATCAAGTTTCAGCTAAATGTATAACCTGAGAAAGGTTTCAAATTATTTTTTTTCACTAAATTAATTTCAGCTAAGACCTTTGATAAAAACCAGTATGGAAAGAGTAACTGAATGAAAGAATATACTTTATTTGATTACTTTTAAAGCACATAGGCTTGCAGAGCGCTACAAATGGAACATAAAGAATGAATTAAGATGTTACCTAATTTATTTAGTTAGATAATTTAACTTGTCTTAAGATATAAGTTGTCCAACTTATTGGGATTTTAAAAAGCCACAGAAATATTCCCTGCCTCACACTGAAGAAAACACCTTGTGCTTGTAAAAGTTTGCACCCAATCACACACTGAACTGCCGAAGGACACGGCACAGGCTTGCTGAGGACCGTCAGTACCAGCTGCCCTCCATCCTCCCTCCAGACACACACACCCACACACAGGCCAGGCACAGCCTCCTGCTAGGAAATGCCAACAGCAAACAAGATTCCTGGCACCGGGCAGGCTTCTCTGCTGGAGTTTCTCACTCCATTTAACAGCTTTTCTCCTCCCACTCTAGCTCATCCAAAGACACAGCAATTAAAAACATTATTTAGAAAAGGTGCAATCAATTACTGTCTTTTAAAAGCTGAACTTTGTTCTGAACACTTACTTGTGTCCAGTGTGCATCAAACATGACATAACCAACACAGCAGATCCTGCAGGCCAGAAAGTATGATTTGTATTTTTTTTTTTCCTGCTCTCCAACCCAGACCTTTCTAAACAGATCTCCATCCAGCTAGTCAGATATCCTGACTCAAACAGGTCCAGGTGCCAATTGCTTCATACAAAGATGCAGGAAACCACACAGCTGACAGGTCTGAGATAATCCAGTCTCAGGAAAACCATCTCCTGATTTCCTCTTCTGATTTCCTCATCAGTGCTTAAGTCAAACATCCAGATGTTACATGACAGGTCCCTACAGGCAAGCACCTGACCTAAGAGCTGTGGAAGAAATCCTGATACTTTTAAGACAATTTTCTCTTCTCCTGGTTTCCTTAACTAAGCTGATATTTTATTTTATATATTAAAAAAATTAGGACGTGCTACTGTTAAAACAGTAGCTTTCTAAAGCTAAGAGAGTTAAGACACTAGATCCTTGGTGCTTTTAAGCCCAACCCTCTTGTAATACTTCAAGGAAAAGATGTGGCATCACCGGTATCCCTGTGCAAAATACTATATTACTTAATGGTTTTATTTACATTATGCCTTTATAATTTGAACAAAATAAAGTAACACTAACTTTGTTCTGTTTCTTTACACAAATGCTATTTGTTTGGTACAGTCTGATTTTTAATGTAATACTAATTCCTAGCCAGACTCGCAGCCCCTGAGTGGAATATATATAAAGAAAAGAAAAGAACGAGATTTAGGTAAAATCTTCAGTTTTGTGAAATTAAAACTGAAATTCAAACTTGCATTCAGATCAATTTTTACAAAATATATATTTTGTATATTATTATCATAATTCTCTATTCATACACATTAGAAGAGCTAGTAGATTAGTTACGAAAATCAAGAAAGAAAAATACTTGCATCACCTTAGGAACTTGAAGAAAACACAAATAAGCACCCATTCAACTCCCCACTATATTTGTTTCAGTGTTACCAACAGTTATCTGCCTTGAGGCATACCTTCCCCTCTGAGAGCAGCTCTCTCTACCACAATGACTTGAAAGAAAGGAAAAATACATGCAATTTTTGATAAACAGGCATACAAAACTGTTTTGTTTGTAGCAGCATGATTATTTTACAGATAGCTACAAACATGGTATGGAGCATTTAAGAAAGTTACACAAAGCCACTCTTCAAGCTATATTGACAATACAATCTAGGATTCCTTATGCCACAAGCAAGTCCTCATGCTTTATCTACAAAATACTAGCTTCCTGCCCTAACCATAAAATATCTGATAGAAGTCAGTATCCTGCTACACAGGAATTAGTGATTTCGGGCTTATCAAGAGCAGAGGCTGCAGTGGCTACAAACTGAGCAAGCACAGTAAATTTCACAACTCTGTCAAGTAATTGAATGAATTGTGGTGGTTTCGTCTTACAGAGATAATTTGGTTCCAGACAGAATTTGAATTCCTTTCCCACAGTAGTTTTATGATGAACTTACTCAATGGGAGCAGTTCAGCGTTTCTGTGCAACTTTCTCAAGATACAAGTTGATGCTGGTGCTACTTTGATACACTGTGAGGTAACATCTAAATAACCAGGCTCCAGATGCCACTGACATTCGATATGCAAGGAAAATAAGGATTACTCATGTCAGACACTAAACAACTATCCAAAAGAGAGTGAGGCCCCCAGTGACACACTATGTGAGGTGCAGACTAAATTCTCAGTGACCTCAGCTGAACACAGCAGCCAGAGTACACCTGACAGCAGTGTGAGTGCTTTTCAATCGTCTCTACCTTTCTCGCAATCGCACCCACAGCTTTTAAGGCTCTTACAAAACACTTCTACTGCCTATCTAGGAAAGTGAAATGAAAAGGAAACAATACCCACTCTTTGAAAATTAAAGAAAACTCATGACAATCTTCACAAAGACTAATCCTGCTTTTCATTTTTTAAAACAAAACCACACAGGTCAGGAAGTATTGTAAACCTGAAATGTGTGAGCTGCTGGGTTGCAGAAGGGCCCCTCTAAACAAGTATGTCGTGGAGCTAGCCCGTACCTGTGTCTCGCTGCACATTCCTCTGGCAAAGGAATTTAGGCCTGAAACCTGGTACCCCTCTGCCCTCCTCTGAGTGAGCTCATAATACCGGAATGAAGAGGAGGGAAGTAACTTTCTCACTGGAATTTCTTTAATGGAAATCATAAGAACACATCTTGATGAAATAGATGCTGGAAGTATTTTGCTTGGTTATTCACAAAGAATATTTATTATTATATATAGAAAACACAGAAGTACTTCAGCAAAATTTATGTCTGCTAAGTTCAATGTTGTCATATAATCCAAATAAAATCCGTAGCCAATATCACTGCACAAAGATGCCTGGGCTGACAGTCTTCTGTGTAGAGAAAACTGTAAAACAGTCATTCCAGATGTGGACAGTAACTTAGTAAAAAATAAAAACTTCAACTGAATAACCAAAAAAAACCCCTTAAAAGTTGCCTTTTCATAGCCTTTATTTACTTCTATCCAAAATACTTGGTAAACATTTTGGTTTGTGATTCATAAAGTATTCTTGAATGGAGTTGAAAAATTATAGTAGCACGGGAGATCCAATATAAACATGAATTAATTCTACTCTACCACTGCCAGACTGTAGTTAAGACTCACTAGCTGGATTTTAATCCTTGCCCCTCCTCTCTGAGAGATGTGCAGAACTTGGCTGGATGGCATAGACCTGAAAGATAAAAATCAAGCAGATTCTTTGGAAACTTCATAGTCTCATGCTTGCCCACAGAAGAGAGTGCAACTGAATGGAGTGTCTTTAAGTAGCCATAATTAACTTTTTACAGTTTTGTGCCTTATTGGTTAAAGGTTCAAGCCTTCAAGATCTCCAAAGGCAGATTGTACAAGTCCCCTCATTTAGAGAGGAGCCTTAGGGCACACAAAGCACACAGTGCAACAGTTCAAAGAAGCAAAACTCGATGCATGACTTGAGGCAAAGCTTTCTTCACACATCCAGGACAGTAAGACCAGTACTCAGCCTGGCCCAGAGCAAGGACATCTGCAAATCGCTCGGGGTGAAAAACAGCACAGTAATGAAACCAGTGATTACGTATTTTAAAGAAAAAACTGCAGCTTGTTTCTTTGTATTACATAAGGAAACAGTGTGAAATGAATGAAATAAATGAACCCCAGAGAAGGGACGAAACAGATCAAATGCTGTTGCTGTAACTTCAACAGGCACGTTCGTTTCAGGGTTCAGCCTATCCTGCAGCTCTCTGCACAACGGAGGGTATGCAAACACATTTTCCATGGAGAACGTGTTCTGCGCCATTACAAGATGTTCTGCCACATTACAAGACGTTCTGCCCCAGCCCCTGGTTCGTACAGTCTCAGAAGGGCAGCCTGTGCAAAGCCTCCGGGGTGATTTTCCACAGACCATTGAGGTACGGGAGCCCCTCAGCTCCCTGAGACTGCTGAAGGCTCCCAACACTCCACTCGCTCCAGGGCCAGTACATTCACATGGAAATTGCTCCACTAAGAGATACAGGTCAAACCACAGTTTGGAGCTCACTCTAATTATCTAGGCAGATTTTGGTTTAATCCTAACAAGATTATACATTCACAGAGATTAAGGTTGTTAAAAGTACCACAGAGCAAACCATATAATCACTACACTGAAGAGACCATTAACTATTCTGTTTATGGTCACCAACTCATTTAACTTTAAAACCTCTGTGGTATTCAAAGAGATTTTCTGTATCTATTTGTGGTAAAAGCAGGCTAAGGATCTGACATTTACTTTGGTGACAAGAACACTTCACATTTGTTACAGGAGTAGTTTGAAAGCTTCTTCTTTTCATCACCATATTAACATATTTTCTCTGTATTTTTCTTACATCTTACACCTTTTCAAGTCACAACAAAAAGCCAAGCACCATCTGTAGAAAGAGATATCACAGGCTGTTTCCAGTTTAAGCAAAAACTGCTTTATTAGATTAAAAATGCACTACTCTTCCTTTGTAAAAAAGATCACAACGTTTACAAGAAGAGACAGCTGTTAAAAAAACTGTTTCTGATGAAAACAGATAGAAAACTTTTGCTAAATAGCAAGCAATGTGTTTGTGTTACACCTATTCCCAAAAAGCATATGCATTTCAAAAGTACACCAGAAACAAAAATACCTTACTCTTGGCACCCAGGGCTTACTAGAAATCACCTCAGTCATCCCACGAGACCAAGACTCCGCACACTTCTATCATTTCTGGTAGTAAAGGCTGTAAATCTCAATTTTCTATGCAAAATGCTATATGCACTGTGCAGTGCAATACAGGACCTGCCAACCTCACCTTCCAGCCAAATGCACACTTCACATGTGCTGCACTTCATGGAGAAGGCATTTACAAAGACATATTCATTTTACAGATAATGTTCCAACTTTTCAACCCCTCACACACACTTAGATAGTAGCCTAAAACTTCACAAGGAAGGCTGAAGCTGAAAGCCTACAGGCTCCTTTTATGGAGAAGTCTGAAGACTACTATAAATTCTTAATTTTCCAAGCTTGCTTTTTGCTCCTGCAGGCTATGTTCTTCCAGCTGAGTTACACCCTGCTTTGTGGATAGCTTTAATCATCAAAGTACAACGCAATGATTCACTTTCCTATTGTTTTGATGTGTTTCCACTACAGTAGTAGCAATAATTCCAAGTTGCTTTTAAAAAATTTATATATATATATATGTATATATATATATATATATATTATTATACAGAGCAAGTGGTATCTGCACAATCTTTCACAGCAAAAATTTGATAAAAGGAGAATTATTACAACTTTAAAATGGTCCTGCTCATCTTTGGGAAAGTCGAGCCATTACTCAGTGTGTCAGTTTATCTATTTAACTTTGTTACAGTAATGATACTTGTTTATATACGCGTTTCTAAAAACCCAACTTGCCAGCTTACGAATTCTAAACAGACTTTAACTTAAAGTATTAAGAGTAATATTTTCATCACCTCTTTTACAATTGTATAATTTTCTGAGGAAACTTTTTTGGTTTAAAAATTCTTTTAAGAGCTAAGCATTATTTCATGTTCATGGAGAGATACCTTACTACTTGCGAGGGCATGACCTTAATAAAGAATAATTACTTCAATGATTCAAACAAATGGATAAAGAACGCAAGAAGCTGATTTGAAAACACTCTAATGCAATGTGAACAGGTAAAGTACATGCAGTAATTTTAAAAAGTTGGGAAAAGACAAAGCACTGACTTGTCACTATTTAGAGCTCTAAAGTGATGCTGCTACCAAAAAATAGAGTTGGTGACATTTGATTTGTGGAGATATGAAGAAGCACAGGAGCATTCATAAGTCCATTTCTTGCTTAACTGCACTTTCATTTTCCTCTCCTCTGATTTTTAGGTCAAAACCAATCCCTCCAAACAGTGCTAGAAATTCATTTATGCAGTTGGCTTTCGGCTTACTCTGTACAAACACTTTATCCTAATTTCTAGAAAGCTGCAGGTTTGGATCTATCTACCAGCCAAAAAAAATATGCTAAGGAAACAGTTAATGTTGCTGCTGCTACCTTGTTTCCAACCTTTCTCCTTCAATGGAAATAGAAAAATGACAAATATGCAAAACTGAAGGAAAATTAAATATTAGTTTCATATCTTACAGAAACTATGATGTATTGCCTTTCCTAACTAGTTTCCAATTAGTCCAGCTACAACCCCTAGATTTAACCTGTGTTATGCATCACACTGGGGTCTTGCCAAATGCTTGTGTCAAGCATGGAATCGTTTGTTTCTACTGCTAATGGGGAAAGCAACGAACATTAGGTGCAACTCTTAAAGAGGTTTGTGCAAGAGAGATTCCTGGGTAACAGGCACTGACATGTCCTCGCTGCTGCTGGGAGCAAGGCACCAGAGAAAGCACGGCAGGATTAACAGCAGTGATACTGGCAGCCTCCCTGGCTATTAAAGCACAAAGCAGACACAGAAAGGCAGAGGAGCTTAAGAGCACGTTGAGGCAAAGGCTGGAGGCTGTATAAAGTACAGTAGATTCCAGCCAAACAGGAGAAAATAGAGCAGAGAGTGAATAAGGCACACTCAGAATACAGCAGCTACTGACATCTCAGAAAATTGAAGCAAACCACACCAGTTTGGTTCCCAGAGCTGATTCTCTCGGTGTTAAGGTAACCGAGTGAGCAGAGACTATGCAAACTGGATGGTGCTGGTTTAGTGGCCCCAAGAGGTTGACACAACCAAAGATAATCAAAATTCTGCAGAAACAACAAGAAGGGAAGCACAGACCAGAGGGGTGTCTACAGCTTTGTATACATCGGGTATGAGCAGAATCAGAGAGGCAGCAAAGTCACCTCTGACCAGCAAGAACTGTTAAAAAACATGGCAAAAAAGCCAGAGAAGAAGCAGAGCCATGGAACAGCTCCTTTGACTTGGTATTTTCTTTTCCTCTTTGTGTTTCCTCAGACCTGAGAGAAGAGGAAACCATTCTGAAAAGACGAATTTCATTATAAGTAGTAGGATTATTGTCAACAACTTTTGAAAGTAGAAAGGTAAACACAGCTCCTGGAAACTGCAGCAGCACAACTTCCATATAAATCGCACCATCAGAGAAGGGGAAGTCATATGGAAGGACTCAAGGCAGGCTGAACTGCAGGAAGTCTGTGCAAAAAGCACAGCAACAAATATTTTGCTTTCCCCATGTATTTTCAGATTTATTGCCTACACCTCCAAATTCCCTTTTTTGCAAGGTACAGGTAACAAGAACTGCATGATTCCGCTCTAAATGCTCTTTCTGTTCAGACATGTAAATGGAAATAAGTATGTAAAGCTCAGGGTTTATAGCTTTTCCAGGAGACTGACAGCCTTTTTGGGTTATAGGGATATCTAGAAAAAAAATAACAAAAAACCTAAACAAAACCCCAACCACCTAAGGAAATTAAGTTCATAATGTCAGTGCCTAATCTTCGTTCTCACTGATCTTCCTCCAGTAATAGTCAACATTGCAGTCACTATCAAGACTGCATTTCTCAGGTACCCTCTAACAAGCAATTCAGCCTCCTTCCAATCCCTTTTGAAACACAGACTGACCTTGCTAGAACAATCCCTTCCACAGGTAACAACAGAAAAGCTTTCTTTTTGTTTTCCACCACAATAACAGTCCTTATTTTGAGACTTGATTTTCGGAGAGCTTGTAAATAATCTATTAATGAAAGCTTAAAAAAAAAAAAAATCTTATTTTTAGTTCTTTGTCATTATCATAACATTTAAGCTGAGATACAGGCATTACCAAACAGTACTCATGTAGAGATTCTCTCCAGCAAGGATGGACAAAGCGGGGAGAAGCCCCACCATGAAATACTCTGCCTCCTTTAGGGACACCACCAAACAATAGCAGTTCTTAAATCAAGGGAACACAGTGGCTGGTGTCAAAGCTTGTCCACAAGAGGAAATAAAATGCTTCTTCATGTCACACAGTGCCTCTCACACCTATACAAAAAGCAGCCACAGCCTTAAATGGATAATGATATCAAAACAGCTCTTCAGAACACAATCACATGCATTACTTCATTTCATAGCTGCTGTAACCTGATGCGGTATCTGAGTGCCAAATAAAATGCCACTTGCTCAGTTGTCTCCCACACAGAAAATATTCAGCAAAAAAGCAATTATTTGTTCAAATGGAAAAGTATATTCAGCTTTAAATGAAAATTTCCCCTAAAACTCAAGATCTTAGCAAAAGCTAGAAAATTAGCACTGTCATGAACAATCAGTTTCTTTTTTCAGTAATTCTCCTTATTTTGCTATAGAACCAGAGTATAATTCTCATTACTTTACTATAGACATACTGTCATTCAAACTTGACCTTTGCAGAAGCACCATTCTCAGTGCAGTATGTGAATCTTCACCAACAAGTGCCTCCACAGCCACGCATTCTTATGGATTAGAAGCTGCCTTATCTGGTAAACTGACAAACTATAAATCTGCCTGAGATTTCTAAGATTAGGTTGGTGTGTTGGTTTAACAAAGCATGTTTTTAGTGGGGGTGGGAGAAAACCTGCTCGAAAACTTCTATGTCCGGCACAGAGCCAGTCGCTGAAGGCTCTGACGATGGGCAGGTTACTAGCCCAACTAGACAAGCTGGTAACACCTCTGTGATGACATATTTAAGAAAGGAAATACCACGGGCAGCTCTCTTTTTCTTCTCCGGAAGGGTGGTGAGGTGGCCGCCAGGGCCCATCCCGGTGGGGGGACGCATGGCTGGGGCCATCCCAAGGCCAGAACCGTGCGGCCAGGGCCGTTGGATGCCGGCAAGGACCATGTGGCCGGGCCCGGCCGTGCGGTGCTGGCAGGGACCACGTGGCCAGCAGCAAAAGACATGGTGAGCAATACCCTGATGGGGAGCCCGGACGAGATCAACCTCTCAACTGCAACTTACAGACACCAACTTTCTTCCCAGTCAGAAGAAAAGGAGAAGTGAGGACACGTGAGGAAAACCAACATGGGGGCACCGAGGTCGGGGAAGAAAAGGAGAAGGAGGAGGTGCTCCAAGCGCTGGAGCTGAGATTCTCCTGCAAGCCGTGGTGAGGACTATGGTACAACAAACTGCTTCGATATAATTCATGGTGCATGGGTGGTGCAGAGATCCACGCACAGCCTGTGAAGAAGAATGCTCACGCTGGAGCATGTGGATACTGAAAAGCTGTAATCTAGTGAGGAACTTGAGCAGAAAGAGACGACTCTTGCTTTTAGACACAGAGGAGGAAAGCCTTCGCTTCCAAACTAGAACAGCTCATCCTTAAAAGACTCAACCCCATGAACTAAAGTGACCCACACCAGGCAGTTGTGGGAAGACTGCTTGGCCCATGGGAAGGACTCACATTGCAGCAGGTCTGGGCTGGACTGCTGCTTGTGGAAGTTAAAACCACGCTAGAAAAGTTCACAGAGAACTATCTCCTGTGGGATGTACCCCACGGCACAGCAGAAGAAACTCTTTTCCTTAAGGATACTGAAGAAAGATTTTTAAACACTGAAATACTGACCAAACCCCCATGTTTTGTTTCCTTGCGCGGTCGGTGGAAAGAGGGAGGGACTGGGAAAGAAAGGTGTTCTGAAGATTTGCTTTGGTTCTCATTACCCTTTTTACTTTTAATTCTGTTAATAATAAATCTTCTTTATACTATTTAAGTTTTGAACCTGGTTTGCCTTAAAGGTTTGGTTTTTTTTTTTCAATAATCCTTAACTCATGAAAAAGAAGTTTTTAATTCCCCCTCCTCTGCTCGGCTATAGTAGAGGAAAATAAATGAATAGTTTTTTGTAAGTGCCTGGCACTTAACCAGTGTCAAACTGTGACAGTTGGTATTTTATATTATTTCTTGAATTCTGTAGACTCCATCCTTATAAAAGTAACTTTACTGTAGATACTAGTTTTTCCCCAATAAAGTTTACTTCTACATAAAGATACAGCTGTAAAAGTCAAGTTACAGAAGGGTTGCATACTTATAAATACTGATTAAAATGGCAAAGAAAAGGAAATCAAACTTTATAAATACCACTTGATGGATAACATCATATTTGCAGAAACTGAATTGGAAAGTGTTACAGTAAGAGCTGCAACTTTGGTTTTAAATATCCATAATTAAACAGCTAATTTTTCCCCTCTGTCAGAGGCTCTGGGACAAAATTCATTTTTGGTCATGGAAAACAAGGAGCTCAGTTCAATTAAGCTGATCCAGTACATATTAAAGGAAAAGACACTATGAAGCATTTGTATCATAGATATAAAAACAATAGAAAACACACTGAAAACCTGGGATATATTAAGTGATAGATAAATAAGATCACTTGGGCTAGCTTGTCATAAACTAGCAGAGCTTCAGTTACTCAAAATAGAGCAGACTGCCCAGAACTGGTTTTCACATAGTTTTTGTTTGCCTTACTTGGACACTGAAGATGTTCTGCTGAACAAGATACCAAGTGCTAGAAAAAGAGAGTGGCTGTAGTTAATCTGCACATTTATTAGCTAAAAAAACAGAAAGGAAGAAACAAAACCAAACAAAAAGACCACAAAACAACAAAAAACCTCACCCAGATTTGAAAGAGATGCAATAATACATGCAGTCCACTCATAAAAGAAACCTTACTGAACCCCACCTGAAAGCTCAGTTGTTCCAAGAGAACATGTCTGACATTAAGTCCTCATACTAAGTCCTAAAAGTAGTTCTTTAGGCTATCACATCAAAACTAGGACATATTCCAGGTGCTCAGCCAGCTCAACAACAGAAAGGGAATAAATGAGGGGTTACCATCTCATCTGTATGCCAGGTATGCTCTCAGGGGGGCACACAATTGACTGCACAGGACTATGATGCAGCTCAGCTGAGAGCTTTGTGAAGGGACATGAATCTCAAATTTCAGTACAAGAGGCTGTCTCTCAGTTCAGTGACCATTTTCAGCACATGCTCCACCTCACATTTATGACATCCCAGAAACATCAGCAGAACTCTGCTTACGCTTTTAAAAGCCTCTCCCCTAAAAACTCTGCTTTGCACTGTAGCCTGCAAAAGCCTCAGGGGAGGACAGTGATTAGCCAAGGCAAATCCCTGCCTCTCTTGCACTGTTCCAGCATTTTGTCTTATCTCCCCTACCTTTGGACCAACTTCTGTCACTTGTCTTAGTGCGATGAATGTCTCGAAGATAGCACTATGTTGCTGTTCCATGTTTGCACAGCATCTTGTACTGATGCTCCTGGTTCATTATTAATTAAAATTATTGACAATAAAAGACTGAAACCATGAATGAAGCACAGCTTCTGGAGGGACTCCAGGTGAAAGCTGCTAGGGGGAAACTCTTAGGTCACTCCCAGCAACTGGTCTACTGCTTCAGGAAAACACAGATCACATTACACAACTAATTTTGCACTGCCATTCAAAATAGATCATAATTTACATCCAAGAAAAACAATTATGAACTGAGATATTAATTCAGATACACATTAAAATCCTATTCTTACCAAAAGGGAGATGACTACACCTCATAACTGAGACCTATGAATGAAAGCCAGCTTTGGTATAACTTTATTGAAGATGCTGGCCTGATGTGCCAGCCACTGCCTATACCAGTCATGTCCACAGTACCATTCCTGAAGAGTGCTCAAGAACTTGGAACATTTTAGAAATGTTTCTTTTATAACAGGTAAGTTATTGAAGTGAGATTATTTAAAAGAAAAAAAAATAAACAAAGTTATAAATTACACCACCTCCAGCAACAAGTTGAATGTCTCTGTGAATAGTCTTCTAGCAGTTGCTACTCTTTAACCTAAAATGAGCTTTAACCTCATTTTATTGACATTATACTTCCCTATGCTCCAGCACTTCAAATTACACACCATAGAACAATTAAGAAGTGTTTCAGAGACCTTGGTTTTCCTAAAATGTTCTGTTTAGTGCAAGTTCAATTTAGTACTTTTTCTTAACAGCTTACTTCATGCTGGAAGGCGTTAGGATGTGTTTTTAAATCAGTGATACCAGAAAGTCAGACATTAACGTACTGCTGTATCTGAAGTTGAAAAAAATTTACTTTTACTCTTTCCTGCTGGGCATGTTTGACAGCATTTTAATAGAAATCATTACATCCATTATCTGCTTAGACATATAAAGCACTAAGTATTTTATGCCTATTTCTGATTCTTCTTCATATTTTTAGACTGATTACACAGTAACTAAGATTTTAATTGTTTTCTAACCCTGAAAAAAGCTCTCAGGAAGACTTAGAAATATCACGTAGATACTAATTTTAATCATTGCAATAGACTTAAATTGATAGGAGTTCCTTTTTGGGCAATGAAAGATGTTAAAGAACTAACAGAAATCTGACTGCTTAAGAGATGTGTTTTCCAACAGGTATGGAGCAAAACTGGAGCAAACAATTAAAAATCTGCTGTCAGCTACAGCTGCATCAATCAGCAATAATTTCATTGCCATATCGCATAAATTTATATAAATGATTGCAAAATGGGGCACATTTGTTTCAAAATAATTTCAACATTTGCCTTTAAAGTACTTGCTTTATAAAAGTCATTTCTACATAGATTCCACTGCAGCAAGAACTCTTAGTAGAACAGTTCTTGGTTTTGTTGAATAAAACTCCCTAATCTTTTAATCTTTGAGAAGATTAGAGCTTGTAACTACCACCTGATCAGGATGATGAAATTCTACTAGTGCAATTGATTATGAAAAATGCAAAACATAATCAAGACTTTCCTATTTATAAAAAGTATAACCCCCTCTGCTATTAAAGCCTTTTCAAAAGATTTCTTCTCAGTTGCACAGGAAGGTTCTAAATCCTTAAAATTTTAATCAAAAGAGTAGCAAAATCAGTAGAAAAACATTGGCTAACAAGTCAAGAACCCATGTTTCAACTAGTTTTGTTAGAAATCTGTCAGAAATTCAATCAAAATAAACATGCTCAAAACATATTATACTAACAGCTTCCATTAATTCATTATTGTATATGCACTATAAAATCCACACCACAAACATTATTGTCCAATCTTAATTTACATTACAATATAACAAAGAGGTGTTTTTTGAACTGCTGACTGTACAACAGTTGGATGCTTAATTTAGGCTACAGATTTATTCACTACTTCAGGGGGCTAACAATTGCAGATTCCAGTTGCAGAAAATCTATTGCAACACCAAGAAAGAGAAAATGATGAACATTTTAAAAGCCTGCAGTCCCCTACTACTTTGTTTAAACATTAATTAGGAAAAGCAAGAGAAAATTCATGTTTATGTCATAAAGTTGTCAGATTGACAGATCATAAAATCATTGTTTCTGTATACCAACTTGGAATTTAAAACACATTTACTAATCCATAGTCATGAACCTTGATACAACACTTAACAGCTTAATCCTTTAATTTCCCACACCACTTTTACTCAGTTATGACGTGTTCTGGGTTGGATCCCTTGTGAACCAGGACCTAGAGGGTCCGCTTTTAAAGCAAGGCTTGAGAAGATGCTAAAAAAAGAACTAAAGGCAGTCAGTTGCAAAGACAGACACCGATGACGCTATCAGACAGTAAAAGCTGTTACACTGCATGCACACAGATGGTCTTCCACCACAGAGTACTTTTCAGAAGCTAGTCAAAAGTAGAGCAGACGAAAGGCACAAAGGAACTTCGGAGCAGAGGTGTACGGCAATTAAAAAAAAAAATCCTCCCATCTTTCAGAGGGGGGCGGGGATGCGTCTCTTTTCTGGCCGAAGGATGCCCAAACCCCGACAGGTTTGACCGGGCACCTTCACCTCCAGCGAGCACTGTCGCAGCCGGGACCTGCACACACTTACCGCACTCGCCAGTTCCGCGCCCAGCCAGAGGAACAGCAGCAGCAGCGCCCTGCGGGAGGCAAAGGGACAGAGTCACGGCGGGGCGGAGGGCAGCGCGGGGAGGGGGCGGCCGCGCTCGGCACTCACCCTGCGCGCCCCATGGCCCGGGCAGCC